>VYXF01011770.1:0-12097 GCA_013397295.1 Polioptila caerulea | reverse complement strand
TTCTCTTTTTTTTTTTTTTTTTTCCCTCTTTATTTGTCTGCAGGCGGCCCCTCTGAAGGAAAGCTTATACCAGGGGATCAGATCATAATGATTAATGATGAGCCTGTCAGCACTGCTCCAAGGGAGAGAGTCATCGACCTTGTCAGGTAGTTGATGTCCTGTCACTTAAACTACGAACCCAGTGACTTATTGCCTTGTGCAGTCAATCAGTAGTACAGCAAGTCTGGCCTCCCCATGGCTGAGAAAAGTGAAAATAATGTTGCTTTAGTTATAGTGAAGAATGATGAATTATTTTAGTATTGAAATGAAGTGTCCTCTTAAAATGTCATCTGGGTAACTGAAAAAGTATAAAAATATCCAGGAGTAGCTTCAAAGTACTTGGGTATAAAAAGAGGAATAGTAGTCTCCTGGTATTTATTTTTGGCATAGATGAAAAGATGATTCCTGAAGTATGGAAACTCCACTCACTGTTGCATTACTGTTCATTTTTCACACGAAGAAAGTTAAGTCAGTTTTGTCTTATGTGAAGGATAAAGAAAACTTGGTAGGGTGATTTTTGAGAGTGAATGAATACGTGTAAATATGTAGAGAAGCTCAAAAAGTGTTTGGGTGGAATGCAGGTAGGTGAGTTTGTGTGAAGGAAGTAGGCAGGAAAGAGAGAAGAAGGCAGAAAACTAGACAAAAAAGTGGCTGGGTATTCTCCAGGAAAGGAGAAATGTAATGGGATGTAGAAGGAAAGGAGGAACAGTGACTGACAAATGCTAGGGATGTAGAAGATGTATTGCCATTCGTATAATAAACTTTGCTTTTGGAGTAACAAGAAATGTTAGTGCATTGCACAGAAAAATGGCAAGTAACTAAAAAAATAGACTTAAAAATTAATAATTTCGGATGTAGTAGCCTGGTTGCTGTGCATGAGTTTTGTTTCTGTATTCTCCTTTCCATTGGTGTAAACTCTGAATTGGTGTGTCTTGGTAATTCCTGAGAGATGCTCAGGTTTTAATGGTACAGGTGCCTTGCCTCAGAAGTTATAACTATCAATGTTTTCAGTGTTACCCATGTAATTTTGAAAAGTCACATTTGTTTACAGAATTTGGGCAGGAAGTGCTACAGCAGTTGTACTCTTCCTGCAAATGAGTGCTTGTTTGCTGGGAATTTAGCTGAAAGAAAACTTCCAAAGATGATGCAGAAGTGGTATAAAAATGCCAGCAATGCTGACAGCCTTCATCTGTGTTAGGTGGCATTAAACAAAATATATTTTCAGATTTTTTTTTAAAAAAAGTGTTAACCTACAAGTCAACTAACAAACAAAATTTGCCAAGAGCTTCTTGTAGTGAGTAGACTCCATAAACTGAAAGAACTGTCCTGCTCCGAATAAAGTTCTGTCTTGTGCTCTATGTTAACCACTCTTATAAGCCTCAAAATGGTCTTATCCTCATTTTTTATGTCTTTGTTTTTCAATAAAGCAATAATATTTTCTTCTTCATTCTTTCCCTGATTCTTTGATATTAAGCAAAGTTAGGTTCTCTATCTCATTTTCTGCTTTTAGCGATATGTAGTAATAGTAGCAAGGAAAATAGACTGATTAGACCTGAGACAAACTGAATTTATTGTATAGTTGACTCTCTCTCTGCTCATGAGCAGCTCAGTGTCTTCTCAAATGAGAAGCTCAATAAGAATGTCACCCTTCCCAATTACATTGACTACATAGATAATGTCAAGTGTTTGGTTCCAAGGGAAGCTTTAGGTGATGCTTTTCTTACACTGTAATTCTACCTCTGCTCTCAAAATCTGTCTGCTGTTGGGATTTTGACTAATTCTTTGATGAAATTCAGAGTGAAATATATTGGGGTTGTATGTTACAGCATTTGAAAGTAAGAGCTTTCTTTTCATGCCAGTGGGGCCGCCTGGAATGTTTAGACACTGTCAATGTGCAGTCCTGACACCACAGCAGAAGCAATTCTTTACATCAATGAAACAGTGAATCTCTTCTGTATAACTGAAGGTTTTCATATGGGTTTGGTACATCTGCAGCTTTTCAATGCATCTGCATTTTTCAATGTGCATGGGAGTTTTGAAATCTTGTTTTCCTGCAGGTAGCAGCATCTCAGTTGTTAACAGTGAGGGCGTTTTAAATGCGTAGGTTACCCAATGGGCATAATCACAAAATCATAGAAGAACTGAGGGGAGATTTTTGGAGGTCATCCAGTCTAACCTCTTGCTCCAGGCCAGGTAGTGTCAAAGTTAGACGTGGCTGCTTAGCACTTAGCAAATCAAGTGTTTAATATCTCTAAACACTGTAATTTTACAACCACACTGGGTAGGTGTTTCAGTTATTAACCAGTGGCCTTTCCAAAAGACATGAGCCAACTTCTTTATCAGCCTTAGATGCATCCCATCTAGGCCCATGGACTTGTAAGTGTCATTCGTACCTAAGCAATCCCTAATTCAGCCTTTGTCTGCCTCTGTTCCCTGAATTCCATCACTGAGCTCAGGGACCAGGATTGCAGACCTTGCCACTAAAGGCCAAAGCCAAGAAAAGCTTTGAGCATCTGAGCTTGTTCAGTATTCTTGATCAGGTTACCCACTAAATTTACTGCTAAATTTAGCAGTAAGTTTGTATTTCCCTTGGCTTTCACTGCTATTGTAGTTGTAGAGACTGTTGTTGTAATCCTTCCTGGATAAGTTTCAGTGCCAACTGAGCTTTGCAAACCCATCCCTGCCTGACCAGGTACAGCTTCTCTGTTTCTCCTGGATAACCTGTCTCCATTTCCATCTCTAATCTCTTTCCATTTTGCACTGAGTGTTGTTCAGGCTTTCCCTGTGGAGCCACACTGGTGTCTTGCTTTGCCTGCCTGCTTCCTTGCAGATTGGAATAGACCATTCTGCACCTGGAGGAGGCTCTCTGTGAAGATCACCCAGCTCTGCTGGGCTCTGGCCTTTCAGAGCTTCATCCCCAAAGGCCCTGTTTGCCAGTGCCCTGAACAAGCTGCAGCCTGATTTTAGACTGGACTCCTCTTCCTCTTTTTCTTCAGGACCTTAAACTGCCCTATCCTGTGGCCACTGCAGCGCATTAATGAGAAATGGATATTCTAACATTATTTTTTTCTGTGATTGCATGGTCTCTTGCTGATTAGGTATAACAAAGTATATTTTATATTTATGCAAAATTCAGTGGCTATTTTTTTGCAGCTTTCTCTCAAAGCTCTTTGTAAATTCAACAGTTTTTCATTATAATTGCAGAGAATGTGGAAAAAATTATTCTGCTTTCAAAATATTGATATAAAGATGTCAAATAGAAAAAAAACCAAATTTCATAAGAAAAGAAAAAGGCAGATTTCACAACCAGATGAGCATGACACATCACCAGGATTAGGAAAGCCCAAAACTTCCAAGCAAAATATACATAAATGCTAGATGTTAAGTCAATCTTGAATGTTAAACAGAATCTTTAATAAAACACAATATTTAATTTTTTCCAAGAAAATATTGTCAGGACATTAACTTATGAAAAGAATTATGAGCTTGAAGGAAAAGAAAATGGAAAAGGCAGTTTCTGCTTTCTTTAAAAAGTCTGTCTTAAAAAAAAAAAAAAAGTCCACCAGAAAGGGTAACTGAAAAATGTCAATTAAACCTTTTTTTGTTAGGAAAACCTAACCAATAAATTAGCTTTATTTCTAGATTTCCCACAAAATAAATCAGAGTAATTTCCTTTAGCTATTTTTTTTTCTTCAGCCCATTTCCTATCAGCTCCAAATTAATTGTCTAACTGTTACTCCTACAGAACTAGAAATAGACTGGTCTGTCAAGGAAAGTCCCTTTTGTATAATGGTTTTACTGCAGCAACATGCAAGAAGTTAAATCCAATGCATAATACAGAAATTTTCCCATTGGCTTTTTATTGCATTGTAATATTTTAATTATGTGCAGGCTTTTTAAACAATCATTACTGAAAATAATCTTCCTTAAGTAAGAAACTTATAACCACTTCTGCTGACTCCAGGGGATACTGAGCAGGAACCTGGTGAGAGATTTTGGGTTGTTTTTTGAGAAATGAGGGGCACTCTTGTATCCTAGCGAGTCTCAGGTCTGGAGATTATCGGGGATATTCATTATAAATATCCCCTGTAGGTCGTTCTGATCCGTTGAATTCTTTTAGCTCTGTTTTAGTGGCAACAATTAATTAGTGTTCAAGTCATCCTTTGAAAGCCAGGGCTGCAGAAATATAAATCCAGTATGGTTTGCAGACAAAATCCATTTGGACTCATTATTTCTGGTTGCTGTTCAATGGCTTTTGCACTATATTATGTTCTTCTGAGCTATTTTCAGCCCAACTCAGAAGTCATGTTTGTGGTTTCCCTTACAAAGAGAGGTCAGTTTTATGAATGTCACTTGTGGCTGTGGTCAAGATGAGTTCCATTCAAGACAGTTACAGAACTTAAAAAAAGAGGAAGAAACAAGATCGCTTTTCTAGATGTAAGCTTCAAGTCAAGGCAAGTTGCAAGTGAAAAGAATACAAAGGATGTATTTGAAGTGCTGTCAGTTCAGAATTTATCAGGAGCTATTTATGTTGCTTTTATTTTGTTGCTGATACAGATTCTGTGAGTTAAAGCTTTTCACACGTACTGAATAATAAGTACTTTGAAATACCATTAAAGTCATGGCACAATGGAGCAATTTTTTCCTTGTATGAAGATGAGCAACAATGCAACACTGACATATAAGAAGGTATATTAATGTACAGTGTCCATTAATTGGTTGCTCAGAGTTGCATATATCTCACTAACATTGGTTAATGTTAAATTTTTATCTTTTTAAGAATCATCTTAACCAACCCTTTTTCTGAAACAAAGAAAAACATTTAACAAATAATTTGCCTCGTTACCTGTTTATGGGCAATTCCTATAACATGAATGACTTGTTTATCTTAGATTGGATTTAGTAGGCATTAGTCTACAAGGATCCCAACTTGAGTAAATTGTCGTTTTATTTAGTAAGGTATTTTGCTGAAAATTTCAGTGACACACAAGTGTACTGCTCAATTCATAAATCAGACAGTGAGTATGGCATGGTGTGGTACTTTGTTCACATTTTAATTAAAATAATTATCCAGGCTGCCATCCAGGAGAAACTGGCGTCTGAAGATGGTGATCCATCTGAGATACTTGTTTTGGAAAAACTAGCCTGTTGCAAAAAGCTTTATTATACATTGACTAAAGAAGAAGAAAAATAGAAAAGTATTTTAGAGTAGAAACCTGATTTCTAGGTTGCTAAATTAGGCTAGATTAGTCCATTCCTTGCAACTGTAACAGAGGTAGATCAGTATTTGATATCCTGTGGAATTCCACTAAAAGACTTAAATTGCAACGCAAGACATGAAAAAGGTGAAATTCATTTAGAGCTTTTATTTATTGTTGGCTCTATTTTCTATTTAAGAGAAATGACTCAAAAGCCTCTCTGAAATAACTTTTTTTTTTAGCATGTCACAACAAGTTTTTATCAAGAGGATCTAGAGGATTCTTTCAGTTCTTCAGTAGAATTTATGGTTTAATTGTGTATTGCCATAAGACTGGAGAGAAGGAACCCTCCAGGATTTTAAGCTGCATGTTGCATTTTAAGTGCTAACATGAATTTAATCAATACTGACCCTCCTCACCATCATTGTGAAATGGATGAGGATTCTGTCGCTCCCATTCGACTCTGTGTATGTCAGGGAGCCACTTTTCCTGCTCTGTATCCTCAGAGCTAAATGCAAGTGTAAAAGGGAGCTCAGTGACAATGCCCTCACAGCAGCTGAAAATGCCACTTTTCAAATGTTTCTGGGTCTAGTTTAGACAGTTTCTTATACTGGATAAAGTAATTTTGGTGGACTTACTATTAAAGATATTCTTTCTTCATCAACATCATAGAGAAAAAGATCAAGCATATTAAGCTATTAGCTGTGATACTGCTTAGCAACCATGAACCTTGAAAACTGCTTTTTCTGAAAAACCAGTCATGCAGATATTTTAATTTGAAGGTACTCTGTTGTACTTGCAATTCCATCTATAAATCTGGAGGCTGTACCCACTTTGCGTCAGGCCCTGATTGATGAATTGTTAGTGTTTTACGTTTTAAACACATAATAGTGAACAAAGGGGCAGAATGTTGGACCAGGTGATGTGTAAGAATTTTACAAGTGCCGTCAATATAGAGATAAGCTTTCTGCCAGGGCATTCAATTAGCTACACTTGATCAGCTAGCCCATGCAGGGAGCTCAGAGTCAGGATATTAGAAGTCGTTTCCTCTCTGTCTTGAGGGGTGTTGTTAGATATGGATCTTCTACCTTTTGAGGTGTTTCTGCAATGTAATACAGAGATAACTGGGTCAAACTTCAAAGTAGCTCTGAATCTGTGAGAGCACACATTTAATATTATCTCATTTATCTTCTTTTCTTGGCTGTTGTGATGCTTCTTGTTCTTGAGCTAATATATTGAAGGCTAATTCAGGTTTCTCCAGATTTTATTTACTAATTTTCAATAAAATTTCAGGAATGCCTGCCCACCTTTTCAAAGGCCTGTAAGAGCTGAAAGCTGTATGGAGATAGTATTTGTTATTGTTAAAATCAAAACCAGCTATGGATATTGTTCTCTTTTAAATCCATTGTATTTCTGAAAACATTCAGTGCCATATTCTTACTTATTCTTAGCAGAAAATTGACTGACATGGTTTAGAAAGGTTTGGCCTTGATCATTCAGATGTTCTGAATGCTGAGATCTTAATTTGTTGTGTAAACTTAATTTTCTTTTTGTGTTAACCATGCTGAATAGCTCTCAGAGTTAGCAAGTGCAGGCCCTTTTTTGAAATTTCAAGGCTTGATGTGTCATCTGTTTGAAATGTTGTGTCATCATCTCACTCTGTTCTCTAGAAAAAGGAGTCAGCCGTGATGAATTTCAGGTCAGCTGTTCCTTAACAAGCTGCTTGATGGAATGCAAGGGTATGAATGGAGATGTGAAACAGCTGTGCCCAAAACACAAGTGACTGTACTGATTGGTTCTTCAGATGTGAACCAGCAAATGTTGCTCTCTTTAGCTTCTCCTGACAAGCTTATTGCTTCTCATCCAACTAAACGAAAGTGTTGCCTTGTCCAAATCGAAGATTTGTTCTAAAGCCAGATGCACTGATGTGAATGTTTGAGAGTAATTGTTTCCATGTAAAGTCATTCAAATGAACACCCAGCTTTGAGTTTATTATGAATTAATGCTTCCATGTGATGAATTATCTTTACATTGCATGCTCTGCAATAGATGTTTATCCTTCTTTGTGCTGTTTATGCATGCCCCACACATCAAAGGATTACACCATGTTTGTGTATGTAGCAGGAGGGTAGCAGGAGGTAGCTAAAAATCTCATGTCCTGTGTTTGGGGTAGAGAGGGTTAGAGAGTAGGTCTACCAAAATTGCATGGCTTCTCTTTCCCATTATATGCATTATATGTCTCTTTTGAAATGACACTTCCAAATCCTCAGATGATGTTGGGCAAGCCAGCCCTTTACATTGTGCTGTTTGTACTTGAATGTTCTGTGGATGCCTTGAAGACATTACAGCAGGACACCTACACTCACACAGGTGTATTCACTGTGACATTTAATCAGCAGAAGCTGGAAGCCGGGGAGAAATACAAGCCAGAGACAGTTTCAGGAGCTGTTTGGGAGACAGCAGTCTGTGCAGAACAGATTCTGGGACTGAGGAAGCAGTATAGGCGGACAGGAGAGGATTGTGCCATGCACCAGCATGGAGTGTCTGTGAAGTAGGAAGATGACAGAGATGCCTTCACTGCTGCGTACACAGAACTCCCAAACTAAGTCAGTCTTTCCAGAAGTGTCTGTCTGCCCTCACTGGGAAGTCTTTTATCCTGCCAGTCAGTTGCCGACTAATTCAGCACATACACATCAGCTAATGAAGCTATTGTAAGGGCAAAACATAGCCCAAACATTTCTGAGAAGACATGGTGGTTGTGGGCCTGTGATGCTTTGGGAAGACTTTCACAATGTGGCTTTTCCCAATGGTGGCATCACAATTCCCTTTTATCCTGAGCCAGTGCTGGCTGTATGAATCACAGAAATTATCTGGTTTTTATCTGCTGCCTAAATTGCTTCAAAATGACAGAGAAGTAGTTCTTTAAAATACTGAAATGTAGATTGCATTGTCAATAAAGTGGCTTGTAGTTGCTCTGAATTATACCAAAATTCTGTATTTTCATAGAAAGACAGCAAAGGTCTTCAGCAAAGAGCTGAGAGGCAAACGTATTTTTTATGGTTTTGTGAGTTGATCCTTGGAGACTTCTGGCAGCTACAGGTACCTTGTATGAGGGAAAGGCATTTTAAATCACCTCCTCACAAGGAAAGCTGTTATGAAGGCAGCAGTTTTACATGCCCCACTGTTCATAGGATGTAAAAGGCAATTTAAACTGTTGAGAGAGAAGGGTGAAAGGACTGTGACCAATTAGCAATGGCTTGTGTATTTTCGTTAATTTGAAGTATCTTTAGTCTTTAGTTTTCAGGTTTTCCCCCTGTCAAGGTGGAAGCAGCACTCCCTGGGGTGGGAAGGACATAAGGAGAGTGACTGTAAATGAGTAAAACCCTACTCAAGGAAAAATGTCATGGATAGGTGTAATTAATAATAACAGTGTAATTGTAATGAATTGTGTAATGGGAAGCTGACTCAGGAGTCCCTGAAGATGACAAGATCTTTGTCTAGTTCTGCGGCATGCTGATGTTGTGTCTTCGGGATTCTCAGAGTTAGTTTTCACTTGCACAATTCTATTTACTTTACAGATGACATTTAGTCTATAAAGTGAAATAAAATGAAGACTGATACTTCCTGAAGCTGTCTGTGTCCATAAGGTGGCTGTCCCTCAGAACATTAGGGTCCACTTTCAGGGGCGACCTCTATACCTCCACATCACATTCCTGCCCTCATGGCAATGTTGCCTTTCAATCAGCCAAAAACATGTTAAGGATGTCAGTGCTTGAAACCTGTAACCTGTAGTTTGTCTAAGGAGCTGGAAAAGCACAAAAAATAGTAGAAATGAGAAAGTACCTAAGTGAATACTTAAACTAGATTGGAAGGGGCAAAGAGACAAAAACAGGCTTGATGTTGTGCCAAGGGAGGTTGAGATTCAATATAAGAATAAAGTTTTCACCCAAAGAGTGGCTGGGCACTGGAACAGTCTCCCCAGGGAAGTGGCCACAGCACTGACCCTGACAGAGTTCAAGAAGTGATTGGACAACACTTTCAGGCATGTGGTGTGACTCTTGGGATGATCCTTTGCAGGAACAGGAGTTGGACTGCAGTGGTCCTTGTGGATCACTTCCAACTCAGGCAATTCTATGTTTTTATGATTCTCTGAATCCTAGTTTGATAAAACTCTCTGTGACTTCTTTTTGATTGAGAAATGTCTAGATTTAATTGTTTTGTAAAATAACTGGATCTGGTTCTCAGTGCAATTGACTTTGATTTGTTAATGACTTTTTTGTGTGTGTGTTTTCAAGGCCTAATTTTGGGAGTTTTTTTGAAGCTTTTAAAAAAATCTGATCAAAAGGCTTAAGACTAGGAAGTCCTTTCTCTTTCCTGTTTCCCTCCAAAAAGAATAATTTTGTGATTCACAGTTTCTCTTAGCAGTTGATAGGTTAATAGTTGGAATAGAAATTGTGTGGGGACTTCTGTGTTGGTTGATGGACTAGAAAAGTTTGAACACAGAATAAGATCATATTTTTAATTTAGCAGTAGTGCAGCCAACAAAGACTCCCAAAATTGTCAAGAGATTGAGTATCTACTTCTATCTCTACCTGATATGCCCAATCAGAAGGTTAGTTAAAAGGGGAAGAGAACAGTTTTACATATTCTGACTCATTAGTCCCCAAAGTGAGATTCTTCAGTTAAATATTACCACTGAATGGGATGACTCTGGGTCACAGTGGAACGTCAAAGGAGAAAAACAGTTTCTCATTAATCTGAGACAAAAAGTAGTGGAAAGTAGTAGAAAATAAACATAGCTAAATATAAATTCATTTTAAAAACATGGAGTGCTTAAAAAGGCAGCTTAATGTTCTAGATTTCTCTGGGATTTGTAAGTCAGCTTTTCCTTGATTTCTGATATGACAGTTGATCATCTGTAATTTATTACAGGCAAGACATGACAAGTAGTGTAAGAGAAGCTACTGCTTTAGCTTTTCTGGCGTTTTTTCCCATAGACGTTATTTTATGTTTGACTTTTTGCTTGACTTTTAACAACTGAGTCCTCACAAACCTCCTGAAAGCAGCAACAGGAAAAGGGAAAGTCGAATGGTGTATTTCAAAGCAGGTGACTTCCAAATGATGTTGGTCTTAGTCTTGCTTTGACTTTGTTTGAGAAACAAAGAAGCTGGTTCTGAGAAGCCAAGAAGTTAGAATATCAAACTAGAGTCTGCAAATACCAAAGGAGAAACTGCAGAGATAAAACCAGATTGCCATCAGCCTACGTTTTCCCAAAGGCACATTTCTTACATATTATGTGCTGAAATGTTAATTGTTCTTTTAGCTCCTATTCCTCCATATGCAGACTAAAGCTTCATATATTTTACTTGCTGCATGAGGGAAAATCCCTGCAGTCCACTGTCTATATTGTTAAATAAAGTAATTCAGTTTGATTGGAGGTTTAGTTAAAACCACATTTGTTCAGCTTATGAATCAAACAAGACTCCAGGAGAAGAAAAGGTCTTGTCATCTTGTGTCATGGAACTTACCCTTTTTATGATCACTTCAGCTTTTCAGCAGGTCTGGTACTCAGAAAGCACTGTGCAAAAAAGGCAGTTCTTTTGTAGAAGAAATTGGTTGCTACAGCAGTTTAAAATCCTTTAGGTCATCCATATTTCATAAAAAACTATAGGAGTCATGAGGTTTAGTCATTACTCTGAAATCTTCGTTCCATACTTCATCTGTTCTGCTCAATATTATTTTCTATGTGTCATTACAGTGTGCCAGAGACTTAAAAGGAAAATATCATCTGCCTGAATTTGTCAAGAGAAATAGCAAAAACTCTCTGTATTGGAAGACAGGAAAAAAATTAAAACAATTATTGAGTTTGCAGTCCAGTTTCTTTTTAATTTTTTATCTTGTGTCATTCTCCTTACTGCTCAATTTTACATGGAAATTATACTTTTGTGACCAGAAATACCCTTTTGTTCTGCATTTCATCTGAAATTCTATTTATGTTCAAAGTCTTTAATTAAATATTAGGACAACTGTGTTAGTAAAGATACTGCTTCCTTTTCCCCTTAGAAAGTACTGAAACAATTTCTTAGTGTTCTACACCAATTACAGTCATGTTACAGTGTCCAGCAGATGCCTTGAGTTCATTAATAATTCATTCAAACTGCCATGTGTTTAAAGAAGGAACTGTACCACATATTAACATATGAGAGAGGAAGAAAAATTCAGCACACACTTTTACAACCATAGTTTTTTGGAGAAAGAGGAAATTGTATAATTTATGCTCCCAGGTATATGGACTGAGGATACAGTTTGCTAATGTAAGTCTTAGGGTTGTTTATTGAACAAATAACATGCTATAAGCATGCAGTATATATTCTACATTTGTATGTAGGCATTTGCATGTGTTTGTATGTATGTGTTGAGAGAGAGGAATATGATTCATAAAGCTCTAGTATAATGGATTTGGGATTTCTGCATTACTTAGAAACAAGATCCTGAGATTCTGCAGCTCTTGTTACTCAAAATCTTGTCTTGACATTTTTACATGATTTGTCATGACCATTTTACATGGTTTGTACCAGCAACCTGTTATAAGAAGAGTTGTTTTGACAGTTTTAAAATATTTTTTGAAACATTTCATTTATCTCTACCTAAAATTGATAAATAAAAGGTGCAAATTCTACTATAACATTGTGATTCTCTCCAGTAGAATAAAATCATGTTTCATTTCTGTTTTAGAAGAAAAATACACATTAAAATGGGGAAAGATGTGGACAGAGAGGATTTTTATAACACCTATAATTTTATGAGTACTACTAGTTTTATGGAGTTCATAGGATATACAGGTCACCTACTGGGGGGGG
>VYXF01011769.1:296508-316036 GCA_013397295.1 Polioptila caerulea | reverse complement strand
GGATGTTATCACGTCGGGAGGGTTATTAAACCACTAATGAATGAGTGTCTGTGAGACCCTGGACGGGCTGGAGAGACTGCGGGAGGGGGGTCGCGGGGAGAGGAGGCAGAAAGGCTCGATCTTCATGCCAATCTCTGGAACAAATAGCTAACATTTAACGTTTACACCCTGCTTGGCGACGAACTGGCGCTCCACGGACCCCTGATCCAGGCTAAAATGTCCAGAAAGCCTTTGGAGAGAACAAGTTCCTAGCTATCAGGTTCTTCTGATCTCTCTCCTCCTTTCATAGGGCTTTGGTTTCAGGCTGGACTTGTCCAATGTCTGCTTTACCGCTGCGCGCTCCTAAATGAGTGTCAAGGAGGCGAATATCAAATAGCAGAGAGGTCAAGGCGATTTGGTTAACCGTTGGCTGGGCTGATGGCTTTAAACTTGTGTGGGAGGCTGGGGACGTGGCAGGGGGGAGGGAAGGGAAGGGGGGAAGGAGTGGGAGCGAAGGGGAAACGAACCCGAGAGAAGTGAAAGCAAGGAGGGGGAAGGAAGAGGGTGGTGGCTTAGAGAGCCCCCAAAAAAGCCAGGGTCAAGGGTTTCACTGTGGTGGAGGGCTGTGGAAACCCTGGGTGGAGGGTTTGTTGGTGGCCCTGGCTATGATGGGGTGGTGTCCCCGTCCATCAGAAGGGAGTGTGTGTGTTTGGGAGCATTTGGGAGTACTTGGGAGGGTTTGGGAGCATTTGGGTGATGGATGAGTTTTGATGGCATCCACATTTGGGCTTGTTCAGATTGGATCTTGGGTGTTTTCTGAGGGAAGCTGCAGGATGTGTGTGGGTGCAGCCATAGGGGGTGGGAAAAATGGGGGATTTTGTAGTGTGTGGTTGGTGGGGGTCACACTGAGTTTGTGCAAGGGGAAAACCCACAGATACATCTGAGAAGGTGCCAGTGTGCAAAGGGTGAGTGAGGGAAGGGCTCAGCCTGTTTGGGTTTGTGGTCCTGGGGGTGATGCTGGGCACAAGGGCTCCATGGGCAGGTAGGACATGCCCAGGTAGGACAATACCATCAGGGTGTTAGGAAAAAGGGATGAACAGAAGTATTTTCCTGTGGTGGTGGAACGGCAGGACAAGGCAGAAGAGTCCATGCACAGATGGAACATAAAGGGATGGTTGTAAAGTGACTGTAGATGTAGCTGTAGTGTGGGAAGAGCTCTGGGTGTGGGATGAGCTGTGCAGGGATGCAGGACCAATGTGAGGGGCCAGGTGTGAGCGGGACATGCTGGGTGATGAGCACAGGGGGAACCTGGAGCTCTCAAGAGCTGGGTGGCCCAGCAATGCTTTCAGGGGGCAAATCCCTTCCCTGAGTGCTCTTGTACTGCCCAGCATGAGGGCACAGCAAGCAGTGAAGGAACCAAAGTGAAATTCTACTTTGCCTGCAATAATAATCTACTCAAAAATAAATTTTAAAAAATATCTAGAGAGAGAATTTCCTGGAAGAAAAACTTTTCTATTACTGAAGTGGCCAATGAACAGAACAAATACTCAAGGCCTTTTCCAGCCACACTCCTCAGCTCTGAGGCCACACAAGTCCTCCCTTCCCAGCAATCACATTTTGCTCCTGACAGCAGCAGAAAACTCGCTCTGGTCCCAGGTAATGTAAAGCTCGTCAGCTGAACCAAGGCAAACAATTGCCATAGGAAATGTGTGCACAGGCACACACGGCTGAGCAGCGCCAGCGCTTGGAGCCACCAGCGAGTCTGCAGCAGCTGAAACCAAGAGGGAGTTAATCGTGGGTTTAGTTCCCATGCCCTTGACCTACAAGTTGCAGAGCTCAGGAGTGCGGCACTGGAGGAAGAAATTCAGGTGAAGCCACTGGGACTCTCAGGATAAAGCTGGAGTCTCCATATTGCCCTGGATTTTGCATGTTGAATGTGTTATAAGGGGAACTCTTTTCCTTCTGCTCTCCCTTTTGGAGGTACCAGAGAGACTACAGGGGTTTCAGCTGCTGGGCTGTCCTACAGGAACAAGAGATGCCATGATGGACATTTTAATGAAGCCTGGTAAGGACAGGAGAAAGGGTGACAAAATTTCCGGATCAAATATGCATTTTGGATTACTAAAAAAAAAATAAAATTAAATTGTTATGGGTTTCATTGACTTGGCTGCTTGGGGCAGCATGGAGCCCAGCAAGTGTGGGCTTCATAAAGGTGTGTCCCTACAGAGAGCTGCCTCCTATGTGTGTTTGGACACAAGTGTATGGGGAATGTATGTGCAGGAGGTGCTTGTGCACATGCACACCGGTGACCTCAGATATATTGTGTTTTTTATACATATAAATATATATATATATATTCCATAGGAGGCTGAGAGCCATAGGTCTCTCCATCACGCCTGCATACATCCACATACATACACCCACCGAGGTTGCGTTTCCGGAGACATTCTCAAATAGAGCAGTGTAATTTCTCCGCTGATTTTGATTGACATGCTGTCCCTGGGATCATGTGTTAATCCCTTCTTCACTCAAGCCTTTTCATAACTCATTTCTCTCTGCTAGATGGAGACTCTGATGGTTACCGAGGCAACGATGATAGCACTAAGCCATTTCCCTCTCTGCACGGAGACCATTATTCCGCATGCATAGGCCATTTGCAACAAAGGTCGCCACAAAGTCATCCACAACACAGCACACGTTTATTAAACTTTTATTCTTTTTTTTTTTCCCTCCCCCTAACAGAGAAACTAGCCAGCATGTGTACAATATCTCTCACTTTTTTTTTTTTTTTTTTGAGATCTTTGTAATATAGGTAATAATAACTGCAGCAGATATTATTGTACCCAAACTATATATCACACAGATCAGGGGCTTAGAGTTCCTGGTCTAGAAAGATCATGCTTAGATGGTGAGGTTTTGAACCAATGATTCCTATTTGTCTTTTGTTCTCCTATCAAATAGCAACTTTAATAGCAGTTGGAGGAAAAAACAGCCGACAGCAATGATATGAGAGTGGTGTGAGGTGAATATTTGAATGTAAAACCCACACAGAGCTTTGCCCTGCAACAACCAAGCACCTCCCAAAACTGAATAACCATCAGCAATGACCACCTCTTTTAATTTAATTTCTACCTGGCTCTTTACCTGGGCTTCCTGGCTCTGGGCATAAGTTGAAGGGAGTCTGTCTTGTGAAGCTGGTCCCAGGGTATTAAAAGAGCTCTGGCTCTATGAGGACAGAGTTAAAGTGCTGCTGGAAGGGCTCCCTGCTAACCTGAGGTGTCCCTCCCTGCCAGTGAGGCTTTGCCCATATGGGGCCATGCTGCTGGATTTTATTTCAGCCCCATCCTTCTCCTCTGGAGAGTAGAACGTGATGCAACGCTTTGGGATGGCTTTTAGCCAGCAGCCCTTTCCCACCGGGAATGGCACAAGTGCCTCTTCGTGGATTCATGGATTTAGCATTGGAGTCAGCCTCAGCAATGTTACAGATGTCTGGAGCCTGTGTTTCCACATTCCCACCCCCTGCTCTGGGGGTCTTGCAGCCTGATGGCAGCGGGGACAGGCGAGGGCTGGGCGGCAGCTTGGACGGTCCCGCGGCACCAGGGCTGCTGCGGATGTGAAAGAGGAGGAGAAGATGGCCCACGGTGATAAGCTCCCAGGAAATTTCTATGGTGCCTCCTACTCTTCCCTGTCCAGACAGCTCCAGCTCGGCTCTGGGCTCTTATCTCTCTGTATTGCTGCACCTCTCTGGCCTCCCTCCTACAGAGTCCTGCTCAGCTTGGTGCAAACACACTCCTAATTGCACTGACCTGCCCCAGAGCTCTGATCCCATCTGCCCCCTCTGCCTCCCATCACTGGCTTCACTGGTTCTAACACCTATTTCATTTAAATGCTCGATGCCGCCCCTTCAAATACCAGCCCTGGCTATTCCACTGCTCCTCCCTTTATTTTCAGTTTGGAAATTAAAAAAAATTGTACATTGACACCCTTTAAACATTCTGTTTACTCTCCTGGATACATGGAGATGCTTAAATGACTGGGAAGTCCACAAGAGCCCAACCCCTGCAAGTGCATGAAGTAAGTCCTGTGCTTGGAGATGCATCTAAAGGAAAACACCTTCCGTGAGTAACCATCACTTGGAAGCAGCCACAGTGGTTTCCAAACCAGCCCCTGTGCTTGTTTACAAAGTTTCTGTTTTGCAAGACATTCAGGTAGTCAGAGACAAACAGGAGTTGGGGTTAAACCTCCCAATCTGCCATTTATCTGGAGAATCACTTTCCCACTGAGATACAACCACCACAGACAGGGGTGAAACACCACTGGTCCAGCTGACACACGGAGGCTGGTTTATGGTGTGAAGTGGCTCCTCTGCCCAGGTGCTGATTTAGCAGAGGTGTTTGAAGAAAGCAGCTGCCTTGGATCCACAGGGGTTGGTGTCCAAGGCCTGTCAGTTCCACCTGTGTGAGCTGATATGGAACCAAAGTGAGAATCGTTTCACTAGCGTGGTATTTCAGTGCAGGGATCCGAGAGGGACTGATCCTGCAGACAAGGCCCTGCTGTCAGGAGGATGTACTGTCTCACAACACTTGTCACTGAATTCCCAAACCAGATCCAGCCATTCTGGATAAAAGCCTGTTTGTTACCTGTTAGACCCTTTTCCCCAACCCCTGAACCACCCAGCACCTTGGCTGCTGTTGCAACGCTCCTTTCATGGAAAGTCTCCAGCATATGTGCCTTGATATTAAAAAAAAGGGTGAAAAAAATATATTTATCATGATTTCTGCTCATAATGAGCTCTCCTATCTCATTCAGGGATGCTTGAGGCCAGGAATTGCACAGGGATATTTACTTGTGATGCAGCCCTGGGATGGTGCTGGGACTTTTGAGCGAAGCGTGGCAGGTATTTCCAAGCCCCCTGCACTAATTGATGGGCTCTCTATATATCATGCCAGATAAAGGGCTCTTGCACAGTAAATGCTGATGTTTAGAACATCCTGATAGTGTTTTGTTAACAAGAAGATAACAGGAGAGCAAGATACGTTTGTTTAGCTGCCTATAGATAAACCAAATAGGGTCTTTGTTAAGTTTTCATGACTGATGGCAGGTACTAAATGCGATAAATAATACCCCAGGTCCTGATTGGAGCTACTGTAGCACAAATTCCAACCCATGGCACTGACCTGTGAGGGGGGATGGAGGGGTTAAAGGCTACAGGAGTGAAAACCAGGGGGTTTTTTTGGGTGGCAACCTTTTTTTTTCTGAACTGACTGTTGCTTGCTATGGCTTTTGCAACATCCCAGCAAAGTGGTATCCACTAGAAAAGCAGGGAATGAAAAAGATTTTGGTAATAAGGTATTCACGGAAGCAGAAGGGCAGAGAGAATACAAAAATTTACAAGGAGAGGGCATTGGATGGCACCAGTCTAAGGTCAATGGTGACCTGTTCTCGGAGGCTTTTCACCAACTCATCTGGGATGGGATGCCCAAGAATCTCTGGAAATGGAGGGTGAGCAGGGCTGTGTCACAAAATCCCATTGAGCAGATCCCAAGCATCCTTCTCCCCCCACCCCAGGAGGATGCTGAGTCAAGGCAGCACCCTCCTCCCACCCAGGTTTGCCTTCCCAGGGTGCTTATTAGCACTTCTCCCCAAACCACCAGCTAATTGCAAGGTGGGTCACTGCCAGCCCTCTTACAAAAGACAGAATTGTTATTGAGAGGTGATGGGGGGCCTCTGAGTCATTGCAGAAGAGGAGCCACGGGGTCTGGCCACGATGCTTCCCAGTGGTGTCCCAAAGGTGCCCCCATGGATGCTCCAACCTGTCAATGTCAGAGACAGATCCCCAGCAGGGGGAGAGTTGTTCAGCCAGACTCCCAGAGCCTACAGCTGCAAAACCTGTCCAGGTTTGGAAGTCATGAAACACCCCTACTCCTCTCAGCTGTTGGAAAGGATTATAATTACAGTGTCTTCAGCATCATCTTCCCTGAGAAGTCACTAACTTGCTTCCCTTTTGTTTTTTTTCTTCTTCTTGTCTCATGTTTTGTTTCCTTCTTCTCGTGACTTTTAGGACAGGAGGCTGCAGGAGCTGCACTGGGCTGATGCTAAAAGCACCCATGACCCTTGGGTTGTTGCCTTCCTGCTGCATCCTGTTGAGGAAGGGGAGGAGGAAGGCTTCAAGCTTGACTCCGTGGATAAAAATGGGATTATGTGATTCTCAGCTCCTGTTCTGATGGAGGTGAAACCAAAATGCAGCAGTGGCACCCCCAAGCTGCTGCTGGTTCTGCACAAGAGCTTTGACGCCCAGCTGGGTGTCATGTTTTGGCTCCCTAGGAATGAGCAGCTCAGTGTCCTGCTTTTCACTTAAGAATGGGATGGGTCCACCAGGATGTGCAATTTGGGGTTTTGTTTTTCTATCCCAGCTGCTCATATGGGTATTTATTTGCTGGGGGGTTTAAAAACTTTTAAGGATATGCAAAGTGCTGGAAAAGAAAGAACTGAACTGTGTTTGTGTGGTGTCCTGAATTATTTACAAAAATACTTGCACTAGCCTTGCTCCTTGCCCAGGGAGAGACCAAAAGCTGCTGATTTCTATTCCTGCTTCATGCACTTCTCTCCCACCCAGAACTGGGGCCATGCCAAACCCATTCTAAATCCAGAAAAATCTACAATTCTCCCCAAGCAGAAATACTGAAAGAGGATGGAAACTCTGCTCTCAAGGCTGGACTATGCACATTTAAATAGTCAAAGCTTGGAAATTGATGGATGGGGTAGAAACTCTGCCCCATAACTCATGGGGAAGGTCCTAAATTTGCATTTCACAACAACATGAAATGTGGGACTCACTCTGTGCTTCCGAGCAAGCGCTCGGCATCAGAGCCAGCCCAGAGCAACGGGGAGATGTAAATGAAAAGCCAGTGGATCTTCCTGAGACAACTTTGAACAGGCATCCAAAAAATGAATGTGTTTTCTTCTAATTAGGACTGTTCGTTATATCTCGTGGTGATCTACAAAACAAGCCACATGCCAGTTATTGCTGGTACAAGCACAACAATTCTGACTGTGGGAAAAAAGTATTTCCAGGCATGTAGGACACAAAACGTACTAAAGGCATTTTAATGACACTTTAATTAATCTCTAGGCATAGGTTAAACAGAGAATATCTAAAAAGGTGTGTATGTGTGTGGGGGGTAATAACGAAAGTTAGGACTCAAATCAAAAGATGCTTTAGTACCTGCATATGTTATTAAATATAATTATAATAATTTAAAATATCCCCACACAAAAAAAAAAATGGTAAACTGGAACGAAGGTTGCAAGTAAATCTCAGTAAATCAAGGCTGACAAAAAAATGTATCAGAAGAATGTTATGATTATCATACAAACAAAAACAAACCTGAATAAATTTAGAGTTAAGGTGAGACTTAAGAAAAATCCAAAGGTGCTAGGTGTGGAAAATTACCCAGTGAAGGCAGTTAAACCACTTCAGCTCAGAGATGGGTTACAGTAACGTAAAGAAAAATCAAGTGTGGATTTAGAAACACATTATCCTCACCCAGTACCACAGAAATGGAAATGCCTTTCTCAGATATCTGTTGGCTGATAGAGTTTATTACAACAATTTGGGAGACTCCCACTTCCAGTTTGCTCACTAGACCACAGTCCTGTCTGTGCAAACACTCGTGACAAAGCAACTGGGGTCTCTGCAGAGGTGCCTCTCTTGGTTCAGGAAGAAATAAACCTGATTTTCCCCCAGATCACCACTTCCTGCCCAATTCTTGCAAAGGGCTTGCTGAGCTGTACTTGCATTGTATCCCAGCTGTGGTTAGAGGTGCATCAGGCAGCCTTAGGGGAGCCCATGCACAGACATCTCCCCGTGCCTTTGGTTTGGAAGGACCTTGCAGAGGGATCCAGACTTCTGCATGTCTATTACAGGGAGATCTTGGCAGCTAAGCTCTATTTTTGGGCTAAAAACTCAACATAAACCCATAAACATGCCCCTAGTGACAGGTTCATATAAAGGTGCTTGGAAAAGTACCTGAACAGGTACCCAAGGATGACAGTGGCTCAAAGGTGTATCCTGCAACAAATGTCACTATTAAAGCAAGGATTACCTGCTAGAGGGGACCTCAGGCTTAGAAAGCAGAAGAAAGTTTCCTTCTTGTGCCATCAGGTGACCCCTCTGCAGACACTGACCCTCTCGGCCTCAGACAGCCCCGGCACCATCGTCTGCTTGGCGTCGATGGGAGCTCAGAGGTGCCTGTTCCCCTCCTGGCTGTGCCCCCGACGTGCTCTGTGACCTGGCACAAATCACGTCACCGCCCTGCTTCGGTTTCGCTGCTCCTAACGCCAGCAGAAAACAAATCAGCCCTTGTTCACAGAAAGTGAGTGATGCTCGCCCGGCCCCAGGATTTCTCCAGGCACATCTGATGGGAACTGCCACAGCTTTTGAGTCCCTAAGCCATTAAACAAATACCAACGCTGAATAGTTACCTGGTTTTATTACCCTCTCCCAGCAATCACTGGGGACACCCAGCTGCCTTGCCCAAACACGTGTGGGAATGGCAAGGTGGGATGTGCTGCACCGGGATGGGAAATTTGACTGGGTATCTCAGGTCATAGAAGCATAAAATGGTTTGGGTTGGAGGAGACTTTGAAGATCATCCTGCTCCAACTCTCCTGCCATGGGCAGGGACACCTTCCACTGGCCCAGGTTGCTCCAAGTCCCATCCAACCTGACCTTGGACACTTCTAGGGATGGGGCATCAACTGCTACTCTGATAACCTGTTCTAGTGCCTCACCAACCTCACAGTTAAGAATAATATCCTTGTATCCAATCTAAATCTACCGTCTTTCAGGACAGAAAGTTTGGAAGATCCACCTCCAGAAAATTATAACAGGCACTTGTCTTGCACAGAGGGGAAATGTGGTGTCAGACAAGTAAAAGTGAGGGACCCATTACAACCAGGACACTTCTGACTGAGATAACTCAAAATGGAAACAAACAGCTAAATTGCTACGTTGTTGTAGAAAATCAGAGTACCTTGGGGGAGGCAATGCCAAGAGCATGCTCAGCTCTGAAACTATTTTGCAATGTGTGCATCCAAGGCTGGATTCATACCAGAGGCCTGAGCAATGTGATTTGGCAAGTGTTAACTCCATGACCAGTGCATGCCATTCAGAAGCCAGAAGAAAAACAAAGATGTGATGCAGCTCTGCAGCCATTTAAGCACGGCTTTGGTAAACAGAGCGGGTTCAACACTCACCAGAGCCTCAGGCACGGGCTAAGGCACTGGCTCCTCCCTCCACCCACCTGCACACTCCGTGACTTGTACAAAACTTGGCCTAGTGGGAGCTCTGGAAATTAATCAGGTCCCCCCTGTGTCTCTACACCGCCCTCCTTTCCTGACACCAAACCAGCACACTTGGTTCTGCTCATAAACACCACCAGACCACCAACCAAGACCAACTGAAAATGAGGAGCCAGGTGAGTATCCCAAGATCTGTACCCTGTTAAAATTCCAGGGAATGCTTTCCAGCGAGCTGGTGCAGCGCAGCTTTGCCAACATGGGCACCTGGGTGTGGGAAGAATGCTGGCAGGGCAGTGAACTCATTAAGGTGGAGCTCTGTCACCACCTCCTGCAGGAATCCGAGATGAGTCCATCGCCGCGCCGGCTCCTTGTGCAAGCGGGTGTAGGAAGGATCAGTCACTGGAGCTCCGCGCTCCCTGGCTCCGCGCGCCGCAGCCAACGCCACCAGGAGAAACAGGAGCCCTTTCCATGTCAGCAAACTGATCCGGCTGATATCAAGTGACTCATTAAGGGCTTACAAAACTTAAGTAGACCACAGTGTTGCTCTCTAGTAGTGGGAACTTCTTGGCTTGAGAGGAGGATTTGATACCAGCCAAAAGCTCACCTTGGACCTTGCGGGCATTAGCAACAGCAGATCTGCCCTGGGAGATGCCCGCAGGAAGTTGCAAACTGCTCTTGTTTTTACTCTAAAGAATTAAGTTTTCCAAAGATGCTGAGCAGGAAGATCTGGCCCTGCACTTGGCAAATGATGAACACCAAAGCCTGATTTGGAGCTGAAGAGGGGTGAAGGTGGAATCGAGCTGGACAAATACACCTACTCTGTGTTTTCTCAGTAGCTTAAAACATTTCACCCTCTGCTCTCCCCTTCATCCTTCTCCCATCAAAACTCTTTGAAACAATGAAAATGTCTCATGTTGATTAGATTAATTAGAGACAAGTGTACACAAAGATGGTGTCAGCACATGGCTTTAAACTAAGAGAGGGGAGTTAGATTAGTTATTAGGAAGAAAATTCTTGACTGTGAGGGTGCTGAGGCCTCGGCACAGGTTGCCCAGAGAAGCTGAGGCTGTGCCCTGGAAGTGTTCAAGGTCAGGTTGGACAGGGCTTGGAGCAACCTGGGATAGTGGAAGGTGTCCCAGCCCATGGCAGGAGGGTTGGAATGAGATGATCTTTAAGGCCCCTTCCAACCGAAACCATTCTACGATTCTGTGCTTTTATGATCTTCCAAATAGCTAAATAGTCATCTTAAACACATCTGAACTGGAGTCACTGTGACTTGGGTGCACAGGGCAAAACCAGCCCATCTTATGGCCCCTACAGAAGGTTTTCTTTGCAGCCAAAATTTGCAGACAAGAGAAACCACAGACACAGAGAACCTAGTGGAGCGGATCTGCTTCTAAAGAGATTGATAGGCAGATTTTTTTCCCATTCTAAGGGACATAAGGGTTTTGCAAAATAGATCCTTGTGATCTGATTAATGTAAGTAAATGAAGTCTTAATAAAGGTTAAGTGGGTGCACAGCAATGGCTACTTGAGCTTTGCCAAGTTTGCTGTTAAACCTCCAGGCAGACTTAAAAATCACCCTAGATAGGATGAGCATGTGGCACATGAAGTTTACGTTCAGTGGATTTGGAAGACATTTCTCCATTGCAAACTGCCCCCAAATTAAAGCATTTTCATGCGACTCTCTCACTGGCTCAGCCCAGTCATTGCATAGGTTGTGGTTATATTCCCTAAACATCATCTCATGTATTAAAGAGCTACAATTCCATCAGTGGAATCCTCAGCATGAAACTGATGAACATCCTTGCTGTGGGAAACTTTTTTTGGTCATCCTGAAAACAAAAATGCAGCATTTAGCCAGATAGGACTGTGAGGGCTGGAGGGATGTTGTTGCAGAGCCATGGCACTGCAAATCCAGCCTCTTAGAGAGAAGATGGCACTGAGAGCCAATGGTTGGGCTGGGTTATTAGATACCAAGGCAAAGGCCTGGATTTTGGGCTTGACTGAGCATCTGCCTTTGCGGAAAATACAGAGAACAACAGCATCACTTCATCTGCAGCATCTTAATACATGCCAGCTCCAACACAGACATTTCACAGCCCATGAGGCCCAGAGAAGGCAGCTATTGTACAAATGATGAGAGGCACTTTTTGACGTTCCTGAAGTAATTTTAAGCAAGAAGCTGTTTCTCAGATAAACTCCACCAGATATCCCAGGAAGAAGAAGAGCTAGCAGGAAAATAAGATCTTAATGCGAGCTCAGGTCAGCTCCTTTGACAGAAAGGCTCGAAATCAGTGGAGGAAAAGAGAGTTGGTTTTATGTTGGAGAAGTTACTGGAAGAGGGTCAAGTAAAGCCTGCAAAGCCAAAGGATCTCTCTGGTTCTGGAGGACTGTAGATGGTTTCCAGCTCCCAGCCTCAATGAAAACACATTTTCAGCTGAGGAGCAGGACAGTTCTGTCACTGGGGAAACTCTGTAGTTTTATCCAGCCCTTGTGAAGGGTGTTATTGTTATTTAACCCATGGGAAGGTCTGGACTTCACAGAGCAGGAAACGTTATCCTCCTCCTGTGGATGGAAACTGGGACATGTTCTGATCCTGTGCCCAAACACACCACAGGAGAACTGAGAACTGTGCCCAGCTTTCTTGGTAACAAGACCAAGTTTCTCTCTTTGAATCCATGCAATAGTGACCATATGGACAAGAAAAACCCACAAACAGAGGTGTATCCCTAAAAAGACCATTCTTACAGCATTTATCAAAAAGTGCTGTAAATTACAACTCAATTAAACAATTGCACACTATCTCCTATCCCTATTTTCTAATTAATTTATATAAAAAGAAAATAGAAATTGTATTTTTTTTTTCCAAATTGGATGCCAAATTAAAAAAAATCCACTGCAAACAGTGCCCAGTCCCACACCAGGGGAGGGATCACCTTGAAGGAAAAAGGATGATTAACTGCACACAGTTAATCAGCAGTGGCACTGGAGGCCCCAGGTGACACCAGGGCTGGTGACACGCCATCACACTTGTCATTAGTCCCACAGTAAGCAATTGACAGGCACAGCAAGATGCTGGCTAAGGGAGGAATTGACAGGCAAGACCTTGGAATTTGTAAACCAAATTCCTGCTCAAGACAGGTGATGAAACCTAAATTTTTGTAAATGTGTTCTAAGCCTCCTTCTCCGTCATCTCTTCGTTTAGGCAATAAAATAATCTAATTATTTTCTGCTTGGTTTTGTAAAGCTGTTTTGAAGTCATTATGGGAGCATTCACATTGAAAACACAACAGGGAGTTGTGTTCATATGAAATTACTTTCTCATTGTGTTTTACAAATTGCTTGGAAAATCTTCCATCTATCCTGGGTTTACCTTGCATTTTGTTTTCTGAAGAAAACTTGCCTTCTTGATCAAAGCTCGAGGCAGCAATCACTGAATAATAGAAAGGTTTGGGTTGGAAGGGACTTTAAAGATCATCTATTTCCAACCAATATTGCACCAAACTTTAACTGGGACCGTGTTTGGTGTCACTGTGCTGGAATGGACGTCCCCACTTGCTCAAGGCACCCAGCAGCTGCTGAGCTGTGTTGGCTTTGGCATGGGCCACCAGACACCTGAGTTAAGTGGCCAGGACTCTGGAGCAGAGAAGGACTAGAAGGAAAACTTAAGGGGTGACTGCCAAGGGGAAACAGATGGTCTGGGAGCCCTCAGCTCTCCTTTCTCCCTGTGAGGAGTATCACAGGTTATAAAGTCCTGGTGCAAAAGGTCACTCCATAAGCATCTCAGAATCACAGAACCCTAGGATGGCTTAGGTTGGAAGGGACCTTAAAGATCATCTCATTCCAACTCCTCTGCCATGGGCAGGGACACCTTCCACTAGCCCAGGTTGCTCCAAGCCCTGTCCAGCTTTGACACTGAAAGTTCCCAGGGATGGGGCATCTACCACCCCTCTGGGTAACCTGGTACAGTGTTTCACCACTGTCATCGTAAAAAACCTTTTCCTTACACTTACTCTGAATCAACCCTCCTTTTGTTTTGTCCTACCACCACAGACCCTGTTAAATAAGAAGTCTGACCCACTCCTTCACCCACTGCAAACCTTGAGGAGGCTGAAGCAGCACCTTCGAGGGAAAGCATCCTTGGCTCAGCTGCCACAGCTCACGATCAGTGGTTTCTGCTCACAAGAGCCAGGTAGGAGCTGTTTGCTGGCTGTAAATCTCCCGTTACAGCCTCCTCTGCCATACAGCACACATGGATTAATAGCAGCTTTCTACTTTTGAGGTTACAGCTGATCCAAAAGTCCCCAGAAGAAAGGGCGAGTTTCCTAAGCAGCATGACTGACAAGACGGCGAAGAGGGAGTTTATTCAGAGCATTATCTAATTCATTCCCCAGTGAAGGAAACTCATCTACTTTTGAGACTTAAAACTTCTAAAGAAAACTGCTATGATCTAAAGAGATTGGCCATAAAACTATTTGTATTGAAAACTTAGCCAGCATGCCTTTAGTGAACTTCATTCATTAACATTCTTCCTGGCAAGGTTTCCATATCTCAGCGTTCATTTTATACTTTAATTTGGTTAGTAGGTCTTTGTTTAATCGTCCTATTGAAAGGAGAACAAAGAAGGTTTAGGTGATACAGTGAAGTAATACACTATATTTTATCTCTGTAAAGCCCAGACAAAGTCAGCAGGCTCTGATACCCTCCGATTTGGGCTTTTTTTTTTTTTATTCCCTTTCTCTTCCAGGACATTTGGAATCACAAATCAGTTGCAGAGCATAAAGATCCTCACTGTACTTAGCCGTGGACACCTTCAGAGGAGAAACACCATGTCAAGCAGAGAAATGATGCTCTGAGCACGACATACAGACCCAAAGGAAGATTATCTTGGGAAAAGTGCATTCCCATTACTTTGGGGATGGATGCTCTGCTTTTATATCTATGTCCTCCAAGAGTAGTCAAGATAGTTTCTTCCATTTCTGAGCTTTGTGCTTACAGTCTTGATATCAACTTCATGTTTTTTACCGGGTGCAAAACTCATTAACAAGCTGCAATTTTGCCTAATGAGTAACCTGCTCCACAGCCAGCATGCAGCATAGCCATCCACAGGCACAGGCTGCCCTGGAGGAGGATTTACAGGATAAAAAGGATGAAAACCTCTCTAAACGGAGCTGCTCCCCAGCCCCAACACCGGCTGTGCGAGCGGGCAGCTCCTGGGCTGCTGTAAACTGACACAGCTCCAACTGACTCCCAACTGACTCCAGATAAAAATCTGGCCCCAGAGTAACGGCAGGATTCAACAAGCTTTTCTCACGGAATAGCTTTTATGCTCTTTTCTTGAATATTTACAACCCATCCTCACCGTCCTGCTTAAATCCACTACACCCAGTGCACCCATAAAGGGGGAAAATTGTACCTGTCTACTCTTTATAGTGCAGCAGATGGTGAGTTGTCTCCTCACTGAAAACTCTTTAATTCTTTACTTTCTAAACTCCACATCAGTTCTACTCCAACCACCCAAAGGCAGCGCCCCGAACTGATGCTCCTCTTGATGAAGCTGCATTTCAAGGCAGGAAAACCATTCAGAGACTTGGATGCTCCCCCATGAAATCCAGCGAGCAAACCAACCTCTGGCCCACCCACCGTGCCTCCTTCTCATGGATGGTGGTGTCCAAAACACAAATCAGAAAAGGACTCATATGAACACAAATCCCAACTCTAAAATCAAGCAGCGACTCCAGGGAGCAGCCCCAACTGCCCCCTGATTTTCCATACACAAAGTTTATGGAGAAGACACCCAACCTGTGAAGTTACCAGCAGCAAATACAAAAGTCTGGGGAAGGAGCTGGGCTTGCTCAGTGCTGGGTGGGGCCAGGGTTTTTAAAGAAGCCATATGGCTGCTCAGGGATAACCATTTCTGGAATGATTATTCATTTATGCCACTGATTCCTGATCCACACCAGCATAAGTGAAAGGGAGGCAGGCACAGCACCAAGCATGGCTTCAAACTGATGACCCGGAGGTGAAGGGCCCCTTCTCCTGTTACTAATCCCCTCAGCCACACAAGCCTCCTGAAAATGATGCTTTGGTTTTATTGCCACAGGGCTCATTTATAAAATCAGAAAAGCCAGGTTAAGAAACCAACCCAGCAGCAGCAAGGCCAAGCATGCAGAGAAAGAACTGAACAGCCATCGGACAGGGCAAGTTCAGCCCTCCCATGGCATCCTGAGTAATTCAGCTGATTAAATGTGGGGAGTTCTGATTCATGGAGAGGAGGAGGAAATGCATAAACAACTTACCAAAAGCTAATTTCTTTATTATTGCAACCAGAAATGACCAAAGACGGCGTATTTTGTATGTCTGCACATTACATGTGGAAAGAACCAAAAATCAGCATTGCAACATCCAACAATTCAAAATAAAACAGAATAAAAAATCAAACCCAAGAACTTTCTTGACTGGTAATTAACAGGGACGGAATATAAATGAGATGGCATTGAACAAAACAGGTAACAGTGCACTTTTAATAAACCAATTTCAACCATATCTCCACTGATTTGCAACTTAACAGTCCTATCAGCAAAGCCTCATTTCCCTAACTAGACTGGTGCTTTTAAAAACACGACTAATTCACTCTCATCAGTTTGGATGCATTTAAAAAATAACTCTTAATATCTGCACAACAGGCTAAAGGGCCATATTTCTCCAACGTCAGACATTCTCACTGCATTGGTTTAAAATACAAATATCCCCAAATTAACCAATGGAATCTGAAATTTATTAGAAAACAAAAGGCATCAATTGTTTTCAAGATTTATTCTTATTTATCTCTGAGACCCATTGAACTATAATACCTAACACTGACTTTTATTTCAGTTTCACTGCACCTTCCCCTCATATTTTCAACAGGGAATGCGACTGGGATTCAGTTTACTGGTCTTTTAAAAACACAAAGCAGAGGAACACACCTGCATCTCCTCTACCTAAATACAATGCTGCTGGCAAACTCACTAACCACTTGTTAAAAAAAAAAAAACAAAAAAACAACAAACCACAAAAAAGGGGGAAAAATAAGTCCATTCCAGCTCCAGATTAACATGCTGTAGCTGCCACCAGAAGTGCAGAGCCCCCCTGGCCTAAGCTCCCAATTCAGAAGGCATTTAAGCACATGTACAACCAAGTGTGGGAACAGGCTCCTTGAAGGCAATAGGATTACTCACTTCTTAAGAAGTTACCACATGTTTAAGTATCTGAATCGAGGCCTAATTATGGTGCTGGCCACCTCCTCGTGCACACACAGCTGGGGCAGAGCTCACCAATCCCTCACAGCCATGAGGACAGGCGTTTGTCACACGGGCTTTTAGTAGCTGCTAGGTTTGTATTCTCGGGCAAACGACAACAAAAATCCTCAAGCCCTAAAAAATAATTAAAAAAAAAATTACTTTATAAATATCGGGTATTTACACGTGTGAAAATCTTTTAATGGGAAGTGTTTTTTCACACTGATGAAATGTACAAGCAATGAAAAGGTACGTTGACAAAGACTTTAAAAAAAAAAACAAACCAAAAATCAAAGTATAAAATATATTACAGGTCCACCGAAAGAAATTCACATGGAAGAAAAAAATTGACACAATAGAAACTTTTCTTTTTAAAAAATAGAAGATATATCACAAAAGCTTGAACATGTTTATTTTATGTTAGTACTAAAAATCAAGGAAAAAAGCTTCATATATTCTCATCACAAAAATATTTACCAGCCACTTTTTATTTCCACATTATGATTATCTGGCTCAGCAAGAGTCGAGGCTGAACTGCATCCAGACTACAGAAATCATTCCAGAAGGTTGTCTCAGTTTACAACTTACAGCAATTTACATTTTCTCCTCCTCTCAGCACCTCACTGCAAAGGTTCAAGAGGGATTAATAACAAATCGAGAAAGGACAGATATCTGTATTTACAACATTCATCCGTGCTGCTGCCGAGCCACAGGAGCGGGAGCGGTCCCAGGAACCGCCGAAGTCTTCAGAGCGCTCTGTGCAAATTCCCCTCAGCAGGGGCAAGAAACAGCATCAGAATGTACCCAAATCCACAGCCCTGGGCTCGGATGGTCTGGGAAAGCCAGCAGCCCCTGCCCAAGGGCATCTCCTCGCCCCTGTTCACTGCAGAGACACAACCCCGGGGCACGCGGGCAGGGGGGATCCCTCCCGCGGCAGCGTCGGGGCAGGAGGTGCCGCGGTGACCGCACCACTTCAGTCCCCTGCCAAGCCTTCAGTGTGCCCTGTGCTTCCTCTTCTTGTGTTTTTTATCCTTCCTTTTGTTGGCACACTTGGAGCAGAACCACTGCATCTCTTCTGGGGGTGCGGCCGTAAGCCCAACGCAAGGCCTGGGAAGGAAAGGAAAATATCACAACATCTCAGTGGAGTAACATTGCTTTTGTTTCTTACCCCAAGAAATGCAACTTTCCAGTGGGAGACAGGATCTGGACTTTGAATTAATATAGCAATTATCATTATCTTAATGAAAATAATTATCGAAACCTAAAAAACCTAAAAAAACAATAATTGAAACCTAAGATTTCGTGCTTTGAAACAAAAGAGAAATATCAAAAGGATACTCAGAAAAAAAGCATTATTTTAGTAGAAAATATGAGTACACTTTCAGGTGTAATAGACTAGATTTAAAATAATTTCAAATGCTTCTTTAACACATCTGCAAAAACCCTTATGATTTTATGTAGCTTTTAAAAAAAAATTGCCTAAAAAGTGATTAATTTCCCCTAACCTTTTTATAAAAGCTGACATTTATATTACTGTTCATACAATGCTTCATAATTTGAACTGTCTATCTGTATACACTGTGCTCATAATCCTGTAGTTCTCACAAAATTACCAGAATCAGCAATATTTCCCAGCAGTTTCAAAAACAACCGTTATCACCAATGCCCATTAATTAAAAAGTAACTCTCCTTCACAGCTTAAAATCTGCCTTTTCAAATTTCAGAGCAACAGAGAGATAAAAATATCTTCCAGATTATTAAATTGGACACAGTAAAGCTATTTAAATATTCCCAACGTCACGAACTATTAGAAAAAGAAGGTTTTTTAATAATATAGCCCCAATCTGCCAGGCACTGGCAGAGCAGGATGGATGAGAGGAACTTACCAGTGATACCAATCATCGCAGTCATCACAACCTATCATTGGACTGCCATCATCTGGCTTGTTACAGCCAGGACAGATCCAGATCTGGTTACCCCACTCATCTCGGATCTGGTGCAAAGAAAAGCAAAGTTAGCTGGTTTTCAAGGCTAAGCAGGCAGGAAAATTGACATTTTTTAAAAAACAACAGCAAAAAAAGGTTTCTTGCTTATCTGGCTAAGCCATTCAGCAGCCCCTGTTGTTATGTGTGAATTCCCTGATCATGAGAGCTCAGTGTTACGTCTTAATTGATTTTCCTACACTGCTCATGACGACAAAATCATGTATTTTCCTGCATTGTCCTGTAAACCAGTAAAGCCAGTTACACCACCCAACCTAAGCACAGGCACTCACACACAGAGCCAGGGCTTAAGGACACAATTCCCTCTCTGTCTATACTTTTAAAATTCGACCCTGTTAATGGCAAGCAGGAGCCACGGCAGCCTCCTGCGTAAGATAACAGTTCTTATGTGCATGTAAAATATACAGCACCGTGTGTATATATTGCTGCATTACTTATTAGCCAAAGTCTTCAACTCCAACGAGCTGATAAGATCAGGATATAAAAAAAGTTGTTACTGAGTAACTTTCCATTCCCCTTATGACATTTATGTCGCAGTACAATTTACTAAAGGGTAAATGAAACAAGAAAGGCAGATCATTTACAGTACTGGGCAGCTGCTCACCAGGTTCATCATATGCATTTTTTTAATGTTTATATCCTGCTTGACCCATTGTTTGTATTTTTAGATTTCCAGTGGTTCTTGAACAGCTCTTTGCTAAAAACATACACGCAAAATGTCACAGAATCCACCTAAAGGAGTGCAATTAACAATACAAAGTACAAAATGTCTGGGGCAGTACCCTGACTCCATCACTCCTTTATAAAGATTTGCACATTATCACTGAATCTCAAAACCAGAAACTGTTTTGTTCTTAGCTTTTGTGCATTTATATATATCTCAGGCAATAACTTTTTGCTATCTGTACAGCTTACAAACATGATATTAAAAACTAGCAGATGAAAAGCTCCAAATGTTCT
>VYXF01011769.1:186371-296472 GCA_013397295.1 Polioptila caerulea | reverse complement strand
AAAAAAAAAAAAAAATGCCACTACACGGTGGTCTGTACATCTTACACCACTTCCTGAAAAATCAATAGGAATGTACCAGAGCTGCAACCAACACATCACTCTTCCCTGATTCCTCTTAAAGCCCTGAATGTTTTTGTGGTTTAAAACTGGAAATACAAGGCCCAGGAATACTAACCAGGGAACAATCCCCTTCCCAACAGAGATACGGAGTAGGCACCATCATAAAATTAACTCAATTTCCAAGCTGATTGATTGCAATAATCATTCCTATCTACTATCTAATCTCACATCTGCAAAGTCATTTTAAGTTGCTGCAGAAGCATCTGCTCCCCAGGTGAAGTGTCTGGGCTCAGAGTGAAGAGGTGCAGAGGCCTGGCAGTGGGATAACCCTGCTGGGGAGGGAGGGGATGCTGTGCCATGGTGCTGCAGAGAAGGGATGCTGGGAGATGTTGGACTGAGGCTACAAAACCTGCCTGAACACCTGCACTCCATCATCCCCCAGCACAGGCACCTCCTTTCTGGTGCTGCCTGTTTTGGGCACTGGCTCTGCTCTCTGTGTAGACAGCACTGCCAGATGTTGTCCCATCAGAAAATAGACACCCTAACTTTTCCAAACTTAGTTTTTCAGGTATTTTCTTCCCCTGCAGAATGCCTGCCTCAGGCTCTCAGGGGCTGGAGAGGGGCAGGGTGGTCTATAATCACAGAAACCTCTGCCTGTTTGTTAAACAAGAACTTGGGCTGCTGAATAAGGATATTAAAAATATTGCCTAACTTCTCATTCCTTAATGAGCCAAGGGTCATGCAAGGAGGGACAGAGTGGGATTGCTGACTGCTGTGTTAGTACAAACCACTGTGAGTTAATGAGCAAAGCACATGGACTGAGATGCTATCCAGCAGGGAGATGTGTATCCTTTCTTTTTTGAACTAGGGAGTTGGGCACCTCTCTCACACTGGCTCCACTCTTATCTCTAGAACAGCTTTCCCATGTGATCTGAGGAAAATCATTCTGTTTCCTGGATTTCCTTCAAACAAGAGGCTAATAGTTATTAACCATTTTCTTCTTCTCCAACCTCTCTCTGACCATTTTGACTTATAAATCTGTCACATCAGGTGTCTCTCTGCACGTGCACATAGCTGGGTCCTAATGCAGCAAAGCCTTGGTTTCAACTATAATGTTGTAAAAACACCACTTTTCACAAGGGCCTGGAGTGATAGGGCAAGAGGGAATGGTCTTAAGTAGAAGGGAAGTAGGTTTAGATTGCACATTAGGGAAAAATATGTACAATAAGGGTGGTGAGGCACTGTACAGTTTGTCCAGAGAGGTGGTGGACTGTTCAAGGCCAGGTTGGATGGGGTTCTGAATAGCCTGGTCAAGTGAAAGGTGTCCCTGCCTGTGGCAGGGGGGTTGGATCAACGTGGTCTTTAAGGTTCCTTCCAACTAAAACCATTTTGTGATAATCTATGGTTATGTGAAAAGCAAAAATAACCTGGAGCCTCCATATCCTCTGAATTCTCCATTAAGGGGCTAAGAGTGTTACCACTGGAAGTATCCAGGCAAAGTGCTAGGTTTTTCTTTTTAAAACTAACATAATCTCTAAATTATTTATTTTTATAGTTACAGAAGAAAATGGGATGTAGTAGAGCATTTAGGAAATGTTTCTTAAAGAAAATTTTGAAATCTTTGGGCACTACTGTAATAATGACAATAATACTAGTGACTGTAATAATCACGAGTGACTGTGGGTTTACACCTGTGATACCAAAGGTGAGGCTCTGTCCTGCATCCTAAGGATATGCTGTAACTAACTCAGGAGTGAAATGTAGCAGCTGTTTAAATAGAGACCAGTAACATGATACAGCAGTTGAAGTCCAGCAGAGAAGCACCTTTCCATTAGAAATGCAGGGTAGATTTATATTAGAAATCAATACTGAAACAAGAATCATAAAAAATAAATAAAAAAAAAATCATGCATATGTTGCAATTCAAGCATGGCAAACTCTGTAATCAAAGTAAGCTTTATGTGTTTTAAATGGTGAGATTTTTAAACTGCAGCTAAGCAAGATGTCACCAATCAAGCTGGAATTTAGCCAGGGCAGGGAGGATAACAACACTGCTACCCTTGTGCTGCTTTTCAAGGAACAGGAATGCTCAGGACTTCATTTCACGCAGCATCTAAAGCAGAAATTCTCAGCAGCACAGCAAGCCTTCTCCTACCCAGACATATATCCACATTCTTTTAGGGAATGCAGCTCCTACACCATGTTACACAGGAGACTTTTCCAAAAGAATGAAGAATGCTGCCAGACAGAGGCCAAGCTCAGAGCACGTGTCAAACACACAAATGAAGGGTGGACTAATGAACAATCTACAGACTTCTGAGATGCACAAACACCTGCAATTTCTGTATGTCGAGGAAACCAGGAAAGAGATTAGTGGCCTCTACACCTTTCAAATGAGGGCTAAGTCAAGTTCTTGATGTTGTATGAGGGTTTTGTACTCTACCTGACTGACAGCAAAATCTATGGTCAGTCTGACATTTGAGGTTTCAATTCAGCACTTTAAAAAGCACCTATAAAAAACATTCACCTCCAAAAATAAGTGCTCTAGCTCAGTTAGTAGAAAATATCATATGGGTTATAGTCGGACTTGTTAGAAGGAACTTAAATTTGGAACTGGGAAACAATGAAAAGTTCAAGTTGTAGTGTTTCAATTAAGTTACTAACCCCTCAAAACGTGTGTGGAAACAAGGGCTGGATAAACAGCAGCTTAACAGAGAACATCAGGAATCCAGGAACCATGAGTTTGAGCTGATGAGCCACCCAGGAGCTCACCAATTCCAGAGAGGAATGCCCCTGGCACCGGGACAGAGCACGGCACATGTCACCTACCACGTAAGTACTGACGGTCTCGGTCACCACGCTCCGAACGGGAGCTTTGGAGCCTCCAGCTGCTGACACGGCTGGGGAGGGTGGTGGGATCAGGACTGGTGAGATGGTGGCCTGTGGAGGAGGAGGAGCTGGAGCTGGAGGAGGGGTGACGTGAACGGGAGCTGGCACCGGTGACGGCACAGGCGGAGGCGTTTTGGGCCGCGCTGCGGGAGTGGAAGGTTTGGCCTCTGGAGCTGACACCACTTTGCTGATGACTCTGTAGGACCAACATTGAGAACCATTAGAGCTGATGGGAGAGAAAGCAACGACTGATCACCGATTAGAGAGAAAGAAAACACAGAGCAGCTAATTCACATCACCCTGGAGTCACCAAAGAGGCTGTTTCAACCCCACACAAGGACTGTGGGTTGTCATTGCTGCACCCATCCATTTACAGGATAAAGCACAGAACCATTACAAAGTGAATGCCAGGACAGCCTGAGCCAGTCTGTACCTCACTGTCGTATAAATATTCTCTGTGGCTTTACTAAACCTTGTTTCGTTAAGTTTTATTGCATTAGCTCAATTTGTGGGAAATATTAGAAAGGAAAGTTAATCAGCTGTGAACAGCACTGATTTTAATCTTCAAACTGAGAGACGATATCATCCTGTTAAGATCCTACATTAGGGGGTTCTGCAAATATTTGCTAGTTTGGTATTTCTTTCCCCAAATGTTTACGAAATCAGCAGTGGATCTAGTCAGGACAAATAAATGACGCACACTATACACTCAGCAGTTAAAATATTGCTACTTACTTGAGTAGCTGAAGTAGACAGGATGTAGCTCTAATAAATACACTGTATAGAACAATCTTGCCCAGGAAGGGGGATACATAGAGGACCCAAGGTTTATTAATGACTGTTGATACACAGTGTTATTGATGTGCATGCAATTTCACAGACAAGCCAGAAAAAGCCCTTACTACAAGGCTCTAGGTTAGAAACATAAAGAGAAGGAAAAGGATGTTTTAAAAAAAACAGAACAAAAAAAAAGAAACAAAAACCCAAAACAACCAAAACCTCAAACAAAATACAGGATAGGTCTCTTTGTTTTACCACATTTTGGTAAATCATTTAACTAATTTATTTATATTTGAATGGTAACTGTGGGAGTGTGATTGATTTGTGACAGGACTGTACAAAGAGGGTGATTTAAAGAAAGTTTAGACATTCTAGACAAGGATCGCTTAAGAAAGTAAAAAATGGAGCCATCAGCAGAGAAACCATGATGAAAATCAAATTGCAATGACTCCTGAGAACCAGGAATGTTCAGCTCCACCGTCAATGGGAATTCTCAGTTCAACTTTAGAGTTTATTGCAACTCTGATATTCCAAAGGCAGTATTACTATGATTGGAGACATTGTCTGAATTTCAAGTAAAAAAAAATCCAAGCCATCATTTGAGAAAGGCTTGGAATTATACAATATGTAATGCCTGGCTGAGACAATGGTGGTTTTTCACACAAGGTATGCCACTTGCACTACAAAATCAGAAGTATGGCAAGTTATAGTAAAAACATATTTAGTAAAAGGAAACAAGAGCAATGAGTTTGGTAGTCCTAACCCCCAGCTGCAGCATCACACCTTCTATGAGTGAACAGGGGAAGAAAATCAGAGTGGAATCTAAAGGGTGATAGATGATTCTTCCATGAACAACACTGAAGACATTGACACTACTTATGTCCCAGTGATTGCTTCAGGTACCTAATGTGGGGCTCAGGCTCTGTATATGTGTCAGTAAGGTGCCAGACTGTGAGTCAAAGTGCAGGAGTCCTAATTCATGTTGTCTGTGACTTGCAGGAGGAAGGAAGTTCTGCTATCAGGCCATCCTGGGAGCAACCTACGCATCAAAACCAGCCCCCTTCTCCTGTTAGTGGGGAACATCCAAAACCCCACTGTTATCTCCCACCAAGGAAATTTTCTCTTTGGCTCATGATGTGTTTCTGGTTCAGTCAAAGTCTCAGTGTGTGGCCTCTGGGGCTCCAGCCAGACTGGCCATTTACTCAGATGCTTCCTCTGTGTCTTCCCCAATCCACAGACAGCCCTGGCTCCCAACGCTGAATGCCCAAGACCTTGGCTGGTGCCAATTCTCCCATGGTTTGCAAAGTTATCCTCATGATTGGAGAGCCACCTCCGAATAAACAAACTCTTAGCAATATTAAAAGTGAGGATAGGGACTGATAACAAAATACTGGCACAGTAGAAGTCATTTGGATGGTTTCAAACATCATTGCCCCTTCTTTCCCCACCTCCCTCTCCTACCTCCTGCAAGTAACAAAGTCCTGCTAGGAGTTCTTCAGGGAGTCAACCCTCCCCAAGTCTAGACTAGGAAATGTATTAGCTAACAGGGCTTTAAACACAACTTTGCACACAGTGTAAACACTTTAAAAGAAGTATTAGCTAATACAATTTGAATAAGAGTGACCATGCCCAGCTAACACGTGAAATTAAATTACAGAGTTTCTTGGTCTAAAGCCAAATTCTCCTCCTGCACAGGGTCTTCGAAGCCACTCTGCTAATAAATGCAGAAGCTGCAAGGAACACCACATGTGAAATCTTCCAAAACTACAAATATTCATTAGCGAGCGACACACGCTCATCAATTGGCTGGCACACCTGAAGTGTGCAATTAGGACATGTTCAGTATATAGGGCAGCTTGTTTATCTTGATTTTAGAGCTCAGTTATCAAAACAGGAGATCGGCATTTCGGAGCACGCTTGGGCCTACCACTCCCTTGGGCTAATGAAGTTCAGAGACTTTAGACTCCAGAGTGGAGAAATGAATGGTTTTGTGCTGCACCATTAGAGGTGATGGAGTAATCTCAGCAAGGGTGGTTTAGCCTGTCCTGAAGAAGGGGCTGCACACATGGCAATATGGAGGTGGGGAGAAATCAAAGGGAAATAGCAGTCCCACGACTGATAATTACTGTTACTTCAGACTTGGAGAGAAACCTGATATCAAAACACTATGTAAATGATGGCAAGATTTATGAGCTCTGTTTTCTAGACAGGAAAATTGAGGCACAGAGCACACTGCAAGTAGGTGGCTCTCACTGCAGAGGAGCCTCAATCCACCTGGTACCTGAGTCCTGCTGGGATTTAAACTCTTCCTTGGAACATCACCATACATATATTGTTACCTTCTTTCCCAAACGTGCTCTTGTGTGTCCAAAATCATCACTTAGTCTGCAAGTACAATACTATATAAAACAAACTTTCACCTCCTTCTCCACACCAACCCAACAACTCTAAAACTGAGGCTGAACGAGTATTTTTTGCAGAAATCAAACACAAATGAACACCAACCACCACCACCAACACAGAGTCCTGAGACGAGAATTGCATTTTTCTGCAGGCTCATTGCCTGGCAATGTACCACAAAGAGATTCTACATTGAAAGAGAAAAGATCTATTAAAAGTTGTTTTTGAATCAAACAGTTCCTCAAGAATAAAGGGGTGTGAGAAAAGCTTTGGAATAGATGTGGCAATAACAGCCTCCATAAATCATGACTACAAGTTACCACTCCCTTTGAAAAAAACCCCGGAATTGAAGTAAATACTGTGTATTTCTTTGTGTCCAACCTAAATTCACTTTGGTTTTCTTTTTAAATGCCAGCAGGAGCTGTTCTGCTCACACAACCTCAGTGTATTTATCATTGAACATATGTATTGATTTGCCACAGAGTGCCTGGTAGTAACCAAGAAAACATATCTAAATGTAATAAAAAGGGGAAAAAACCTAAGGGACGTGAAATTTAAAGTGGAAGGATGGAAGAACAGAGAAATCTTCAAATACCATGATAATCAAATATTTTTCCAGGTTGTTTTTTTATAACTCCTTTGCTGAAAGAGCAGAGTATAAAGCTTCCTGACAAAGGCATTTTTAAGTAATTTTTCTTTCTCACAGTCTGTTCTAGTGCAAACAGCATTTCAATCTAATATGAGAACTTAATGAGATCTTCCATTGCCATTTCTGCTCAACTACATCAAGGCTGTGTTGGGCCAAGACAATAGTGTGTAATATCTGAATCTCAGCTGAGGAGTCAGATCTCATGGAATCTGAGAAGGGATTGGGTTGGAAGGGACCTCCAAGATGTTCCAGTCCCAACCCCTCTGCCATGGGCAGGGACACTTTCCTCTAGACCAGGTTTTTCAGTCTCTTCCAACCTGATCTTGAACACTTCCAGGGATAGGGAGTCCACCACCACCACTGGCAACCTGTGCCAGTGTCTAACCCCCCTTAGAGTGGAGATTCAATGCTTATCTACTGGTTTTAAACTGTGTCCAACACTGCTCCAAGGGAAAGGAAGAAAACTTCAGCAAAAGAAGAGAAAATAGAACTTTTTCTTCTCTCAGGAGGGCCAAGTGAATGAAAACCCATTTTAATCATCACTCTGGGGCAATGATCCTGTTCACAGCTATAGTTCCAAACCCAAATAGGATGAACACCAAGTGTCAGCTTGCAAGCAAAGTGCAAATTCTACCAAGATTTGAAGTGTTGCAACTGGTCAGTTGGTTTCTGATCAGTTCTAAGTGGCAGGAGCTGTAACATGTTTCATCTGCAGCAAAATGAAGCTCCAAGGTGTGAAATGGTTTCCTATCTTTGCAAGTAATTTATTTGATTTCATTCTGATCCTTATGGCTGAAAGCCCCATTGACTGCCTCACCTAAACACAGGGGAAGGACATGCACCAAAAGGAAATGGCTTTTCAAAAACAGGATATGGGCCACAGGGTGGAATGATTGCTACGGGCAATGAGCTCCAAAAAAATGCTGTATCAGTACTTTGAAAGGTCTAGTAAAAAAATCACAGCAATCTTTGTTCCTCAGAGCCAGAGCTCCCAAGGAGCTGTTTCTCTGCCCAGAAGTAAATAGTAACATTTTAAAAGTCCTAATTTTTTTTATTTTTAACCCATGACCCATTTTTAAGCAAGGAGAATGAGCTAAATGGGTTTCTGTGTGTAGGAAAAAGGCACCACCATCAACTGCACTGACATAAGTGAAACTGGTGCAATTAACCTGGATTACCAATCTTCATATTATCTATTAGCTTTGATATTCCCTTACTGATATAAATTCCTTGATGCTAGAAAGTGATGTAACTATTTTGTTACTGAAAAATCTCACACCTGGAGCTGAGATTGTTGAACCAGAAAAAAAACTTAAACACTTTAAGACCTAATGGTAAGAGTGTCAAAAACACCTAGGGAAATCAGGAAATTTCCATATGGTTTAGATTCTTCAAAGATAAGAGGTGATTCTGAAAATTTTATTCCAGCCCTGGAGGAGAATCAGTGTGATTTAAACTCTGTAATGTGGGCTAATTCCCATATTACTTTTAGAAAGGGAAATTTATTTGCTGTTTCGTGCCCTGCTGAATATTTTATTCTGTGCAAACAAGTCATATTGGCAAACAGCAGCTCCACAAGCACACGCTGTGACCAACTTGTGAGATTGCAGAGTGCCAGAATGCACCAGACCTCCAATGGAGCCCCAGGCAATTTTGCAAGGGAAAAGACTTCAGCACTTTAACATCACCTGCCATGTGGTATTCTTCTCTATCAAGGAAAATGAACTTGGAGCACTTATTCCAAGATAACATCCACTTTCTTGGGTGCCTGCCTCTCGCAGGTAAAGGTGTTGACCTTCAGTGGTGTAGATGGAGATCAACAGCTCATTCTCCATTTCAACAGAGCTGGGGAAGGGTCTGGAGCACCAGGAGCAGCTGAGGGAGCTGGGGGGGGCTCAGCCGGGAGAAAAGGAGGCTCAGAGGGACCTTATCACTTTCTAGAACTCCTTGACAGGAGGTGCAGCCAGGTGGGGTTGGTCTTTTCTGCCAAGTAACAAGTGAAAGGACAAGAGGAAACGGCCTCTAGTTGAGCCTGAGGAGGTTCAGACTGGACATTTGGGAAAATGATTTCATGGAAAGGGTTGTGAAGCACTGGAACAGGCTGCCCATGGCAGTGGTGGAGTCATCCATCCCTGGAGGGACTTAAAAGACATGCAGATGTGTCACTGGTGCATACAGTTTAGTGTGCACAAGGACTTTGCAGTGCTGGATTAATGGTTGGACTTGATGATCTAAGATGTCTTTGACAACCTAAATTATTCTATGATTCTACTATTCTAACACTATGGCAAAGCCCCAGAAACATCTGGACAGTCAGTCCAGCTGACATTTTCAGCTAACTCCTTTGATTCATGGACATGTGAACAGTTGAAATTGAATAACAGGTTTTCTACTGTTTATTTTCCCATTACTTTAAGTGAAACAGAGCTCTGCCCTTGGCCTTTATCCTCTGTATCTGTTACACCCGGAGTATTTCTCCTAACAACCACAAGCACCTTTCTGTCGATGACTCCTAAATCTCCTTCCCATTTTCTCACCATTCTGACTTCCACCTCTGGATGGTTCATTGCCAGTCTGACAAAACAAAACTGAGCTGGTAGCGTGGCGTCTTGGTATCTTTCATCTTTTTTTTTTTTTCTCTTATCATCAATAACAAACATCTTCAATGTTAAAACCACCTGGCACCAACCCCTTCTGCTGAGTTCTCAAGAGCAAAACCAGAACCTGGTAAAACATGTTTATGTCAATGAGCTCTTTACAAACTTTCTCTTCTACGTTCTCAGCAAACTGCCTTTTACTGTCATTTGTTTTGGGAAATGTTATGGGATGCATGATCTAGGAGCTTGCCCATAAACCAGTCTTATATCCACCCTTTCTGGTGGGAACTAGTATAGAATATGAGTTGTACTAACTACCAGAAAGTTCTACCAGTATGGGTATAGAAAATCTTTACAGTTATAATTTTCAGCTTGTTACTGAGCTTGTTTTTGAAAGAAACAAGACAGACAGTCCTGGCCTTGGAGACTCTGTACAGCTAAAGATCAACTGCTGACAGGACAACTTCACTAAATTCAGGTAGGACACACTGTTCTTTTCTGGCTATTTCTTTATGGTCTTCTTGTCCACATCCAGCTCCCAGGAACCATCCCACAAATCCTTGGGTCTATGGAATTTCCTCACTTTTGTTTACAAACCTCAACAAAAGAGTGAATAAAAAGAAGCACCTTTGTCAAAGACAAGAACAAATCAGCACCTTTCTCATGCAGCCATCCTCTATGGAAAGTTCATTTTTTAAACAAATACCCATCTGGCTTTCTAATCTTCCACACATATTTGATCAGTTTCTGTTGTGCTTCGTAAGGGCAGCTGCTCATGGCCATTTACACAAGCAATTCCCTCATGTGTCTAAACCTGCCTGAAGTATTTTTTTTTTTAATTGTGGTATACAGTATACAATTTTTTTTTTTTTACTCTTGAGCAATAAGCAGCAAAATCAAAGAATCTCACAGTAAGTTGTTTTGTTTTCTAATGACTCAAGCCTTTTTATGGATTCACTACTGGAGTCATCACCCAATGTGGCCAGCAGCAAAATGAAAATAATTTGCCACAGACTACTACCTACCATAAACAGGATGAATAATTAGTTGGGGTGCCTTCAGTAATTAAAAAAAATAAAAGGAAGAAAAAATCTAAGGACTACATCTGAAGTTGTAAATTTAATTCATGCTCAAGGAAGAAAATGCTGTGCTAAATCACCTCTAGAAATATAAACCGAAATGATAATTTACTTGGTTTGGTAAAAAGGATACTTCACTTTTTTTTTTTCATGTAAAAGCTGCAATCCTGCAGCAAGGGAGAGGCTGGGGAACCTCCACCAAAATGAAAGAGTCTTTTGGATGAATACAGGACCACACATGGGGATTTTACAGCAGGATTTGGGCCAATATGTTACACTAAAAAAGAACAATTGGGAAAGGGATATGAATCACAGCTGAGACAGTATCTTCATTAAAATACATTTGGCATTTAAAAATGCACCAAAAATCAGTCCTCCAGCTCTTATAATCTGAAAGACCACAGAACAGAGAAATGTGGGTATGTCAGTAAATGCACTCACAAAGATTGATGAAAGCTGTAAAGATCACTGGAATTCCTTCAGCACACCTTGGAGAGGAGTAAGATCATTTTTCATGACTCTGCCTCCTCACTTAGGTGGTCTATTGATCATATCAAAAATGATTTCACCGTTACATGCTCTTTTACAGCAGAAGTTGGACTGACACCCAGAGCAGCACTTCTGTCAACGCACAGTTACCACGGCCTTCCCCTGCTAAATTAATTGGGATGCCCATTAGCACAGCAATAAACACAGACTTTTACTGCTGGCGCTCTATTGTTTAATTTTCCCAAACAGTGCTTAGCCCTTCTCCATTTTTCTCCCTGAAGTATCACTTTTATTTCCCCCCCCCTCCCCTTTAATTCTCCTCTGGAGCTTCCCCTTGAATGAGCAAGGCCTGGCAGGGTAACCAACACCGCCCACAGCTGTGTCCCACAATAGCCCCATGCTGCTGCCACTCCGTCTGCCCAAGGCTTTGGTCACGGTGCCTTAACTGCTCCAAACACTGCCCTTATTCATCAGAACGTGTGCAAGGAGGGGCTTCCAGCAGGATTCCTTTACCTGTTTCCCCACCACAAAACCCTGCAATAAATGGAATGGGTCATGAGCTACTTGGCTGGTAATGCAAACCTAAGGCTTGACAAGTCAATAAAAAGCCAATCCTTCCCTCCCCAGCCACACGTAGGGAGCCAAGGCTGGAGGCAAACAATTTGGATATGCCTGTACAGGGAGCTTAATGAACCCCATTACTGAGCTTTTGTGGGCAAACACTGTGAAGACAATAATGTAAATTATCAAAGTCTGACTAGCGCTCCACCAACTTGCACCCAAAGTTCAAAAGTTTCTTCACACCCTCTGATTTATCTGTATGAGAACAACCCTATTAAAAACTGAAGCTCCTGAATATACACCAAAGATGATTTTGCAACAATCAAGCGCATTCTTGGAAACTGCACAGGGCAGGATTCTAGTTTAATTCAAACTAGCAAACTAGCAGCAAACTTGGATATCCAGCTTTTTTTCCACAACTCACATAGAGCTTGAACAGTTTTAAAAGAACACATATTCAGGTTACAACAGCAACTCAGATCCCCAGTGAGCTTTGGGAAGTGCTTGCCTAATTTCTTTCCTCAGCCAGGTCAGTAAGAAGCATTTGGATGTATTTGTTGAAACCTTCTTCTTCTCTCCTCCCTTGGTGCTACGACCTTTTAAAGTCTGATTGTGTATGGGTGTGTGCAGTTTTCCCAAGAAAATTCAATCCCTGGAAAGTTTGCAACTCAACTCTTTTGTAAATTAAGCTTGTTGTAGATAGAAGATCCCTCATTAAGGCATCTCCTTTTTGGTGAACATACACTTAGTGGCACTCTGCATGCGACAGGTGAGATTATATAGATCTGAGGGATTTCAAAAAGTAGGAGTGAGATTTACTGCAATTTCGTGCTGCACTTAAAATAACAAATTCTTGAGCAAATAGAACTGAAAGAGGGCAGGATTAGATTGGATATTGGGAAAAAATTCTTCCCTGTGGGGGTCGTAGAAGTTCATAGATGGATAATCAAGAAACTTGGTGCAATAAACACGGTTCTCCTGTCCTCCTGGTCCCAAAAATATTCTTCTGGGTCACTGATATTACACAGAGAGGTCACATCACAGGATTATTTTATCTATCTTGACCCTTGTTTTTGAGATCATCTACCCAGGACCTCAGCTGGTTCTGCTCATGGCTTTTGTCATGGGGGTATCATGCAGCTGAATGAGCCCCCACACAAAAATAAGTTGGTCTTGGACTGATAATATCTTACCAAGTAATAAAGATTTTTAGTGATTTAATTGATATCTGGGTAACAAAATTTTTTTCATCCCTTAATCTTTTTAGGGTTTTATCTTACAATCCACAGGTTATTTAATATACATTTTTATAGGCACACACACATACATATCTGAGCATGTGTGGGATTTGTTTTTGGAAAAAGTCACGTATCTACTCACTTAAAAAATATAGAAGACAAGGGGCAATTTCATTAGAACAGCAGGTCAGGTTTACCAGTTAAACATTGTTAAAATGCCTGTCTTTCCCCTTCTTCCTGTCTGTTTTCCAGGTTCCCTGCTGATGGCAGAGTTATGATATCAGTCTGGAGCAAAAGTCTGAAATTTTAAGGTAAATTTAGAGACCTGATTTCACAAAAAAACATATATCCTGCTTCCAGGGCACAGAAACACTGAAACAGCACCCAGTGAGTAGTACTGTGCTTTGTGGTCTGGCATTAGTGTCAGCAGCCATGTGGTTTTTCTTAAAAGCTGTATTTAAATGCAGAATAAATTTATCAAAAGTATCAAACATTACAGCACATGCTTTTGCTGAAGTTTATGTCAGCTGTAGTAGTAGCTGGAATGTCAACACCTTATCAATAGATATGATTTAAAAAAACTTATGTGTATGAAAAAATGATAGTGCTTAAGAAAAATAACAAGACAAAAAGAAGCCACGATGTAATTGAATAAAAGTATTAAACCCTACTCATCATTTGAAGTTCATTTAAAATTTAAAAGTATGTTTTCTGTTTTGCTTGTTTTGTTTTGAAAAAAGATAGTATCTCTAGTTCCTTCCTATACTAACTCAGTTAGCAATCTACCTTGATAACACTGGAATGGAGAAAAAAAAAAAAAGTAAGTGAAAAACCCTTCCAACATATCATTCAAATCATATCTAAAAAGGTGGTCATAAATATTTTAGAACCCAAGCAAACCAATAAGAGCAAGGCCCATTAAGGATAAGATCTTTTACAACAAATTAAATAAAACAATTTATTGAAGCCTGGACTTGAGATAAACTAGATTTACTAGCTGACCTTTTATTCATTTAAAGAACAAAATTAGCTCTAATTGCATTAGAATGGAATCCAGTAAATTTCTTCTAATGTGGCATCCATGCAAGTATTGCTGTAATTGTTTACAACTAAGATGGAAATGCTTTGATAATAATCTACTTTCTTCTTGTTTTACTGTGCAGTTAAAACACTTGCAAAAAAACTCTTAAGTAGGACAGTTTTTCCAATATTGGTTTGCCCATCCTTCAGCAATACTACATTTTCATGTCTATTAACCCAATGTTGTTAATAGCCACTTCTTTGGAGCTGATGCATGTTGTAAGAACATTTGCACTCCAGACAAGCATGACTGCAGGTATTACTTTGAATCTGGGAGAAATATGTATTTTTATTTACAAACACAAGAGAAAAGACTTCCCTGCTGCTGCCACCACTGCTTTATCCGCTGGTCCAAGCAGAGGAGTCAAGAAGTAAAATCACAAAATCATAGAGTGATTTGGGTTGGAAGGGACCTTAAAGATCATCCAGTTCCAACCCCCTGACATGGGCAGAGATGCCTCCCACTGCCCCAGGTTGTTCCAAGCTCCATCCAGTCTGGCCTTGGACACTTCCAGGGATCCAGGGGCAGCCACAGCTTCTCTGGACACCCTGTGCCAGGGCCTCCCCACCCTCACAGGGAACAATTTCTTCCTCATATCCCATCTAACCCTGCCCTCTGTCAGTTTGAAGCCATTCTCCCCCACCCTATCACTCCATGCCTTTGTAGAAAGTCCCTCTGCAAATTTTTTGGAGCCCCTTAGGCCCTGGAAGGCTTCACTTCTCCAGGCTGAAGAGCCCTAGCTGCTCTGCACAGGCATTTTGCTCACCACTGCTGTGTTAGTCAGCTTGAGCTGGGGGCATGCTGAGTTTATGGTGTGATGTGAATCTCTATTCCATGTACCATCAATCTGACACTTCTGTTTCAGACACCTGAAAGCCCTGTGGCCTCACAAAAATCTGTAAGTGCTTCTGTTAAAGATGTTCTGTATGAAGTTCTTCCAAACAAATTAACTTCAAATTGAGCAGGTACTTTTGGGTACTTCCAAAAGCCTCCCAACAGCTCTTCTCTCTAACAGAGAAATTGAAATAACTGATTTCTCCACCTAGTTTCTACTCACATCAAATTCTAGGAATCCCTAAAAATTTTCTTTGCACCTTTCTATGGAGATTCATGGTATCTTCAAACAATCCCATGCCAGTAAACTTCAGAGACAGGCCAACTGAAACATAACATTTTTATATGACAATTGCCAGATATTTAGAACCTCATTACCAACACAGATGGAACATAAGTTTAACTTTCCCTTACTATGACACATCAAAAAGCTTTTCTTTCTGCCTGTAATGAGGTCCTCAGATGGGGGCCAAGGTGCCATAAAGAGGTAAAAATGAATCTGGAATAAAAGTGAGTTTCCCAAAAGCCCATGATTTAAGATGTCAGACTAAGTATCTCAGACCCACTTAAGGGCTGGAAGAGATGACAATGATGCACCCACATGACTGATTTGTAGCAAACAGATGGAGTCTGAAATCCCCTCTAAAAGTGTGTGTGGGTATCAGAAACACTGTGGTGAGATAAGGCTGGAAGATAACTGGTGCTAAAACATGGCTTCAGAACTTTAATTCAGTTCTGCCTTGAACATATGAGGTATTTTCCCCCATATAAACAGTCTATAGTCCTTGAAAAAGCAGAATTTAAAAGTATCCATGGTTCCTCAAGAAGGAAAATGGATTTATGGGTTTTCAAGGGACAGCATGTCCAGCCATGCACATTCAAACCATGCTCAGCAGGCCAGACAAGTATTCTGAGAAAGCTGGAACTTTGTACAGCAACCTGAAGCACAGAAATTGTAGATCACACTCAAATACTGTGAAAGGAAAAAAGCAAAAATGGTTAATAATTGGGGTGTGGGTGTCCCTTAGAAACGAAGGAATGACTGAAGTCCCTTAGCAGCTTCAAAGCAGTAAAAACCATGGTTACCTACTGGGGAGAAGTAGGACAGCAGAGGAAAAGAAAATAATCATCAAAATCCCATTTAACTTCTAGAGCAGAAAAGTTAGTGATTAGGGCTTTGAGTTAATAATGGCTCTAAAAGAGAAACAACTGCACTGGCAATATTTAATGTGAGGAATGGAAATGAAAGATCTGTGTGGTGCTCATGTTTACTGTTGGACATGAAAGTGTGCTTTGTGCCATGAAATCAAGGTGAAAACCTGATTAAAAGAAACCCTTCACATACAACAGAGGACCAGCCTAAGGAGGCCGGTGACGCATGGTTTCCCCAGCCTCCCCAGCCTCCTGTTTATGCTGGATGATCTCAGGATAGGAATCACCCTATTTATGCTCCTCCAGTACAAAGTAACTATTATTTGTACAACAGCACCCAGTAATTAGGGAGCTAATGAACCAGCACTTGAAATGCGTTAGGTACACTCATGAATAATCATCAACAGTTATAATAAAACAGATGTGTATAAAGGAATTCCAACTGTTATGCTTTAAAGCATAAAACAACTGTTAGCTGGGGAGTGTTGTGAAACTTAGCTGTAGGTTACACTCGGGATAACCTCACTAAATGTCACTGGAGGCATCATAGCAGCCTGGATGGAGCCCTGTAATCCACGCCCTAGAAAGACATGGAATGGGGGACACAGTAGGATGGATGGAAGGTGATGGGTCAATACACTTTGCTGTACAAATGTTATTTGTCACTAATTTAAGCTTTTCCCACTTAAAAGAAGAGCTCCCACAAGAGCCAGAGGAGGGACTGGGGTGAGCATACACCTCACAGATGGATTTATTCGTACTCACATCTTGTCTTGGCCTGCGCCCACTCGTAAAGTCAGCCGAGGAATAACCGGTGATGGAGCTGGAACAACTGGTTCCACCTTTATCTGCACAGGGGAACACAATCATCAATCAAAGACTGTAAGCAGACTCCCAAAATATATTAATTACATGAAAGCACTGATGGAGCTAACCAGAGTATATCAACTTAATGAGACAAAACTGCGACAGACTCATCACTGTTCTCTCACACTTTGTCCATGGCGTGGATGGGTCTTGGTCTGTGGGGAGCCCCAGCTGTAGCAATTCACAAATCAAACTTGAAGCTAAAAAAATCAACTTGAAATTTTGCTGCATTTGTATCTCCTGATACAATTTGTTAGCAAATCTTCCTGATTACTTTTCTAGAGATGTAAAACTTCCCAGTTTGTTTCAAAACAATGACATGAAATGCTTTGATCTTAGTACTCAAACTTGTCAGGCACCCATTAGTGTTTCCATGATTTTCTGAGATTTAAATCCAATTATTTCCCAGGTTCATCATATAAATGTACCATGACTCTCTTGAATCAAAAGGGAGCAAATAAACTCCAGGCTGAATTCACCAACACTGAATACTTTATTAAAGTTCTTATCCACACAGGCATAACAACCACTGCATTTTACTGCAATTAGGCTGAGGTTTTTAATGACTATTTTTCAAGGGGCTGGGATTCCAGTCTTGGTATCTGGTGGAGTTTAGACCACTTGAATATGTCCTTGAACTTATGGAAGCAATATATGCCAAAATTACCAACTCCCATTGAGCTAATGGTTTGCAAAACCTGCACAGATGCTACAGCAGACACTGTAATGATTCTCCAGGCATTCATTGCTCAACTTATATCCATATATGACAAGTGTATATACATTATATGTATATATAAAGAGAGATGGAGACTGATCTCATTTTGAGCATGTGTGTCACCATATTTAATAAAACAACCACTTGGCTGAATCTGTTACAGGAACTTAAGAGACAAAACTGATTGCATAAATGGAAACCCGATCGAATCTCCAGTTTCATAAAGCTTTCAGAGAAAAAGGGAAGGCAAACAATCAATGCCAAGCACTGCAAGCAGTGTGGGAGACAGCAGGCCAGAGTGGGAGAGCTGAAGTGGGACTTACTTTGAGAAAGGTAATAACAAAATCTCGTGCCACACATTTTGGCAAAAGAATTGGCTTTGCTCTCTAGGAGATTTCTAGGCCAGAGAGAGGAAAGCAGCCTGAGTGGTGTTCCTGCTCTGACACAGTGAACTGTGCTTTGCAATACAGCTCTCCATGGATATGGATTAGCTGATTTCACAGGCCTCTCTCCACTCTTTGTTTATGTAGAACCATTTTTGTTACATCATTCCCCTGGAGTGTTGCAAGAGCTTTTTTCCTTTGAAGCCTCTAACGCCTGCAACAATTTCACTGCCATCTTCCATAGGTGAGCCTTTTCTCTGCTTTCCCAGCATCTTAACCTGTAACATCATCTACTGCTAAGAGACTGCAACTGAACCCTGGCTACTGGAGACTCAGGACTATGGCTTTGCACAGGCTAACTTGCCTCTTTTCCTGCAGGTTTCTCCTCCTTCTTTAGTGCCTGTTTTGAATACAAAATGTCTTAGGACAGGCGTTGCTGCTGCAGCTTCCAGCACACAGCACAGAGTTGTGCCCACATCAGTTATAAAGATCCTTGGTACTATTCTAAACAATGGTGGTGTGGGCTCACAGGGCAGAAGAAAAGCACATAAACCACTTCTTTATGCTCAGATACCAACATCACAGGCTGCTGGGAGAGGAAAACAGGGCTCCACCACAATGCTAAATCTTACCCTTTGATACAAGAGGAGAGGAAGCATCTTTCTACAACATGGGTTTGTGTGTAGGGTTTACATCATCAGACCAGGGAGAAAACTAAGGAGCATTCACAACTACATCCTGCAGAGCTTGGTCTTCCTCTACACTGATGACAGGATTTTGTCACAGGAGCAAGGGCATGTTACTTTGGGGCAGTTCTGGCGAGCCCTGCCCTGATGTGAGGATGGCTCCATTTCTCATGAAGCAGTTCCTCAACTACTTTAGTTTCCAGCTCAGCTTATTAAGGTTAGCTGAAACTGGGTCAGCAGCTGCTCCCTGAGCTGTTCAGTCACTCCTCCAGCATGCCTGGTAATCTCTGGAGTACAAGTGGGGTGTAACTGCTCCAAGTGTTTGCTTTTCATTTGGTGGAGCTTGCAAGGCAGTGCCCCAGATCTCCTTTCCTGGCTCTGAGGGCAGCACCCAACACCACTGCAGGGCATGGAGCTGCAGGCAAGACCTGAGACAAAGCTTCTCCTCCTTGGTGCCAGCACCCAACACTCCCAGTATGGAGCCCAGCTTCTGTTTTCTGCCATTTATGCAGTGTTCTGTTTGCTGCTCTGTACCTTCCAGCAGCCTGGAGCAAAATTCCAGGAAAAACTTGATAAAATGCCTCCATCACCCAACAGGATGGGATGTGCATTTAGGTAATAACTCCAACAAGGCTCAAAAATGGGAACATTGCAGCTGAGTCAGTCTTTTGTTTAACTACAGCAACATCAGAAATGGGACTCTGATATTTTCTTCTGGCCATCAGGAGCTGAAAGTGCAGCGAGCCCACGAACTCATCTCCCAGGTTGTGCTTCCACGTCCGAGGCGGACGCGCTGTGACAGATTAAACATCCAAGCTGTAACTTGATCATTTCTCTTGCAGCACAACTGCTGGCCAAATAAGTCATTGTGAGATCTAAAAGCTAAATTAAGGAAACATGTACTTTTAGGGGTTAAAACGAAAGAGCAGCATTCTGGAGTAATACTGGGAATTGGGGCCAGCAGAAGAGCATTTACAGTGGATTACTAAGCTTCCCAAATCACCAAAGAGGTAAAGTCCAGCAATATAAGACTCCTTTGTAGCTAACTAAAAATACATTGTCAGTGGATTTGTCCAGTTTTATGTATAAGCAATACTTCTTTCACCTGAACTAATACTAGTAGTCATATAAGCCCCTTATTGCCATGTGCTGCATTTTTTTTGCTAATCTTCAAGGATTTAGCTTCTTTGCCACATACCTCAGGGCACCAACTGATAAAGCTCTAACTCTCCATTTTTCCAGGACACCAGCAGTGCGGCCTTGCAAAAAATGAAAATCGCTCAAGAGATTTAAAGGGGAAATTTATTTTTAAAATCCTGACTTGCAGCAAAGAGGTGGATTTAAAAAAAGCTTATCTCTCAAGAATCAGTTTAAATTTTAATTCTATCTGGGGACTCTTTCATGCATTCTAGCTTTAAAGTTTATCTTTTGACAGGGACTTTTTGCCAAGGTAATGGGCAGCTTTGTCAATTTAATTTGTCCAAGTTTTTATTAGTGTTGAACTCCTTTTCCTAATATATATAGTAAGCCTATACTGAAGCTTTACTGGTTTGCATTTGTTTATGTGCCTGTTTATCACTCTAAAAGCAAACTTGACACAGACAACTCAGAAGAAATGCAAAACTGAATGTATGGAAAACAAGCAACTCATTGCCTCTATTTTACATACACCCATATTTAACTTAAAAAAGAAATCTCAGCAGAAATTCTCAATGAAATACTGCCAACATAGATCGGGCACAAGGGACAGATAGATAAAATGGGGAATCTGTGAGTGTTGCTGCAGTCTAAAACCAGACATGAAATTATCATGGACAACTGGGCCACCACCCTGCCTATCACCAACTCATCCACAGCAAACAAACATTAGTTCTCCACATCACCCAGATTCTGCATGGAAAAAGCATTTGTAAACTTCAAGAATATATCAAGTTTTGAAATCAGCACTTTGTTGCAAAGCCCAGCAGGTAACATAAGGGTGGCAACAAAAGGAGAGTGAGGAATGTCCCAAATCTGAGCTTGTATAAGCTGAGTATTACACTCAAAGCAGGATGTAAAGAGCATCTTGGTAAAACTGGAACTCACACAGTGCTTCCTAAGGCTAAGGATAGAGATTCAGGAACTCTTGCATCCAAGGTTATCACATAGGAAGACAATCTCTTTCTTTTCAATATTAACAATTTAATGCGTATTATAAGGTGAAGTGACAAAAAAATTAGAGCAAATCCTGAATTAGGGGAGCTGCTTCTAATGGGATTTCAAATCTGATAACATGCAAATGTGCTGGTTTCATTTCTTAAATATAAAATATAATTTCAAGATTAGGTGATATTGGAAAGAAGAAATTATCTTTGGCTGATGTAAATCAGTAAGAGTTACAGGAACGGAAGGAGCTCAATCCCCTTGAAAATGAGCTCTCCCCTTCTGTCTCAAGCATAAGACTCGAAACGAAAGGTGACATTTGAACACTTAGGCCATAATTTGAAAATAATTTTCTTACTTCAAACAAATTGGATCAACAAGGGGGCAGATTTGCTAAGAGAAGACCCAGCAACTCTTTTGAACATGTGAGATAATATTTATTTGAAGGCAGTCTGCTTCTCATTTCTGTCCACCTGGGAATTTTCAGGCTTCCACAAACTTTGAAACAGCAGACTTTTAGAAACAAAATTTAAAGTTTATATGAAAGGTATAGGGTTGCTGCTCTTCTAGTGGAAACCTACAGAACAAACTTTCTGCATCACAACACTGCATTCTTTTGCTGGGTGTGTTGCTGTTGAGTCTGAGCCTCAGCTTTTCCAAGTGAAAAATTAGTTGAGAAAAGCCAGGTCAATCTCACATTTCAAATTCACAGAACCATTATTCCACTGTTTTGTTTTCCAAAGAGGTGGGACAATCTCTGAAGCTCCTGGTGGACACCTTCCTTGCAGCTGTCATTATTAAGAAACACCAAACCTGTAACCACACTTCTCCTCAAAGCTCTTGGACAATGCTCAGCAGCAAGCAAGGAATCCACGTGGATTCTTCAAGCAAGTGTGCCACCTCAACTCATTCAACCAGCTTACCTTTTCATGTTTGTGTTTCTCTTTTTCTTTCTCTTTCTTTTCTCTTTCTTTCCTCTCCTTTTCCTTCTCCTTCTTTTCCTTTTCTTTGTCCTTCTCCCTTTCTTTCTTTTTCTTCTTCTCTTTTTTGTCCTTCTTCTTCTCTTTTGGTTTCTCTTTGTCCTCAAATAGTTTTTCAGGTAGCATGGGAGACAAGGAAGGTAACATGCTGGGAAGCCTCATGGCAGATGGTGTGCTGAACAAGGGCATAGACATTTCTTTGGGAGGTAACACAAGAGGTGCTGATGGCACCTTTATCTTATCTTCCTTACCCTTATCTTTGAGTTTCTCTTTGTCTTTTTTATCCTTGTCCTTTTTGCCTTTCTCCTTCTCTTTCTTTTTATCTTTATGTTTTTCTCTCTCTTTTTTGGTATTGCCATCTTTCAACTTTACTTTTGTGTCAGCATCCTCAAAGTCCTTTAGTTTGAATTTATACGGATCAGGATCATCCTCTTTGAGTAGTTCCTTCCATTGAAACTTTGCTTCCTTGTTTCCTTCCTTGTCTTTATCTTTCTCCTTGTTCTTTTCCTTCTCCTTATTTTTCTCCTTGTTCTTCTCTTTATCTTTTTCTTTTTGTTTTTCTTTTTTCTTCATTTTCATTTTCAGCTCTTTTTTCAATTTCTTTTTCACTTCTGTCGATGAAGCCAACTTGGTTTTCTCCTCATAGACTTTGAGAAGAGGCTCTGGAGTTGGAGGTGAAGCAGAAGGAGAGGAGAAATAAGTGAAGTTGGTAGGTGGATTAGAAGGTGTCCCCATGTTTGCCTTCCGAATGACCTCATCAATTGAGTCATCCATTGTCCATGAAATGTCTGAACTTGAAGTCCCACCTGAGGCAGGTATTGGAGTTGCTCCTGCCTTATTTGCATTATTAGCAGGAACAGAAGGTTTAGGAGTTGTAGACTCTGAAATAGAAAGTCTTTTAGGACTGGTAAAAATTTCCCCTTCTGATTCAGACCCAGAGGAAAACTCGAAGGGATCCGGTTCTCGTTCTGCACACGCACGAGCAATCACAGCATCAATGGAATCATCAATGGTCTTGTCCATGACCGGAACTTTCTTCACCTGGTTGTCCATATTTGGCTTGGGGGCAGGCTCAGGGGGTGTCTGTCCCTGTTTCACTTGAATATTTTCCTTTCCTATCTTCTCACTCAGTGCAGCCAGAGGGGTTCTGCTCGGCGTTTCAGGCTTCACAGGTGGTTGCGGAACATGAGCAGGAACCTTTGGACTTTTGGGACTTTTTGGGCTCTTGGCGCGACCTGGTGACTTTTTTTCTTTGGATCCAGTTTTTGGTGAACGAATTGGACTCCCAGCTACCACTGGTGAGGGTGTAGTTTTCGGTGATTTTGTCTTTTGTCCTGGAGAACTTGTTTTGGACTTTGTTTTGGGTACGAACGGCTTTGCCTCTAAAGTTTTGGGGGTCGGTACTTGGGATTTTGCAATGGGAGCCAACATCGGTGGTTCTGGAGAAGGGGGGGCTAAGTCTGTACTGTCCTGAACGTGAACTGGAGAAAGCATTGGTGGTACTTTTTGTGTATTTATTGAGCTAAGAGGCTCACGTGGTTCCACAGTTCCGTCCAAGGCGTCCCCTTTGGAAACAGACAGTTTTGGCCTTTTCACAGGTGGGAATTCCTCGGCATCAGGACTTTCTAATGGTCTCTTGCTCAAGTAGTTCTCATCATTAATTGCCTCATCCTCTTCCATATCTCCTTCTTCTTCCAGTGGGACCTGCATGGCCTCTGCAGATGTACCTCCATCGGTGGGAACCTGCTCCTCTTCCTCTTCTGTAACAAAGAACATTTAGAAAAGCATTAGGATAACTGAAACATGTTTTAGAGAAACAAACAAGCACCAGAGCAAATATTCATGTGCAGCTCAGCCCAGAAGAGACAACTGGCCACCTAAGGGCTTCTTACTGGTCTGCTTGGAAGGAACATGTGGCACCTCCTGTCTCACACCAGCCACCACTGCAACTGGCAGGTGGCCTCACTGCAGTGTAACACTGGAGCCATGAGCAAAGGAGAGGAGGGTAGGGCTCACCAACAGCAGAGTCTGCAGAGCAGGCCCAAAGTGCCAGTTCTACCCAAAACCAGCCTAATACCCTCTTCATTCATTTTTAAATGAAGGGAAAGAGGTTGAAGCATTTTTTGCTGCAACATAGTGTCAAAGTAAAATTAACCAGAACTGTCTGTCTTGCCTATTTATCACACAATTTTGACTGCAGATTAACTGCTAGGAAAACACATCTTCCTAAACCTAGTTTACTCTTCCTGAAGCAGCACAGTCTGAAGGTTAAAGCAGAGGACTAAGTCCCATTCAACCTGCCAGGTTCTGTCCCTGATACCATCGTAAGAGCTGCTGCAGGTGGACATTATCTGCTGGGACTGTATGGGAACGCCCCAGCACGGTGTGTGTGTGCTGGTTCACATCAGGAACATGCCTCTGAAATGCATTTCCCCATCATCTCCTTTACAGCTGGTTTGTTTGCATTGTGGGACAATCCTGGAGTGCATATGCCAGCTTCCTGCAGCACTGAAACCAAAATGAAGGAGGAATCCAACTAACACACTCCAGAGCAAGTGGGCACTCAGGCTATGAGACCAAACAACAGCTTTTGAAAACAAGATAAACCTGAAAGCTACACAGTGTAGACATCAGACATCAACTATTCCAAAACAGTGTGGATACCACCTGTGTGATTGCTCTGGTTTTTTTGTTTAATAACAATTTTTTTTCCCTACATACAACACCGTCTCCAGATCCACACATTACACTATGGTGCAGAGAAAGGAGAAAATTCACTTGAGATTTCCCAATAAATCCACAGTAGATTTAAAAAGAGAACCTCTGATCTCCACAACCACAGCCAAGCACTTTATCCCCTTGGATACACTTCCTCACTTTCAAAATGGAATTATCCAAGCAGGAAAAAGGATTCTTAGTCCTGAATAAGAATGTCTACACAGGCATTAACCTGACACATTTGTATTTGCAGTAATTACATCATTACACCTCTGCTGGTCAACATTCCTACACAGCCAACCTCATTTCATTTTACCCCAAGTTTCTGTTTACCCACCTGCAAAAACTCAAGCAGGGTTTTCTTTAGCAGGGTTTCTGAGGTAAGTTATCCAGTGCCCCAAGATTCTCACATGAAATACGTAGTAAAAAACATTTATGAGGACAGTGGCTAAAACCCAACTTCTTAATGAGCAGGTAGCTTTAACGAAGAAAGCACCAAGAAACTTGAAACATTCCACTAAACACTATTTAAAACTCAGTAAGACAGCATCTTTCTGAAATATCTCAAGGGGTTTATTTTCAGGTTTTCTGCGCTGGTGTTTCTCTACTGTAATGTGTCAATGCTCTGATTTAGGAGAGTTGAGTCAAGAGCCCAGGGCTGCAGCACAAATCTTGCCAGCATCACAAATTAAGTAAAATGAGCTAGCAAGTCTGGCTTTCGCCAGGGCCCAGAGGATTTACAGCAGCCAGCCCAGAGAGGAGACTTTGCCTGAGGATAAAGTCTTAGCCTTCCGTGAAAAACAGAAATGTTAGGGAGTTAGGTTTTGCCTGGCTGGGCACTGACATTTAATTTTTTAAACTGCAAAGTTAGAGTATAACTGAGAAATCACTGTGGACTGAGCCTGCACCTGCTATGGGGGAAAAAAAATCTGCTTCCCCATCATGGAAGTAATTTCAATCTCTGTTTAAGCTGCTGCAGAAATCAGCTGCATTCACCCGCTCAGAAGGTTTTGGGGATGAAGAATCAGCATTCATCAGATGTCACACAGCACCGGCTGCTATTGAGCAATTCCCTCCCAACCCCATTCCAACTACTTCAGCACTGAGAGTTAGTTGGCATTTAAAAGCAGGAGATAAAATTTAAAACAAACATCATACTTTAAAATTGGGATTTAGAGAAATCTTCTGCCTCAGCCACAAGATGAAAAGGATAGCCAAATTAAAATATTAGGAAAGATAGGATTTGATGATACAGACTTTAGAGATAGGAACATTAACTATTTTAATACAAGAAACACAGGGATAAAAAGAGTCTATAATAAAGTGGAAAATAAACTACTGCAACAGTAAAAAATTTACATTTACTGAAAAATCAGAACATTTATTTGCTAAAGATTTCTGCCCAGTGTCCATTGAAACAGCCCCTCTCTTACACTGTATCTCATGGAAGGGCACTGCAATATTTCATATTTTTGTAACTCCTTCCCATCCCAAGGTGCTTCTCATGTTTTACCTACTCAGGATTGCAGAATACCAGCAGCTGCTGGATCAAAGGCAAAAAAACAATTTCAGAGGAGCTTTGGAGAACAGGGACCGGAGTTCTGTACAATAAAAAAAGAGCAATGCTTATTTTTTTTTAATAAGGCCAAGTAAAGTTTGCAGCGGGCCCACGAAGTTTCTGTGATCTTGTGTGGAGGTGCCAGGGAAGGGCAGAAAGGTTAAAGTGCAGTTTGTAGAGGTGAGACAAGAAATCGGGGTGTCTTGGCTCCAGCTTTCATGCACATTCCTGCAAGCCACAAAGACAACTTAGTAAGGAAGCAGAAGCATTACCATCCCTTTTATATGGACTTGGATTCCCCAAAACATCTGGAAAAAATTGCCTGGGTCAGTCCTGAACAATCCAGGGACTAAGGAAGTTCATGAGCACTTAACTACTGACACACATTCACCACTTTTCAGACATGCTCAGATGACAATCTGGAATCCTATAGTGGTCAAATGAAATCCAAATTTCTCTTGGAACAAGGCCACAGTCTGATCCTTAGCAAGGACTGGTTTTCTGCCAGGCAGCAGCTTTCAAACCTGAGCCACCACAGCTGTGGCAGAAAACAATGAAGCACTTTTTTTTTTTTTTTGGTGGAGGGGTGGTGGGGGCAGTTAATTAGAGAAAGTGAAATTTCTATCTTGAGTTCAAGACCTACGGCTCTTTTTCCTCCCAAAGGATTCACACCAGAGCAGGAACTAAATATGGAAAAAACATCAGCTTTTAAGTGTTTGCTGCCTGACTTGGTGATGAGCATTTACAACCACGCGGCCACTTCCTCACCTCTGTCCATCTCATTTCCCACCCAACACTTCTGGATGTGCCATCCTCTGTGCACGGGATTGCTTTTAAACTCTCTTTACTGCCATTTCTCCCTATCTCTGGCCACCTTATTAATGATCCAGTCCGAGTTAGCATCTACAGGTCAAATGGATATCACCTCAGCCATCTGCCCTCATAACTCTCCCCTGTAATGAAAGCAGACTGGAGCTGTTTGGGAGGTTTCTCAAGATAACAGATACATTTTTTTTTTTGGTCGTTAGAGAAGTCAGTGCTGGATCAATATTAATGCTCACATTACTAAAGCTATAGAGAGCAATTGTTTATTATGTCAGCAGGTCCCCTGTGCAGAGCCTGGGTTACAGGAGGGATGAGTTCAGCCATTGCAGCACTGAATTTGTCTGTCACTGAAATAAAACAAGCTGAGAGCTGTCAGCGTGCTGCTGATGAGAACTCTGGTCAGAAAGGCAGCATTTCCTACTTGAGAGTATTAGGCTGTGCCAGGGAATCGCCAAGCCTGGAATTGTTCATCCACACACGTGGATGTGTCACCTGGGGACATGGATTTAGTGGTGACTTGGCAGTGTTGGGTTAATGGACTTGATGATCTCAAAAGGGCTTTTCCAACCCAAATGGTTCAATGGGTAACAACATCACCTGTGTCTGTGTCAGAAGGCAAATTCACTTTCATGAAAGGATGATTTGGAAGTTAGGGGAGGAAGGAATCCACTCCTCTCTTGACACAGGTTGCCAGGATGATTTGGGGCAGGTCACTCCACATCCTGCTGCCTTCCCATCTGACAAACAATGATAATTCCATCTCACAGAGGTGCTGTAAAAGCTGAACTTGATAAACATGGAGCACCTCAGGACTTCTGGACAGAAAGCATCAGAATCCCATATGCAAACCATGGGGATCTGTCACCACTCCAAATGCTGGAAAATTTCTTAAGCTGAACAGTTCAGGCAAGAAACTGAAACTCCTGCACCTTTTTTAAGGAAAAAACCATTAAAAAAGCTCAAACTCATTTCTTGGTACATCATGTTCCAGTAGCACAGCAGGGACTCCAGACCAAAGGGTTATTGAATATATACCTACCTTCCTCATTTGGCCACAGCTCAGTTTCAGGACAGCAATACTCAACACTCCAGTAATGAATTTCCAGGTTTAAGAAAACTGAGGGACTATTTGTCCCTGAAACTAACACAAGGGTACTAAGGAAGAGAAATTCTGCCTTAATGCAGAAAAAAGTGCAATCACCCATACCATATTATCATGCTCACCTGGCTGCCTTGTCAGAAGAGGCAGCACAACAGGTCAGATAAAAGTGAAGGCAGGAAAAAAAGATGCAAAACTCATCTGATTGAGCAGAAATGCACCTATGGACAGGCATTCTTCAAGCAAGAAAACCTATCATATATAAACATATCTATAAAACTAAAATTGTCATCATCTTGGTTGTCAATGGACTTTTTACTTTATAGCTTCAGTGAGAAAACATGAGCATTGACAGCTAGATGGGTGTCCTAGAGAACATGGCACAGACTGGGACAGACAAAACCTCTGCTCAGCTCCTGACCCTGCCAAAAACTCACCCTGTCTGTGGGCTGGCATTTAATTTCAGTAAAGTTCCATTCGCTCCTCTGAAAACTCAATTAACATTTTGCTCTGTCACAGGGTGGTGACAGGATAAAACCACCTGGGTAAGACATGCAGATTTAAGAATAAACAAATGTTTCTTATGTCCAAGATGAAGCAGTGTCAAACATGCTGGCCTAAAGCTGGACACCACTTGCTGAAGGAAGAGTAACTTGATTTTAGTAACAGCAGCTCTTGCCTCCACTGCTACATCTAATGTATGACTTGCTCAAAGCTCTGGGAGGTAACAGTTCCTGTGGAAGCCAACTCTTGTTATTATGATAATGTAAGATTTAGGTGTTTGGCATTTGATATTAACATCAGTATGGCAGATAAACAGGATCAGCTATCAGAGTAAACCCACTAAGGATACAATTCTCACAAAGTAGATGTTTCCATGCAATGCATACCTGCCTGTTTTCAACTATTAAATTTCTTCCATAAACCTTCTCTTTTTAAACAGAACCTGAACATTTTCTTTCCTAGGAGAATGCAAAATGAGCAAATAAGATCTGTCAGTAGATCACAGAATTCTTTCACTCATAGTTGTGTTCAGATCAGCCTCTCTGCTCCTTTGCACTGCATGGTACCTGAGAATGGGAGTTGGAAGCATCACGGTTTTTAAGGAAAATTAGGATTTGGGAAAGCAAGTGATCTGGCAGTGTCTGCACTGAAATCTTCAATCCATCTTTGTTTCCAAGCATATCCTCCTTAGGACCACACAGATACCAAGGCTGATGGTTTTATACATGGCCAGCTCAGCCTCTTAAACGCAAGGAAGGAAGGGATTGTTCCTACCCAACATATGAAACATTTTAATGAGAAAAAGAAATAGAAAAAAACTTCCTGCAGACTTCCAGAATAATTTTCCAATTGTCTAGTTAAAGCGTGAGATGAAGTCAAAGATAAGTTTTTGGAAATTTTAAGTGATTAAGTCAAGAGCTTACATCCCTATCATATCCTAATAAGCAGGAGCTTTTGATTTCTGTTAAAATTGAAGTCTTTTTCTTGTGCCATGATATGTTTTATCTCTTTAACTTGTAATAACAATGGCCTTTTCCCAAAACAAACAGAAAGTGTGCTTGTAGTCCATAAAGGAAATTAATGGAAGAGGGACAAAATTCAATCCTGATATCCTACAGGCCAATATCCTGATACCTTAATGTAAAATGAACACACTGAGATACCTGTGACACATGTGGGGCTTAGAATACTGGATTTTATATATATATATAAAATTGTATATATAATTTCTCTGCTGTATGAACACAACTGGTCACTGATGTGACCTGCTTACCAAACAAACAACAGAACAACAGATTTCTCCTTTATAAAGATCAACCAACCTGTTAACAAACCCTGACATTTTCCAGTTGATTCTTTCTACAGGAAGAGAGCTGGGAAGAGAGCACCATCAAGGAGCTCAACTTCCATGAGTCTCAGATTTTTCCACTGACATTGTCAGCAAGTTCATTGCAGTGCCTCCTCTGTACGTTATCAAATGCAAAACACACCAACTTATTTAAAAAAAAACCCAACAAAAAACTCCCAAAACAAACAAACAAACACACACCAACAAAAACCACCCCTAGCTTTCAGGTATGGCAAGTGATTTTGCATAAATAACTAAAACACTGTAAGGAAGATGTGAAAGGTGCTTGAAGTTAAACATCTCAACTTGTCACTCACATTGGAAAATGTTGCCCCAGGTGGCTGGGGGGTGCCTTCAGTCCCTAGCCAGCACTGAACTTCGAGGTGTTCAGCAGGACTGAGACTCAGGGCACACATTTATCAAGCACTCCAGAAGCCCTTATTAACCAGTGCACACATTTATCAAGCACTCCAGAAGCCCTTATTAACCTGTGCAAGAAGCTACAAGAGGTCAACAAAACACCCTTCCATCCCCAAAGACATAATACATCCAGCCATCTGGAAATACAGATGATAGCAATAATCTGGTTCTGGACTCAAAAATTTCCAGATTGATTCAGTTACCTCTCCATCCTCTCCATATTGGTATGAAATCATTGCAGATGAGCTACTGAGCACCAGTATGAGAAGAGAGTATTGATGGTTTGCCAGAAACAAACCATGACTCCTAAACCTGTAGATCTACATTTAAATGGAAACTGTCCCATCCTTTCTTTTGTCCTGGTTCAAGCATTTGTGCAGGAGAATGAGGAACCAGTCGAGGCTAAAATAAGGAAGATTATCTGCTAGTTTGGGCTAGAAGTGACCCATTGGGATAACACAAATGGAAATATATCTGAGTGTGGAAGAAAAAAACCAACAAAGTATGTTTAGGTCCAGCTGGTAAAGTAAAAAACCCACCTCAGGATCACACAAGTATAAGGGAGTGGGAAAAATGAGGAGAATTGTGAGAGGCATCACTCTGGGCATCAGATCTTGGCTTAGGATATAATGTGAGATTTTGGCTTCCAGTGCTGCTCTAGGATACAAGATGCAATGAGAGTAACACTTCTAAGTAGCTACTAGTGGCTGCCCTCATTCTAATATTTTTTAAAAATATGGAATTTTATGAAGCCAAACTACACAGGATTCTTAAAATGACACAGCCAGTTCCCTGCTGAAGACAGAAAAACAGAGTTGGCAGATTGTTATCTGCTACACCCACAATCTCTCTCTGACCTGACAAAATATTAATCCAGAATTTGTGCTGCTACAGCAAGCAAAAACACGTTTCTGTCTAAATACAACAAGGGAGACTTCATTTTTGCTTTGACTTTTAACATTTTTTGTAGCTCACACACACACACATGAACACACAGCAGTGCTGGGCTAATGGGTCTGGAGAGTAGAAACAACCCCAGAAGCATCTTTAGGAAGTGATGGAATGAGAAATGTGTGAGATCCAGCCAGCTCCCTGTCAGCAGGGCTCAGCCTTGGCTCAGTCACTTCAGTGCTGCTCTGAATTACTTGGGATTGAGTCTCTCCCCTGAACTCTGCAGAGTGCAATGTGAAAACCACTGCAGTTAGATCAAAACATAGAGCCAGGGACAGAAAACCTCTACATCAAAATTTGGCTTCATCTCCATGCTTTTTATTTCACTTTTTACTCCCTCTGGGGCGTATAATCCTTAATAGAACTGAGAACTTGTCCCAAAGTATGTGTGCTGGCACAGAGGTTTTCTGTTTAAAGGAACATTTTGACTTCTTAAAAATGAAATTATTAGCAAAGACAAGGTAATTAGGCAATGACAATTCATAGAGTACAACCAATCAATAACAGAGTACATTAGCAGGACTGACAGAGGTGTGAAGCTGATACATTATAAATGGCTCTATACTGACCTGTAAAAATGCAGCGTTTCCCTAACATTCGGCACAATAAAAAAACTAAAATGCTATATAAGCAAGCCAACCTGAAATGACACCTAGTATTATAAATGGCCTAATCTATATGTTAATACTGTTGTATCACATAACTGCAGCAAGACTAAGATAACAATATGACTTTGGGGTTTCTATGGCTACATCCTGGGCTAACGTGCCTGAAAGGGCTTGCTGCTGACACCACACGAGCTTTCTGAGTGCTTCTCTTTGGTTATTTATGATATGATTTATGATAACGACAACATCTCCTATTTTCTCCCCTCGTCAGATACAATAAATTGCCATCGTTAATCACCGTTCTTGCTTCAGCTATGATTACAATAGTATAATAGGGCCCAGCTATGGTAATACTGAGTATTAAGGTGGTTTTTTCCCCCCTTTAAAGAAATATGCACAAGTAGATCTTTGTAGCCGATGTCAGTACCTGTAGTATTTTAATAATCTTCCCAGGGGTATTCCTGGGTGAGAATTTCTGTTACAACTGAGATTCAGCATCACTTCTCTTGCAAAGATCAAATTTACCATCTAAAGACTCAAAATCCACATCGTATTATCTGTATCTAACAATTCTCAAATATAATATGAGGGGTTTATGTGTATTTTTCTTGAGAAAAGGAAAGCAGACCATCAGTCTTTTGACTTTGCACCTCTGTATCTAATCTTCCTGGCTGAGCTTTCCAAACTAGCTTTTCAAGTATCACAAATCTCACTAAAAACAAAAACACTGAACCTATATAAACATCTGGAAGGATTTTTACAGCGCTTTTCCTTTCCTATATTATGCTCTTGTATAAGAAAATATACTGTTCTACCTTCAATAAAATCCCAGGTTGAAAATCCCTAGGCTTTAACAAATATTTTAGGAAGCAACTATTTGTACCTCCTGGCAAAGGAACAGACTAGGTATTTATTGCACTGGGGTACCTGTACTTCTTCCATATTAATAATTTTTACCTGGCATTGCAGAATTTCAGTCCTTCTGGATTTGCAGCCTACATGTACATTTGGGTACTTGGATGTGGCAGTGAGAAAAGAGTGATTATTTAATGTCTTATTTTGCAGCTGAGCTAAAGATCTCCAGAAAGAGGAAGATGCAATTGTCCCCATGGACATCACATATTTCTTTCATTATATTACTTCAATCCTGCTCTTTCTCCCCAGGAGTTGAAAATTTAACCCCAAAATGTTTGGGGTTTTTTGTGTGATGCACCTGTGAGAGCAGAAATGTGGTTTAAGGCCCAGGTGTTAGAATTAAAGAGTCACATTTCTCACCCTCAGGAGTCCCAGAGACAGCAGGTAAGAGGCAGCCACGATGGCACGATGGGCTATTTTAGATTGTACTAACAAGCATATTTGTATTTATATTGCTGCTAAAAATAGCTAAGGTGTCCTTCAGCCCAGTGAGCCAACTCGTTACTGGTTTTGTGGCAAAGGTAGAGGAGATGAGAGGGCAGATGGTGGCAATTCTGATCAGCACAGGGAAGATGTCTGGCAGGGAAGAAATGGCAACATGAAGACAGTGGTCTCCTATTAAATGATGAGCTCATCTCCAAGTTCACAGGATAAACACAGGCACTGCCAGGTGGGGCACAAAATCTACAGGGAGAGAGAATTCCTTTGGCAGACAAGGTCTGTGATCAGCTGCAATTACCTGTGTCTGCCTTCAACTCACTTTACTCCCTCAAAAGTAAGACCTGGGCTATTTTGGGTGTTAATCTCTTATATTCTTATTCACATGAGGGAGCCGAGGGAGCTTCTGCAGAAATGCATTCCCAGAAGGAAGTCTTGGCTCAAGTCAGCTTAAAGACCATCATCACTCTGGCTATGAAGGACAAAGATGCAATTTTGCTGTCACAAAAAAGGCTAAGAGTGTTTAAATCACCTTCAAATAACTTTTTAGTTGAACAACTCATTTGGCCATTAATTGCCTTTCCTCTCCTCCTCCTCTTGTGCATCACTTGCAATTGCAAGGGCATGTTTGAATCCCAATGATAAGCTGCTGAGGGCAAGAACCGTATCTGTGTTTTCCAAAGTGCTTTGGTTACTTCTGGCACTATAAGAAAAACAAACAGAGCACGTATTTAGGAGACTCTTCCATCCATCTTTTTGTCTTCATTGGGTAAGAAAGGGAGATTCGGTATTTTCTAAACAATTCAAAAATATTTTCTAAAATAGAGAAAGACTGGGATAGGGAGAAGTTTATTTTCAATAGATGAATTGAGAGGTATAAAAAAGCTAACCAGACCCTGTGCTCTAGAAAATTAAAATTGGAAGAGCTCTGTCTACCCTGTTAGGTGAAATCCTGATCTGTGGTATTGATCCATAGTGGCAAAAATTAAGAGAAGTCGCAGAAATTTAATTAAAAAAATAAAATAAATAAGCTCTGCGATTGACTGGAAAACTCACTAATGTAAATGGAATTACTTAAGAGTTAAAAAAAAAAGGCACATGTTCACCCTCTCCCTTAATAAATGTATACACACCATACCCAGAAGTATTTACCAAATATTCCAGCTGTTGGGAATGGGTTGGGAATGTTTCAGATGTTGGGAACTCATTTCTTCAATGATACCAGCAGCAATCATGAATGCTTTGCCTTGCAGAGTAATGAGATTGTATTCACACAACTGCAGCTACAGCTTCCAGCTCTGTCTAAACAGCATCCAAAGCCTTCAGGAAGATGTGCTGACCACGCTTATCCTGGGACTTCAGTGCTCTGAACTGGCACTGGTGTGTCCTGGTACATCTATGAAATCCATCCCCCCTCCTTTGCTGGGATGAATTTGGAGCCACAATACGAATCCCATAACAAATACAATCTTCTTGATCTAGCAGAGAAGGAAATCACTGATGATAAGGTTTTAATAAAGCTTGACAAGCCTCAAAATTAAATTTGCTGGGAAGGGTTCACCCCCGAAACAGATACTTTCAAGCGGTCTTCACGAAAGAAGCCATGGAGACCTAAAGAGAGGAAAATGTTTACTTTAAGAGTTTTTTTCCTTACAGCTACAAATCCAATTAGTGACACTCTTTGTCTTTCAGCCTGTCTGCTTTATTCTGTACAGGAGCACATGTGTGTCCAGGCTCTGCCTGTAACCCTGCCCTGCAAAAGGTGCCCATAGGCAGAGAGAAAACTAATCAGGGCAGTGTGATCACCCAGCCGGCAGCACTTCCCCGGCGACACTCCAGGGCCATTTGAAACCGGATCGGGCGCCCGACACCTCGGAGGGTTCAAAATGCTGCTGTCAGCACTGCTGGGAAAGAAGTGCTCTGAGAGCATGGGGTGACTGTGCTGAGCAATAATTCTGTGGGCAGCCTCCCACTCCGGCAAGGAGCCCGATGCAGGAGGCTGTAGGAAAATTTAAACCGCATCCAATTTAAAACCTCTGCTTTTTTTCCGGTGACCTTATAATTTTTCAGGGACAGCTGGTAAAATCTATTGCTTCTTTCTGTAGGACCTCATGGATCACAGCAACATCTTCAAATAAATCTCACTTTCAAGGGAGTTCAGAGGCTGGAAACACAGCACAGGAGTCAGTTAGATGCTCTCACTGGACAAGAGCCTTTTGGGGAGACAACTGGAAAGACCTTGTGGGCTTTTACAAGGCCACAGCCACGAAACAATCCTGCACTTCTGAGGTTGCTGCAAGACTTTGAAGAACAATTAAGCTAAGCAAAAAACAGTGAAAAACATCAGAGCAAAAAATAAAAGGCAGCTTCAGAGATATCAGAGTCCTGCATTTGCAAAAGTAGAGCTGGGCACGGATGTGAAATGATTGTGATACACTTCTGGTGGTGTCACTTGCAAAGCACAGACAGTAAGAGAGGATACCCCTTTACAAGAGGATAGTAATAATATAGACTATAGTAGTGACAGAACAAGGGAGAAAGACTTCAAACTGACAGAGTAGGTTTGGATTGATATTGGGTAGAAATTATTTACGGTGAGGGTGGGGTGGCTCTGGCACAGGTTGCCCAGAGAAGTTGATTCCCCATCCCTGGAAGTGTCCAAGGCCAGGCTGGATGGGGCTTGGAGCAACCAGGGATAATGGAAGATGTCCCTGCCCACAGCAGCACAAGACAAGCTTCAGGGTCCCTTCCAACTCAAATAATTCTCTGACTCTCTGACTTTTGTGGAAGCATTAAGCAAGCTTTAGAATATTGTCTGTGTTTAGAAACATTCCAATCCATTTTTTAAAATAAAAACTCACAGCTCTGACAAGGGCCTCAAGGCCCACATTGTGTGATGCTGCACTTTAGATTCAACTCCCTCTTTATGCTGCAGCCTTCATTTAGATGCAAGGGCTGCCCCTGTGCTCCCAATGACCTTGGCAAAATTCTTAAAACAAAACAAAAACAAAACAGAAAAAAACACACTAAGAAACCTTCAGGACCTCAGGCTCTAAAGCTATTTTAGAATTAGCTTTGAATAATTGTCCCACAATAGGAGTTTTCTTGATTAATTGCTTAAGATAAGGCCTCCTTTTCCTTGCTGGCCTCCAGTGACTCCCTCCACTTCCCATAATCACTTTTGTCTCAGTCTCCTGTTCACTGGGAACAGCTAAGAGAAAAATAAGAGATACACCAACTCCATTACCTGAGGATTAGCCAGGAGATAACCCTATGTATTCCATTACTGACCATTATTTGAGTAATTATTCAATCAAGTTTAGACCATGTGAAAGATGCACTAATTGTTTTGCAGAGCTTGCCCAAGCTGTTTATCTAAGGGATGCAACTTGTGTCCTTTAACAAAACTAAAATGATGTGCTGATTGCAAAGGAAAATGAGAAGTGGCTTTGTATTGAACTCTGTATCCTAATTAGGCTTAACCAGGAGTTAAGGATCTCTTTTGATCAAGTTTCCGCATGAGCTGGATTGGATACATACTTGATTGCAGAAATTCTGCAGGATATTGCTTTTCCATCTGAATTATTTAAAAAATGGTACATGACTATTATTTTTCTAGCAGTTTATGAGATAAGCATCCGGAATATAGGGAAAGCAGGGATAGAGGAGAAACAAACAAGCCACTAACCAGCAGGCTTAATTTAAACAAGAAACTTGTGCACACATCAGTACTAGAGTCAGAGGGGTTGATACTCTGATTTAAACTGAATTAATGCCTTTTAGCTAAGTAATATTTTTCTTGGACACACGGAAGGAATGAAAAAAATCCAACGAAAACAAATTTAGTGAAGGAATTGGCTTCAGTAGGCAGTTTTACGTAACATTAACTTTCCACTCAGACATTAAAAAAATACAAAACCCCTTCATTTCGGAGCTGTCAGATTCCCATGTAACCTTCCTGTCTCATGGACCTCAGGCTGGTTCACTACCAGGTGACTCCCTGCTGAGAGGCAACTGCAATGCCCAGGGACAGCAGCTGATGATCCACAAAGACCCCAAAGAAGGCACAGACTGACAACAACTTCATCTGGAGACACAAAACTTCCCTTACTCGTGAGACGCTGCAAAACCATTTGCAGTTGACGCAGTTTGTCTGCAACTTTATTTGCTCTGCTGCTTGCTGCTGCTCTTTCTAACCCCCTGTTCCATAAACTCAGGCCTTCACCACCTCTGTCTTTGTGAGTTTTGGAGGGTGGAGGGGAGAGTTATCTTCAGGAGTGAGCACAGACTGTTGGTATTCTTGGGACTGAGGCAGAACGAAGCGCGCTCAGCCGTGGCAATGGAGCTCCTTCCAAGCCAGGATTAAAGCCAGTGGCAGGGAAGCTCGAGTTTTAATGGATAAATTGTTGCAGAATACGCTCAGCCAAACATCTCTGCTGATGAAGGGGACTCGGAATTGGGTGGGGAGGGGATTATCATCCTGCTGTGCCATGTCATTTTTGAGAACACCCTCCTCTTAATTTAGTTACGTGCCAAACAGTGAGCAGCAGTTTGACCCAAATCCTATTAGCAACAACAATCTGTCGTTCCCTCCTCTCCCCAAAATGGAATCTGCTCTGGGATGCGTTACAGAGAAATAAATTGAAATGAGGGAGGTTTTCCCCAATTATTTCTCCCACTTCCCAATTCAAGCTGTAAGTTCATGGGACAGGGACCTGAATTAGATTTGTAAAGCAGGGATTTCATCCACACTGCTGCCTGGATAAATCGGGAACAGAAAAACACTGAAGTTTTTCTTTCACATTCCTTTTTTTTCCTCTTTTTGTTCTGATTTCCTGTTTTCTTTAATCTTTGTATTTTTCTCTTTTCCACCTCTTCATTGCAGGTGTCCCTGCCCCTGGCAGGGGGTTGGAACTAGACGATCTTTAAGATCCCTTCCAACCCAAACCATTCCAGGATTCTGTGATTTTACAATTCATTAACTGCTCCTTCCAAAACCCAGAAAGGCACAGGTTTTCTGCATTACAGAATTTTTCTGCTTTTTCCTCTCCCTCAATCTGAGCTTTCCTAAGCTTTCTCTTTGTCTAGCATTTAGCAGGAAGATAAAAAGAAGGAAGAACACATTTGCTTTTCACATCACTCAGAATATTTTCATGAAGGAGACTGATGGCCAAAGGCCAGACTGAAGCAAAAGGTAAAGGACAAAACACTCAAAAAGCCCATGAAACATGGAATTATAAGTAGCAAGAAGAGGAAGAGGAGGTTAAGAGGAGTTACACTAAATAAACATTTCCAGACCAAAATAAGGAAGATGGGACGAGCAGGGGTGATGTGGACACATGCTCAAAGTGGCTGTGGGACAAACCAGAATGTAAATGGGCAGCAATTGCTGGTTTGTCTTTTTCCATAACAGGATGCTAAATGCTGCAAGTTTTGGTCCTCAGGATCTTGTTTAGGCAGAGTCTCTTCACTCCTGAGTTCTTCCATCTCACATCTGTCACTGTGGCTACTGGGGCTTCATTTCTTGTGCACACTCAGAAAAATAAAAAAATGCCTGAGGATACTCCTAGATAAAAAGCTGCTCAGATATGACATAACTCATAATTATTAAAAAGTAGAAGACTTATTCAGATCTCTGACTTCGCAGTATGGCAGAGGATCCTTTTTCCAGCTGGGGTAGGAGATACATTTATTTCTCTTGAATGGCATCTCTGACTCAGCAGAGATCCCTCCTCAATTCACCTTCAAAATTTTTTCTTTTCCCCTCTTCAGGAGTTGGGACTTTGAGGATCATTATGAGTCCCTTCCAACTCAGAATATTCTATGACACAATGATTATTTTTACACCATGTTATTCCCTAATAAAGTGGGAAATGGCAAACCTTTTCCTCTCCCTCCCACCACAAACTGTCATTGCTCTCAGTGGCAAGAAAGACAGCAGAACTTCAGAAAATGCCGAGAAATCTCCCTCAAATATGAAATATCACTGAAATGTACAGAAAAAGACCTGCCATCACTTCTTCTGCAGGGAGCTAGAGAGCCTTTAATATGGAATTTCAAATCCAGAAACAGATCTGAATTTGTTTCAAGCTCTAAATAAGACTCTGGCACACATCAGATTCTTGTTGTATTTTGGAACTCCTCCCCCTCCTCCACCATTTCTGGGCCAGAGAAATATACCCAAAAAGGTTGGTGTGCTCTGTGTGCACCCAGGAATGCATTAAGTTCAACAAACCCCCAGAACTGTGGGATGAAGTAACAAGAAAAATGAAGCATTAGAAATTTTAGCATGGTAACAACTTGCTTCCTTTTGCCACAATCTGCTACCACAGGATAAATATTGTATATTCTGGCTATTGAAGGTTTCCCACAAAAATTTAAGATTTACTAAGATTTCCTACTTAAATCTAAGATTTTACTTATCTGCACAGAAAAACCTAGGTGCCTTACAGGGAGAAAGAAATATAACCATAACAAGCAAAAACAAGGACACTGTCTTAATCCTCTAAGTAAGAAGAGTGTGTTGTCAGGACTTGGATCTGTGCCTTCTGAAAATTAAGAAGGAAAAAAAAAATGTCAGTGATGGTCAAAAGCATAAGGAACTGGGAGGAGAAAAGACAAGTTACAATTTTAGTCAGGATACCTGAGAAACTGTAAAGATATTATTTCCATTTTCAATATGCTACAGCACCACAAGAGAATATTACTCTTGACATACACCAGACATGCTGAATGACAGAGTGGCCAAAAATATCATTTATCATAAGCAATATGATTAACAAGCTCTCTGACTGCTCAAGAATAGGAGGTATTTAGGAACATGAGATATCCAATTCAGAATAAAAGTCTAAATTCATTCTCACTCAGGAGTAAGATTTTTGCCAAGTCACTTGGGTAATTTTCTATTACCAAGACCAGATATTATAGACAACTTGCTCGGGGCATGGCTACATATTTTTACGGGCTCTTCATCCACAGATGGGAAAGAATTTGCACAGACAACCAAAATCATTGAATCATAGATTGGTTTGGGTTGGAAGGGACTTTGAAGATTATGTTGTTGAAAACCCTCTGCCATGGGCAGGGACACCTTCCACTATACCATGGGTCTCATCTACAGAGGAAAAAACAAGCATGGCTCAGAAATGATAAACTATTGATGCATGGTCATTGTCACACAAAATACTGATGGCAGGGATGAAAACTCAAAGTCTAGGATGAGTTTGGAAATCAATATCTGATACCAGCTCGTCTTTTACTTTAAAGAAGGTGCAATCTGACTAATCAGATATTTTTAATATGGTCAGAAGAGGGAAGAGTCCCTGTCTCTCGCTGTAGGGGAGACACCTTGCTCATCTGCATTATGATCCTGAATCTCTCCTTAGGAGAGGAACACACCTCCTGCCACTGAAACTGTTGGTTTCTCCTGGCAGAAAGAGTAGTTTAATTCCTTGTAATGCACTTATGGATGATTTGGAAATGACCAACACTTAATGGCTGATGCCCAGCCAGAAAAGGTATAATTTGAAATTTCAAAATAAATCACAGAAGGACTGCGAGATTTTAACCTTTGGTTTTTGCACCACATCCTTCTCCTTGCCTCCATCCCTGCTCAGTGCGGATTAGGATGGGGAGAGGGATGAATTATCTCGGGAGAACTACAAAAGATAGAATTGATTTTTGGTAAGAACTCCAAGGAAGTTCTTAATACCTCCTTATCTTGGTGAGTAATACAGCAATGTTCCTCTGCTGAGTGAGCGCCTATCTTCGGAGCTATCCTTGCCAATGTTATCTCTACAGAAAAGCAGCTTTGAAGGACAGAAAATAATTATATGTTCCCCATTGGTCGCAAAGGAGTTGTGTCAAAACTTGCAATACAGAGTTTAGGTTCTGCACCAGGTATTTCCATAACTTAGGGGAATTCAACAAGTTCGCTGCTGTGACACTGGCATGAGGCAGAGATAAGATTTGCCCATCTCACATTGTGAAATTTAATAACTGGGAAGCACTTCAGAGCACCTGCACAAACCTAATGATGTGACATTGCCCAAACTCACTGTCCTGTATGTTAATGTTTTTATTACAGTGCAAATTTGTGAAGCTTCTTTAAATAAATTTTAAAAATTCATCATATTTAGGTATTTCTTGAAGAAAGGCAGCAAAATCTAGGTTTATAAGGGGAAGCAATTTCCTTTTAGACTCATAAGGAGGGATGGAAAAAACATATATTTTTGGATGCACAAACATTTGCCAGGACAGAGGCTCATGTACTACTGCTTCCTTCCTGACCACAACAGTTTGTCTAAGAGGAGATCCTACCTCCCCTTACAAACTATCTGATCCTGGCTGCAACATTAACAACACAAATACTGGACTGTTCCACCCCTGATAATTTTGGGTAGTCCCCAACAACTTCTGAGTTTTTAGGTCAAACGGTTGATTTTCTGAGGAAGTGAGGCCTTTGATTCAAAAGTTCCTGTTTCTAAGAGAGATTCATTTAAATGTGCATGGATCTCTGCACGTCACCTCCTTGTCACTCCGCGGTTATGCTTATGTATAATAATTTCTTTTTTATTTTCAGCCCTTGACAACTAGCAAGGAGAACACATAATGAAAGTGTCTAGCAGCTCCTTTAAAAACAATCCTTTACTGCAGCTGAACAGCCTCTCCCGAGAGAAAGAAGAACTTTTTGGTCATCTACTGAAGCCAGTAATTCTGTTCTCCGGACTCCCAGGATTTCTGCTATCTGATGGAATATTTAAGCAGAGACTTCATTCCCCTGGTGGAGCTCAGCCACTCCACTCCGGTGTTCAATGAGCTCTTGTGTTCTATTACAGAATAAATGCGATTTTCTGCCCAGCTGGAAAATGATACTTCTTCCTAGTGCAGAGATTTGTACCCCACTCTAACCCGTCTAAATAGGTCACAGTCACATTTTCACTACACTACCAATATATCCCTTCAGAAAATGCAAAAGCTTGGTGCACCCAGGGCAAAGACTATCAAATGTTGAGTACTGCAGACTCTCTCCTAGCAGAGAAAAATAAATCAAACTAAGGAACGTGTTACACCTCCCTGTAAACCCTCTCCTTGACTCAGTGGGTTGGAGGAGCCCCCCCATATCTCTGTCTCATCAACTTTCCTATTTCAGGCAGATTTGAAGGCCCTGCTCTGCCAGTGACCAGCTTGGCAGTGCTTGACAAGACACAGCTCCGTGCCTGACTCCCATCCTCTATCAAATGCGGATTATTGATATTTTCCCCAAGCACCTCAAGCCCTCTGAGTGTACCAAGAAGCCTTATTTATTCATTTGCCTGCTCCAAATAAAACAAGCTCTGTCAATCCTACCAGCACTACTCTACATGGTACAAGTCTCCCAAAAATATGGAGTCTGAGGTCTAGGGAGATGACTTGAGAAAGCAGGAAGAAAAAAGTGTGATTTGTTGCTTAATTTCTTCTTCAGCTGCCTCTCGTGCATGCTTTTCTTAGGCTGTTTTATCAGTGGGACAGTGGGATGTGATGATCTTAAAGGTCTTTTTAATATGATCCTATAAAATAATTAAGCACTAGAAAATGTGCCCTTCAAAATCACATTATGTTTTCAGCCATCATTCTATAACCCTCAAGTTATACCATACTCAAGTAACCCTTTGAGTAAGCTCAAAAAATCCAGGAGAATTAAACCCTGCATGTGGGCAGACTGAATCTTCAGTGTCAAAATACATTTGAGGAAAAATGAATCAAAATGTGGAGAAAGGAGATGCTCAGAATTGATTTTTCCAACAAGGCATTTACAGGCACTCCAAACACGACCTCCACTTCAAACATAAAATAGTCATTGTCCTGATTTGTTACGGCACGACTTGCTAAAGTATTTGATTCCACATTATCTGGAACTCCGAGTTATCCGAGGTCTCATCTTCTTAATGGAAGGGAATGTACAAAAGCAGAGCACTCGCTTGAACACACAATATATTATCTATACAAATTGGGACTCATTCAACAGACAAACTTCAAAACCAAATTATGGTTGACTATCAATTTGATACTCTGCAGGAGAAAGCACCACTTAGGGCCTGATGGTTTATCAGGCCTTTTAACAACACATCTTATAAAACATCAGATCTTGACCATGTCCCAGAACTCGCTAAAAAGCTCCCATGAAAATAAAATTTTTGCTAGTTGATTCTTGCAGCTGAGACCTTATCAAATATTAAGCAAATGCAGTGCTGTGGGCTAAGATATCAATATTCAAAAAATGTTTCTTGGCAGAATATCCCACCACTGTGTCAAAAGCAGATTCCTGCTGAAGCAACAGGCTGGGTATCCCAAAGGAAATATTGGAAGGGAAAAACTCAGGAACCCTGCTTGAGACACTGATCCAGGAGACAGTGAATTTCAGCTTTTGTCTTTGCTTCCTACAGCTACCTCTAAACTAAGTCATCTGCAAAGCAAATTCCAATCCTTGACTCAGTTGCTCCACTTTTAGAGGCTGGAGAAGCTACTTGAGAATGGTGAATTCAAAATCAAACACAGAAACATCATTTGCTAAATACACATGCAGAAATGCAAACTGCTTTTCTATTCAAAGTCAGATGCTAAAGATGTCACTTTTTATTGAGATGATTCTGTGTGGTAATAAATATTTTCTAAAGCACAGGGAATTTTTGCCTTCAGCACAGATATCTTTGAACCCATACTTTCAGCAGCACTTTATGGGATCTTTAAAGTGACCTTAAGGCTCATCCAGTTGCAATCCTGCCACGGCCAGGGACACCTTCCACAAGATCAGACTGCTCCAAGCCACATCCAGCCTGGCCTTGGACACTTCCAGGGATGATGGGCAACCTGTGCCAGGGCCTGACCACCCTCACTGGGATTTCAGTCAAGGATTTCTTCCTCATAGCCAGTCTAAATCTACCCTCTGCAGCTTATGGCCATTCCCCCATGTCCTATCATTCCATGCCCCTGTGGAAAGTCCCCCTCCAGCCTTCTTGTAAGCCCCCTTTATGCACATTTTGTGATATTTTAGAACAAATCCCAACAAACTTCAGTAAATTAAGACTAAGTATCCCAACCACTTTCAGCAGAAATATTATATATATATATATATATTTTATTTTTTTATTCAGAAAAAACTGACCTTAATTTGCCAACTCCTTTAATTAAAAATTATTAAAAGCTCTAACTTTCCATTAGAATTCTGTAACAAAAATAGTAACCCTCACATCTCATTCTGCAGCTTTTCATCAGGGTATGAGTCAGACTGTACCCATATAGCACCAGACACACTATGAACAACACAGCACAGTACAGTTCACCAAATAAAAATTCAAGTCCACAGTGCAGTGACAGATACTTGGATGCTCCTGGGCAGTTCATGTTATAAACAGAGGCATTTCTCTTGAAAGTTCAATAAGGTTGAAAGCCAAAACAGTGATACGGCATCAGGGATTTATCATCTAATAATAAAAGAGTGTTTGTTCCTCTGGATCTGCTCTGAACAAGTGGAGTCTCATGCTGAAAGAGCAGGTTCAGTAGGCATGCAGCTCTTCAATTGCACTCCTTATTGTATGCTTTATATTAAAGAAAGCAATTTAACTTTTGAGGACAAGAAAATTATCTTGAAACTGAAGTCCTGCCTAAGCTCAAGGCCAAGCTAGTAAAGAACATATAAATTTATTAAAAGGTCTTCAATTATTAAGATAGCTGGACCACTTGCAACAGCTGTAATTCAGGATGCCTACACATTTTAATTATATCCCCCAGTGTCAGCAGGTTATAGCTTTCCCTCTCTATCATGCTAAAATTTATCAGGCCTGGCCTGTCATAGCCTTTAGGGAACAAGGGTTTAGGCCACATTGCTCCCTCCTGCTCAAATCATGGGAAAGCAGAACAAAAGTGGAAGGAACTGCAGTTTTGTTGCCCCACTGGTGATGAAGCAGAGATAAAACCACTTGAAAACCCTTTCTTAATGGTGCTTTGGAGATTTTTGGTGAAAACTAGATATGATGTCACTGAATTCACTCATGTTATTCCATAAAGTATAAAATAATGTGAGAATTTACATGACTGTCAAAACAACATGAAACAGAGGCACCATCTCCAAGAATCCTAGAATGGTTTGGGTAGGAAGGGACATTAAAGATCATCTCATTCCAAGCCCTGCCATGGGCAGGACACCTTCCACTGGCCCAGGCTGCTCAGAGCCCCATCCAGCCTGGCCTTGGCTGAAGCTGTGCTGTACCAGGTATATATGTAAATTAATTGACCCCACTTCCACAAACAAACAAGGTTTCCTACTTTGAAAAGTCAAGGCGTTGGGATCTTTGCCTTCCTCCTTATCAAGCACAAGGGAACACAACTGGACTCTGCAGAAAGGATCTGGGGCAGCATTTTCTGGACCTCAAATTCCTACTCATGGACTTTGCTACAGTAGTAAATCCTTCCTCACCCATGCAAGCTCTGATGCAAGGCACAATTCTGGCCCTGTACAGAAGAGACAATCTGCTGGTGTGCAGCTAAAATGAATTCTCTCTATATGTATTTCTTTTAAATATTCATCAAATTTAAAGCAAAACCATCCCAAGACAGTGACAGGGATGTCTGTTAACTCTTGAAAGACTGGAAGAGCTCTGACAGGGGACGGGCTCAGCTGCTGATGTGCTGGTTCTGAATGCCCTGCCAGAACAGAAAATCCAGTCATGGTTCCTTCACGTGACATACACTGGTTAAATGTTTACTGTTCTTCTAAAATGCTCCTCTGGACTGTAAAGTATAATGTAAATGTACATTTGAAGTATAATATTAGAAGTAAAATTCAAGGAGATAAAAATCTCATATATGCACAAGTACTCACAAAACTACACCAAGGACTAAAGCAGATACTAGGATGTAAATACCAAGCAAAACTAATACTCTGTCATTTTGTAGATCCAGATTTGCCAAATCAAGCTTCAGCAAATCACTGCTCTGAGTGCAGAACTTCATGCACCATCATGTCCTGTTTGCAGAGTTAGGATAAGTCAAATACTAATGATATGGTGCACTTGTAAAAATAAATTGTAATGGTAACTCCATCATGCAATGACATGTGAGGATTCTATGTCCAGCCTCACCTGAATATTTTTGAGTTTAACAAGTGCAACCTCATATGTGTCAATGTCTAAAAAAAGGATGTAACATAGCAGTACCACTGAATTTATGATGTCTTTTATTAAAGAGGCATCTTGGAAGCCCCAGCTAACAACAGAACTTTGTTGTGCTAGATGCTGTCCAGACATAACCTGAAAAGCCCTCAGTCAGAACAGTTTACAAATCAAATATGGAAGACATACCTAAGCTGAAGGACAGGAAATATTACTGTAATAATACTGATTTATGGAGGAACTGACCTACCTAAGGTCACAAAGCAAGTGTGACCCCATCTCCTGAATCCCAGGCCATTAACTGCAAACTGTTCTTTGTCTTCCTCTTGAGGTGAGGAGTTGGCACAGCAAGGAAAGCACAGCTCCAACAGCCTGTGCAGGATCTCAAAGGACTTTTTAAATGAGGTACATTGTCCATCATGGTGGATTAAAAAGGTTCATTCTCACACAATACTTAAGAACATGACTGTACTGTCCCTTCTTCACCATTTGTGTTCAGAAAATTTAGCATATACCATTGTCCTACCACCCAACAGCAATTCTCCCTGCATAATATTCTATTAATTTCCAGGATACACTGGTGCATTAAGTACATTTTTAAAGTATTACATCACGTAAACTGTTACAACACCCATTTCACAGGTGAACAAACTGAGATTAAGTGATACAAGAAGCCTGTTTGCTGGATCAGCTGAAGGCTTGACACAAATTGAAGGAGCTCTTGAAGTAAGATTCTATTCACAGTAATAAACTTGCAAGATGTGCAGAGAAACCTGTTTAAAATTCATTTAACAGGTTCCACACAACACAAAACAGTCACTGCAAAGCTAAATGTTCCAAGACCTTCAACTTACACTGGCTGAATCTGATGAAGAACAGCAAAACAGGTAATTTCTAGGCTAGTGCAGAAGCAGCATGCCCCTTCAGTGGCTCTGAACTCTCCTGGATGCTGAGTAGAGTTTTTTAATGTTTTAAAGACAACATCTGTATTTAAAGTATACAATTCCAAGATACTCTAGGTCCAGTGGCTGTGAACTCTCCTGCAGGCTGAGTGGAGTTATTTAATGTTTTAAAGACAACATCTGTATTTAAAATACACAATTCCAAGACACTCTAGGTCAGTCCTAGGAATGTAGGTAGAGGTTTAGTTATGGTTTCACTGGGAAGTTCTATATACTTAAGCTGCTAGTGTAAATCATCATTATGGATGGTTAAACCATAAGCATCACAATGCCCTTTCAGCAGACAGAGTCAGAAAACACCCAGAGCCTGGAAGCTGACAGGTGCCCTTGTTCGCTTATTTTTGTCTCAATCTCTGTGCCAGCAAGCAAAAAGCTCCCATTTTGGGTTAGCACAGGAACAATTAAGAACCTATTTTAATTGAGTGGAAGCCAAGTTTTCCTTCAGGGCTATGGGCCTTGTATTCACTGACCAGAGGAATTTCTCCCTTGGGTGACTCTTCAGGAGAGTTTCCTTGTGTGTACACAGGAGCTGCAGAGGCTCAGATGTCAAACCTTAATTGTTAGGCCACGTTTTAATTTGAGATGATTTCAGGTACCTTTAAACTTTTTATTTAAAGCACTAAAACCAAATAAGAGGTTGACTCTTCAAACACAGCCCATGTTAAACAAGAGCATTTATAGGGTTACAACTAAGGAAACAAGTGCATTTATAAGGCTGTATGAGAAAAGCAACTCGAGCTTCTGCTAGAGGTGAAAGAGGTGGGAGGGAAGGGAACATAAAGAAAGTTTCCAGCAGTTTTTGCCTGACCTGCGTATTTTGACTTCTGATTTTTCTGCCTATCAAACGGTCACACACAGACTCAACAAGTAACTCTCAACAGGTATTGAAGTCTCTGCAGGAAAAACATCCTTAAAGTGCAGGCTTGTTGTCCTGTGTCGGAGCAGCTCGACTGGAAGATGCTGATGCGAAGGAGAAGGACAGACCACCAGGGTCAGGAACCCACAGCAAGCTCCTCCACCCCAGCTGCAGCTGGTCTGCAAGCCCCACACCTCCCTAAACCAGCAAAGCACCAGGATACCCCTCCTGTTACCTGGAATAAACCCCATTTCATCCTGGGCTATGACAGAACAAAACAAGGTAAAAAACACAAAAGCAAATGCATTGTTCCTGTAAAATCCACGAGGAGGAGGTTTCTTTTCCCCTGCTGTGCCTGCAGCCTGGCGCCAGGGAACAAAACCCAGGTCCCAAGGATGGATGCTGTCAGAGACGATCCCATTGACGACACCCAGCCATGAATGCCTTCTCCTCTTACTGTAAGGAATGAGGGGCGGGTGGGTGGTGTTATTGTTTTCCCCCAATTCCATCCCTGAGCCTGTCATCGGGTACAGAAGCAGCCTTTATGCTGCAGTTGTACTGTCCCGTTTCCTGGCTTCTGTCAGGCTTAACAAAACCCAAGTACTAAACACATTTTATGCCTTGGAGTATCAAATGTTCTTTGCTATCAGTCGAAATGGAGCTCTGTTAATTTTCATTATTGCTTCATATGAAAATGTTAGCTCTATTCATATTCCATATTCAAGATGTTTAACCTGGGTTCACTGTATGAAAAGTCAATCATGTGTGCATAAATTCAATATATTTTCCCCATTTACTGCAGTACAATGAATATCTTACAGAGAGTGATGTTTGTGTCCTGATTCAAAAATATTATCTCTTTCTTTTGCCCAATTTATTTTGTATTTATTTGAGGTGAGGCAGGTATACTCGGGTTAAATAAGCTTTATCATAGCTCAGGGTTTATTATGTTTAGCACAAGAAAGAAATGCGGTGTAAGAGAAGGAAATAAAAAAATCCATCTTCGAAATCATGCCAGCAAGTGGGAAGAAACACTTTTGCTGATAAACAGGAAATCTTTTATTTCTAAAGTTAACATTCTTAAGTAAAAAAACAAACACTTCAGCTAAATTTGTGGGTTTTAAAACAAACTGTGGCAAACATTAAGGGAACTAAATAGAAACCATATTTCACTATGGTAAAACTAGGACAACTGCAAACAGGAGGTATTAAACAAGCCACGACAACCAACACACACAACAGCCAATTTTACCACCAATTAAACATCTCTGTGATCAAAACCTGGAAAAAACTCAAAACTTAGAGAATTGCCAATCAAGTTATTATGTAATAATATAAAGCCCTTACTATTATTTATAATTCAGGAAGTCACACATGCTCCAACCAGTGTCCAGTGTGCTCAATGTACCCTAAAGCCTCCAAAAAAGATAAATGAAGAGAATCCTTACTCCAGAAAATGCTTGACATGGTCCATGGCTACAGAAAATGAGGGTAGAAGGGTGAAAGAACAATTAATTGATGCAGCTCATCTCAGAAAACCAGACAATATTGGCAACATTCTGGCAGGGTTCTACTCCACCTCTGCAAAAGCACCAGTTTTGTGCTGCTCTTGGGAATTTTTACATACTTCTCTAAATTAAAATAAAAAGTAAAAGCAGAAAACATCAGTCTTTGACTTTCTTCCTCCTCCCCTTTCCTTTCTGCAAGTTTTCTCAATAATTTAAATGAGAGATCTAAAGGGAGTTTTGCATCTCTGTGCCCTGTGCTGAAAGTGAAAGCTGGATTTCAGACACTTTAATAGCAGAACTGTAAAGTTTCCTTCCAAAACGAAAAGGCAACTTTGATGTATTTTTTTTTTAACCAAAAAAAAAATCAACTACACACAGAGCTCCCTTTCATCGGTCCCTTCACTCTCTCGAGTTTTTTACCTGTTGGGAAAACAGACTGAGCCCAATTAGCAGATTAACACACAACATGCGGTGACAGCCCGGCTCAGCCACAGGTTTCTTATGGGCAAACATGGTTTTTTCTGCAGGTAAAAATAAGATTTTTATAGTTAGTGAAATATAACATGTGCTAGGGGATAATAAGCACTGCTGACTGATGTCCATCAGGCTGCTGCCCACCAGGGCATGCTGCTGCAGAGCAGTGAGCACTGGGCAGACTGGGATGCTGGGGAGATCAGTTAATGTGAGGAAAGTGCTCTGAAGCTGAAAAGCAAGAAGTGCTAAGTATTACATCTTATTTCAGCAGCTGATCAAGCTTATGATAAATGCCATGTATCATTAAAAAAAAAAAAGGCACACAGCTGAGGAAAATGTAGAAATTCAGCTGCAATATTTCTACCTGTGAAATTCTCCACATGATGACACACGCTGTAACCAACTCCTACTGTACAGAAAGGAATGCAAGCACCCAAAAGAGAATAAAATTTTTCTTCAAAATACTGGGGTTGAGACAGCAACTGTGTGTTTCACTTAAGCAAGGAGCATTTAAAGGAACTGAATATTCCTGCAAAGAGGTGATCTGGAGGAAGCCCTGCTCTAATTTCTCTCTTCTATTCAGATTCATAAACCAACGCCAAAATGCCGACAACTAAATCAACGCCAATATTGGGCTATCAAATTATTTACCTTTGGTGGGGGGAGATAGAGAGTTTTAACGGAGTGAAAGCAAGGAAGAAAAACTCGACTTCAAAGCAAAAACTAATTATGTGTTTTACTAATTACATTTTAGAAAGATACACAGGGCATTACCAACGAACCCTGCAAAACTGAAAACACAACTGTGTCTCAGGCTGCCTTGGCCTGGAAAAGAGCTCCTGAGAATTACCAAGGGATTCCTGCTTCCCGCAAACACAGCGCCACTAATATTCTCCAGATTTGCTGGCCCTGCTACGAACCATCTCAAGAAAATGTTTACATTAAAGTCGGGTTCAGCGAGGAGGTCAGCTAACTTTAAGGCTTTAAGAAATCAGCAGCCGTCTTGTCTCCTGAGCAGTGCAGGGGGATGGGGAAACTTCTTTTTTTTTAAAGAAAATCATTAACTTGCTACATGGACAAAACCTCAGTTTTTCAGTCTCTTTCATTTGCTGTCAGTGATGTGGAAGTTTTGGGGGTTTGTTTGGTTTTTTTCCCCCTCCATCTTTAGGTGTCCATCAATGAAATGTCAGACACACGGGGTGATTGTTGGGGCTGTCCTGTGCAGGGCCAGGAGTTGAATTTAATGTTTCTCGTGGGTCCCTTCCAACTCAGGACTATGATTCTGTGATTTCCAAAGTTTCTGTGTGCTCTGAAGCTGCTTTCAGCCCAAGCCACACCTCACATTTTAGGCCCCTAATGAAAATAACCCGCACTATCTCACGCAATTAGCCGCAATTTTTATCAGGTTTCTGACGTTCAAACTGCACATGTACATCACATAAACAAGATAAGGAATTTATATTGTACGTATTCCGCTTTAATTCTTTAAAAATTGCTTTGATGAGCGCTGATTGGCTGTCAGATGATTTTCCATTTCATTCTGTACCACACAAGAATCAATACAGTCTGGTTTTATTTGAGCCAGGCTCCTAAGCTTACATCTTATTTGCATCTCGCTACTGATAAATGATAGCAATAAAAGTGTGGCATTCCACAGGAAGAAAGTAAGATTACACTTCATCTTATTGTTTAAAGTAGGAGAAACAGTATTCCCACTTGGAAATAAATGCCTTAAAGGCTTCCCCTGGTGTAATTGTACTGCAAAGGTCTAACAGATCTACGCTGAGCAAGAATGCCTGCAAGTACAATAAAAAGTCAGTTTTCCCTGTTTTTTATTTTTTTATAGCTATGTTTACATGTAAACACATCGGAAAAACACTGCCTTGGTTGAAGATTCTTATAAATAATCAAAACTCCTCGATGGTGGTTCTGCATAAGAAACTTTGTGTACGCTGTTAAATGAAATCAGCTGCACCTCGGCCAAGAGCACGAAGGCAACTGGTGATACTTGCTTCTCCCACAAAACATATTTAGCAGATCAGGGTTATACATAGAGTACAAAAATCCCAGAGGCAGTTGCTAAAAGCACACAAACACGGGGAAGGTAAATACCTGTGCTGTGTTCCGGTTCTGTCTCATTAACTTTAATTTATGTCTGTACTGAATGCAACTCCTTTACCAAGTTAAGAAGCACAAGCACGCATGTGAGAGCTACACAGGGAAAAAGTGAGGTAGAAACAGACAAGTAAAACCCAAATTAGAAATAGTTGGCTAGAGAAATTATTTGATTAAGTTAAAAGTCTGAGTTAGCACTGGGAATGGATGCAGAAAACTTTCAGAAGGGAATTGCTGCTGTCCATGTTTAACTTGGGAAGCCAGCCTTTCTGCAGGGTCTGACTCTTTCGAGCAACTCCTTTTCCTGCTCAGTGAATCCCAAAATGATTTCCAAAGCCTTCACTCATTTTGACACAAAGGATACAGCAGACTGTTTAGACTCCTAATAAGCCCGGAGCCGCTAAAGCTGCACAGTCCTGTTAAACATGGGATGGCGGCAGCCAAGAAAACAATTCCTTGGAGAGGAAAACAGCCAGCATGTGCCCTCATGTAAAAATCACATTCCAGAGGAAAAGAACTTCTTTGGGCTGGCGTGTGACGTGACTTTAAGATGCTTATTGTGCATGGAGGGGCTCCACTTCCCTGGAAAAGGGACATTTAGTTCACCCACCCAACCTGGGCATTGTCACCTGCTGAAGAGCTCAGTGCTGGCAAGTGGCAGCATTGCTGTCACCTGGAAATTGGTAATAAATGTCAGGGGCACATTAGCATGGAATCCTCTGAAAGTTAGGCAGGAAATTTTTGAAATTCTACGAGAAACATTCCTTTTCTTTTTTTTTTTCCTCTTTTACCAGAAAAAGCTGGACACCCCTTATGAGCTCCTCAGAGGTAAATATAAAAAGGCAAAATTACAATCATGTAAAGTCCAGTAATCTCAAACTATACCATAAAAAGGGAAAGAGCACAACTCAGTAATTAACACATCACTGCGTATTTCTTCCAATTCCGCAAATTTACAGCTGAAAACAATTCCGCAGAACCCAATTTAATTACATTAAAAATTATGTAACTTATTTTATTAAAAGGGGATTGATTGCTCTACAAAGAATTTAGATCCAACAATGACCTTCTGTGCTACTGTAAAAGGTGTTCAGAACCCAATGAACATACAATAAGGCTCTAAACCAGAAACTAATTAGCTCACACACAAAGTATTAAATCTGTTTCACAAATTATGTAAATCATATAAAAAATGAGGTATAATACCAATGGCAAACTTTATAGTGCCAAAATGGAATAAGCTGTATGTATACCTGCCTTCAAATTAACTAAAGCAATTATACTGTAAAATCATTAGCCCAAGACATAGTTTAAAGTCAAGCTTTAATAACTTAATGCTACATGTATTTTCTAACCACAGAAAAAGCATTACATACATTTACACTTCCCACTAAATTTAGAGGAGGTTATGCTGCATTAAACCAAGCAGGAAAAATAAAGTATTAAAAAAGACAAAAAAAAAAAAAAAAAAGGAATGTCAAAAATGTTTACTGCAGAGAATATGCACAAAATCAAACCATCATTTCCTCTGGAGCTTTGTTTCCACATAAAACCAATATATTATTACGCTTTTTGCAACAGTAGCACATGTATTCTGCTACTATATATAAAATAAATAAATAAATAAATAACTCTTCTGAACGATGAGAAAATAAAGCACCATTTTATATGATCCTGGCAATACTTTCAAATGCCAATTGTCTGGTCTTATGGTTCTGCATTTCCTATGGCAAAAAAAAAATCTCTTACTTCTTCTTCCCTTCAGAGTAGGTGGAACAGCTGCTCAGGGTCCAAGCGTCTCTCCCCACAAGAAGCAGCACTGCCTCCACAATCCCAAGGGATGGGCTGAAATGTTTAATTTTATTTTTTTTTGCTGCTGGGGAGCGCTCAGAGACCCTCGTGTGGAATCCTAATGGGATTTCCAACCTGCTCTTCACCCTTAAGATAACTGCCCTAGGGCCTGATGCACCTATGTGGGACTGAAGGAACTGCAAATAATGCATAAATAAACAAGTTTTCTTACTCTGCTCAGAAGTTACATTTGTTATTGCCATATTCACAGCACTGGGGTGCACAAGAGAAAATTCTTCATGCCATCCTGCAGGAGGACAGAGTTTAGGCAAAGGGCTGTGAACCATCTCCCTGTTACTTTTCATAGGGGTGGCTCTGCTGTTTCCACACGCAGCCTCCTCAGGTGTGACTTTTCAGATGCTTTGGGATTCCCTCAGCATAAAACCAGGACACTGCGCGCATAATTTATGTCTGCACATAAAATCCACCTGTGTAACAGTTCTCCTGGCCTGATGGGAGCCGAATGCATATTTTTGGCTGAAAATAAAAGCTGGAGAACTGAGATGCTGTGTGTGTGTGTGTTTAGAAATGAAGATTATACTTCAGCTTTAACAAATAAAGATTCAGACCATTTCAAATCTCTACTACCTGTTCACAGCCAAATGTCACTGTCGAACTTTTAACAGACAGAAACACTTTTTGCATTGCTACAATTTATTTTTTTATTTTCATTTTAAAGAAAAGATGGTTTTTTTTGTGTATCAGTGTTGTTTGATACATCATGAACAACACAAACTCAAATTTGGTGCTTCATACCCCTTCCAAATAATGTCCTGCCAGAATACAAACTAAGCCTAGGAATGAAAATGATTTTGTTGTGTCAGAGGAGGAGCTGCAGAAGATCTTTCAAAAATCAAGCAAAGAAAGTTAAGGAATTTTCTTGTTTCCAGAATAATCATTAATTAAAACACAACTTTCTGAATTTGCTAGAGAACTTTTAAATACTACAATTCCAATGGGAGACTGATCAGTAGTGAGGTCAAGTGGCCAGAGATGTATAGCAACTATTTTTATGTGTCTGCATATCTGCAATCACTAATCCCATGTAACCAATACACACAGACTCCACATTTACCACGGGCTGCTATAATATTGTTTTAATATCACCTTCCTACACACAGTACAAAAATGAGGGGTGTACACAGGGAAGAATTACTTGGGATGAAGGAGGGAATGGAAAGAATCACAGGAGGTAGAAAGTGGGAAAATCTGGGCCATATCTGCACTAACCTGTGGTGAAAACCAGTAACATCAAAGCAGCCAAGTGAGAAAAGAGGACTGCAAGACAGGATCGAGGACTGAATCTTCTAATAAAATGCATCTGACTGGAAAAAGAATTTCCTTGCTTCAGAGTCATATTCCCACGGTGATCACACCACGATAGAAATTGTCCCCTAAATATTAGCTGCTTCTTGATGTTTGTTGCATGACTGCCTCCCTCCCCTCTCTCAGACAGAATGTAACCACTGTGGTAATTCCAGTGACTGATGACATGTAAATATTTAATACAGTTCAGGTTTTGTCTTTAAAATGCGTTTTCGAAAGCAAAGTCAGTCTCCAGATCTGACTCCAGAACTTATTTGTGGAGAGTGAGTATTAAAAGGGAGACAGTCAAGACAAGTCAATTTCTCTGCCTGGGACTCTAAATTTAATGGAAAAAAAATATTTGCTGCTGTAAACCGCATTTTTAGATTGTCAAAATAATTCAAAATTAGATCTTCATCATGAAAACAGATGCAACAAAGCCAGATCCCTGACAGTATTTAATCTGTGCCTTTCTGACTTACTGCTCGAATCCCCACACGTGCCAAACGCCACGGCACTTGTGAATCACTTAATCTGCTTCCTTTGAAACCCAGCATCAAATGCTCATTTCTGCACAGTTAACGGCAGGATCTTTGTAACCTGTTTTCTTTTTAAAATGTAAATCCAGTGTCCTGGGAAGGTGGGGGTTTTTTGGTTGGGTTGGTTTGTTTGTTTTTTTAAACACAAACCTATGAAGTCTTGTTCCATGCTTTTAAACAGCAATGTTAAGTGTAACACGTTAAAAGGAAAAGATGTCATGGATTTGAAAATTCCTTAGAGTGCCATATTACCTCTTTTACTTTTTATATATTCCTTTTGGAATATATTTTAAAACATTTTTCAAAGAACAAAATTATATTTCTGATATTTCTATCTGTTGTTTCAGCAGCACTAAACCCCTTTTTATCGCCAGCTTTGAGAAATTTTTATTTTTAAGGGAAAACAGAGACAGAGAATGACTGGATGAACAGGTCATGAAATATCCTAAAAACAAACAGCAAGAAAAACATCATTTCAACTGCATTACAGCTCCAATTACTACTCATACCCCACTTTCCTGGGTTAGACTGTATCTCGATCAATGATATCCCAGCTGGTTTTAGTTGAAAAAGTTTCCATTTCTATCTCTACTAATGGTGCCACTGATAAAGAGGGAGAAATCCATCGCGTCTGCCGCAGAACTGAAACTCCATCGAGGGATATATATTCATTAGCACATGCAGGAACTGAAACCGTCAGGGAACATATATATTTATGAACCTTTGCCCGTACACATAACATTTCAGCAGCACAGAAATCCAAACGGGGAAGTAGAGTGCAAGAAGCATACTGGTATAAAAAATACGTCAGGGAAAGGACGGCAGATCTGCCATCTCTAAATGCTGAATAAAAGATCAGAAGGAAGCAAAGTCGCCTCAGAAACTCTCAGCTTTGCCCTATCACCCTGTACTACCATATTTAATTCCCACTTTTAATTTTATTAAGAGCACACTGTCTGCAGCTACAGATACACCAGTTAGACCAAAAGAAAATAAAATATGCAAGGTTAAGCACCCTCAGAAGTCGCTGCTGTCGCTCAGCTGAACCTTGCACTGCTCCTTCCCCCTGTTTTATTGCTCTTCCGATTTCTGCTGACGTGCAGGTTTAAAAATGCCCTCGGAAAGGTGGCAGGAAGATATTCTCACTCCCTGCTTCTTGAAAACTTTGGCAGAGAATGAAGGCACAGCAAAATCATGGCAGCCTGTTTTAAACAACCTCTTCTACACAAGCTGAGAGCACAACTGAGCCGATTTCTGCTTTGCCTCGGGACCGAAAGCCCAGCCAGGGAGCTGCAGCCCGACCCCGTGAGTCCCAGCATCCCATCCCTATCCCCATCCCCATCCATGAGCCCACAGGATGGATGGAGCTCAGCACAATTCCCCACAGGCTGCCCCAGCTGTGGGGCAATTAACTACAACACTGTTGCAGAAAAAAACCCTTAAACTCTAACGAAAACTCTTCTGAATTCTGCTCATGTTGCTTCCCCCTCTGCTTGTATGAGGGTTTTGTTTCTTTGTTTTGGGGAGGGGGCACAAGAGAAGGCTTGAAAACGGTGCACAAACCACGGAAATATCCCAACACATGCACCAAGGCTGCAAACTTTTTGTTTTCTTACATGTTGCTCCTTCATGCTTACAAGGAAAAACAGAGGAGTGTGAAACAAAGCTTTGGCAAAAAGGAGTAACTGTAAAGCCCAATTCATTTGACAGGGTCCTTTTCAAATTCCCATTCATCTTCCAAGGAAAGCCAGTCTGGCATCAAGGATTCAACAAGTTATATCGTAACAGAGTCCTTGTGTGTTCTTAAAATAAACATTTCATCTCTTTGCGTGGAAATGGCATCTCTTTCAATTTACATCTCTGGAAACAAAAGGCCCTGAAAAAGTATACAGAAAAGGCTGGAAAAACCCCATCCTAGTTTGCAAAACCAAAGTAAGATATACAAAGGAAATGAACCTGTGATACTATTGCTGTAACACAAACACTCGCTGGCCACTGCCACCATTTAATTCACATTACGTGCTTTTTTTTAATCCTAGGTTCTTCAATTTAGCAATGATGAACCACATTAAAAACAAAAACTTAAATAATTGCATTTCTGTAGACTGTGCTGTGTTTCAGGCCAAAACCATCTGCAAAACTAAGTAGGAAAAAGCCTTTTTTTTTTAACTAATGCATTAGTATAAATGTCTGTTGGAAGAACAGGATGAAGAAGAAAGGAGGAGAGAATCAAAGATATTTATATAATTTTCTTTAGGTACCCAGTTTAGATATCCAGCATTCTGAATCATCTTCCTTGAGGTGTCTGCCTGTCTGTTCAATGGATTTATAGGGATCTTTGATTCTTCTTTGTAATGACTTGCCAAACAATTTCAGTATCTGTTAGCCAGTGTAAATATCCCCCCATGTTTAAAGTGGGTCCTGAACCAAACCTCTCACTTTTGACTTAATTTTTTTTAATATTTAGACATATAAGTCAGAGCTTAAGTCTGCTTCCATGTTTAATTTTAAAAGTTAATGAGATTATAGCCAAGCAACCATATGAAAGCCTGAAAATACTCTTTGTAAATTATGTTATTCTGGGTTAGTTTTTGAGTACAATTGCAACGTGAACTCTCCTGTACTGGCAGCACATCCCCATCTATCCATCCCCAGTATTTTGTGCTCTGCACATGGTTCTTCCACAACCAAAACCACATTTCCAGAGTTTGGTGTACCAAAATACATATTCATGCTACAACCAAAGCACACAATTTAATTTATGGACATTTTATGAACTACGGAGCCAAATTAAAAGAGCTACCAAAACCCCGGGCCTGATTTCCTGCCTTTTCTGTCTCTATTTCTACCATGTTAATAATCAATTTTCCCATTGGATTTTGTCCTGCCTAAAGGAGGGACTGACCTTTTGACTGATCAGCTCTTCAGACATAATTTATTTGAATGGGCAACATGAAATTGGAATGGAGGCACAGGCTCCATCTGAATGTCCTCACACACTGAAATAAACACAGATGGGGAAAATTCTGGTGTGCTGAGCACTCCAAAACCATGCTTCCATTACATGGGGAGAGGAAGATCTGGAAGGCTACATGAAAAGCTACTGCTTGGTGAGGTTGGAAATAGGCATGATGAGCAGCCTGTAAATACACACTTTAGAATTAGTGAAAAACTGGCTAAAAATTGGGAAAAGCCACTTTTTAGAGCCAGAGGGAAGAAACACCATGCCATCAAAATGCTCACGGAGAGGAGACTTTGAGGTTAATAATAAGGAAGTGGACTCTAAGTGCTCTCCTTCTGCCCTTCAAATTAAGTTTTGCTGTCTTAAACATACATTGCAAAACAGGGTTCCTCCACCACAGTAACAGAGCTACATTGCTGTGGCACAAGCTAGACAAGCACAGGGATAATATAACAAAAAAATACATCATGTGGAGTTATCCCCAGCTCCAAATTTCTGGGAATTGATGGATGCTGTGTGTTGCTACTGGAAAAAACCCCAAAAATATACCCACAGACATATACTTTTCACCATTCAAAGTACCACGAAAACCCAATTTAATGGTGCATGTGTAGCTAAGATATTTTTCCCATCTCCACTCCCAGGCAGGATGAAGCTCCAACCTGGCAGATGTGGAGAGCAGCCACACACCAGAACCATTGGAGGGAAATCTGGGGCAGCTATAGCAGCTGCCAATATCACAGAACATCCACAAAGTTTATTAATCTATTATAATTTAGATTTTGTTTGTTCGGGCTAGAGGCTCTGACCAGATGACTGCCAAAATAAAAAAACAGACCATTTTTGGAAAAAAAAATTATTAAAGCCCCTAAGAAAACATTAATTATTGTGCCCTTTAAGGTCAGGTGAGAAGAAAGGAATGAAGTCCATGCAGAGAACTGAGGTGGGGAAGAGAAGGCACAGGAGTCGACCCAGCAGTATCACAGCAGCATTTCCAAATGGAAACTGGTTTCTCCTGTGAAATGCTTCTGCTGTATTAATGTTTGGCAAAACTCACAATTTCCTGGAAAAAGCCAATATAATTTCCTCCTGCTTCCCCTCCTCTCGCCCCACATGCTTTTAAACATTTTAGGTTGCTGCTGCAAGTGGGACCAACAAGCACAGCCTCAGAGAGAAGGCAGGAAAGCACTGAAGCAGCTAAAGCTCTCACTAACAACCCTGGAGGCAAAAATACCTTGGCATATATATTTTATTTCAATTTCTTCCTCTTCTAGGGTATGGAGAGAGGATAAAACAGCAAGGACCTTTTCTAGCTTTCAATAAACCTCACATAATGGTGACAGTTTAGCATTTAGTTTCCTTAGGAGTGATGAGAAAAAAACTCTTAGTGGTCTTTGCTATCTCTGCATTTTAAAGCTGGTCCGAAAACAGTTTTATGCAAAAACTCTGCCCTATAAGGGAAAAAATATGTTTTCTGGTCTACCATAAAAAGGCAGCTTTCTGCAGAATGCAAAAGCTGTTTCAAGGAAAGTATTAGAGCAACTGAGAACTTCATTTTCTGTTCAAGAACAGACTAAAATTTTTGACTAGCTGTTACAGTTAAAACTGTTCAGAACTGGTCACTGTTTATTGCTTCCTGCATTATCAAATCCAGTATCTATCTGATGCTCCAAGACTGAAGCTTTCAGGGCAAAAACTGCCCCTTTGTGTGCACAAAGCACCCAGCAAACACTGCTTAGAGCATTAAGTTAGGGAACTAATGCAGTTATGGAAATATGGAGATAATTAACTCTTTCAAGTGCTATCTTAATTTTTTTTTTTTTGCCATACAAAACGTCTATAACTCTACCACCTATAACTCTAAACCAAAATATTAAACTGTTAACATTTTATCTGTAATAAATGTCAGCTGCCTCTAATGAAAAATACACAGTATGGTCACATTTACAGTAACAGTTTTCAAATCCTCACTGAAAGCTTCACCCTCTGAAGAAACACCTTCTGAAATGCCAGAACAGAATATTAGTTTCTATTTTACTGACATGCCATGAAAAATACCCACACAGTGTAATCTGATGCATGATCACCTCAGAAGCTAAACGTGGTGTCAAATTTACCAGGCCAATTTCAACCTGCAAGAAACTGGAACTCTATCATCATCATCATTATAATTGTAATTATTATTATTATTACTTCATTTTTGAGGAAGTTACAAGCTCTTTGGTGTATTTAAGGTCCCTTCATACAGATCAACAGCAAATCCTTGGGAAAGGAATCAATTACGGAGAGAAGGTGGCATTTTGGTGGCTTTGATTCCCAGGATAAGCAAAGAGAAATGGTTTAAACCCAATGGAGTGCTGATTTCTTTGCTGAAACACCTTTGCTTCTATCTTCCCCTATCTCCTCTGAGAAACACAGCTCCATTTGGCTACCACTGCTGCTGTCTGGGCAATTCAAGGGACATGCCAGCATGGAGACAAAGATTATTTCATTAGTGGCAGCATTAACTTTACACCTGGATCTTCACACATGGATGAAGGACGTGCATCAATTTACTGCCCAACCTGTTCTCTCCCTGGCAAATCTTTCCTGGACCTTTGAAGGGAGCAGAGCAGATGACCCCATGTCCACACTTAGGTCACTCCTTCAACAAGCTTCTTCTGTAAAATAAACACTTATCAAATCCAACTTCAACACATCTTAAGCTGAGAAAATAATTAGTTCATGCTACAATTGCTACAAAAATGAAGAGAGAATAAATGACCGAAGACAGCTCTGCACATGCTCTGCTCCAACAACTGCAATCATGAAAAATATTCCTCACACTCCTGAGTCCAGCATCAACCAGCAGCAGAAGAGGTAAAACGACAAACACTTTAAGAAAATATATACACTGAGGAAATAAGCTTCACTTATAAGCTGAGGTGTTCTTACATGAATTTGATGATGACTCTTTTTATTTGCAGTATGGAACTCTGGTCCCACTGCCAGAGGATCATTTAAATGTCAAATGGAAACAAAACAGTCGTGAGATGGTCTCATGTTGGTAACATAGGGATGTTACATGTGGTTATATATATGCATATATGTATGTGTGTGTATTTCTGTAACCACTTGTTTTATTTTACCATAAAAGACTGGTTACATGGCCAGCCCATCTGGGGAAAAATCCAGTTCAAGTCACTCAAACTTCACATTTGGTATCTCAGCTCCCCTGCAAACACAGCAGGGCACAGCGAGGCCTCTGTGCTGCCTGCAGCCCTGGGCACTGCTCTGCTGCTGTTTTTCAGGAAAGTAAAACAACTGGGAAGTTGTTAATTCTCTTACAATTCATTTTTAAACATCCATGAGGCCAAAGGCCTCTAAACACTAATGCAAAATGCAAAACATATCAAAGCAAAACCAAGGGGAGTTTGACTCAGACTCTTCTGCAGGCTTTTACATTGAGAAAACATCCAATGAGCAGTTTAGCCCTTGAGGTGAGACTCCTGTGACACCACACCAAGGTGGTTTTAACAGCTCAGGATCAGAGACTGCTTGGAAACTAAGCTGGAAAATGAGATACAGAGTGGAATCCCAACTGCAGAGCTGTGGCAGAGCAGGGAGCAGCTCCCACCCGCATGGCTCCCTTTCACTCAGCTGAGGAGGGAACACAGTGCTGCATTATATGGATCAGCTTTCTGGAGCTAAGAGGCCAAATCTTGACCCAAAATATAATTATCAAAGAGCAGGAGAATGAAGAATGTTGTGTATGGGTAAGGGGGAGGTGCAGGACTTGGTGCATTTGGGCAAACTGATGGACCCAAGGAATGGCGCTGACGAGCTCCCTGCTCTCTGAAGCAGCCTGGTGTCACTGTCAGGCTCGGATCAGGGGCACAACACAAAGGTGGAAAGGACCAGGAGGGGGAGAGGAGCCTTGAAATCAGAGGAAATGAGCAAAAAATGAGAAAAAGCCAAAACGCGTAAGGAGTAAACGACGGAGTCACTGAAGTGGCTTCAGTGGAAGGTGATCGCCACTTTCTCCCAGCAGCACCTTTAATCATCCTTGATGCAATTTCACTAAAGCAAATTCTATTTAATTTCATTGTGCCTGACCAAGCAGTGCAATTCCTACTAGCTGGACACTTTCTAGCCTTCATCAGGCTTTTGCAATAGCACTCATTCCCCTGAATTTATCAGTGCATTTATCACAGCAGTTCCAAAAGCGCCAGCTCCATGAGGCAGAACCTGGTGCTCAATACTTTATTTGTATTCAGCAGATCGACCTTTGCATTCTGTCCTGGTACGCTGATAATTTCCCCTGTTTCCAAGAGAACTCCTACTGCCCTGCCACACAATCACTCCCTCGTTTGACGAGCAGAGCACTTTCCTTCACATCAGCTTTGGCCCCTGCATATTTATACATCATTTAGCAGCTCAACCGACTAAGTTTAACCCACAGATATTTAATTTTGTTCTGCCACAAGAACAATGAAACTCAGCTATTTAGTTTAATCCCAAATTTCACAATGTTAGTGATCCTTTTGAGAAAAAAACAGATTCATGCACCACAATCAAAGATCAGTCTGAGAATCTTTACACACCGGATGTACTTGAAAAAAATTAGTATGCATATTTACCTTGTAGCAGTGTGATTTTCACTGCCAATCTAAAGGACATCACACACACAATAAAAAGCCCAGAGAATCTTTTCCTTCCAATTGTTTCAGTACATAATCACTTGCTAGTAAAGCAGCAGGAGATTAATGATGAAAGGGGACTATAAATTATACCAATGTACACAGAAATAGGTAAAAGTTCTACAAAAACACAGTTATCAAAGTTCTTCTCATGCGTTATTCTTGAAATATATTCATCATCATGTCAGCTCTTCCTTCGGAAGTCAACATTTCTTAAAGTTTGGGGTTTACACTTGCACTGTTGGATATTTTAACAGTAGAAAATGTGATCTATGTGGCATAATTCATCTTTGGCTTGGACTGGATCCAGGTCAAAGAGCTCCATATTTTCAGCCCATTAGTCATGGGAATTACAAGCATTATACAGTTGCTTTTAATTGGTAGTTCATGCTCAACCACTGCGAACCAGTCTATGATTGCAAAACTAGCTAAATTATATTCTCAATAAAACATCATCCAGCCTGCAAAAAAAAAGAACAAAACCAAAAACAACCCTGTCTCAAAGCAAATTACATCTCACATGCATAAGTAAAATATAACTAGCTCCACACTCAACGATCATGGGAAAAATGTTGATGACCAGCCCCGACTGGCCAGCGGAGCAGAGCTCCAGCCCAATGCCACGTTCCACCCCAGCTCCCTCTCAAAGGAAAGTCGTTCTCAATGCTCCAGTGGTCAAACACAACATTAAGTAGCAAGCACTAAAAAGTTAATTGAATGTTTGCCAGGAGACGTATGTCCCATTTTTATACTGGATAATTAATTTCTTTGTTTTTATAAGAATTTTAAAGAGTGACCAACATGCACCCTGAGGGTAATGATCTTCATTCAAGGGAGACTTCTGACTTTTTGTGGCACAGGACTTATTTGTAACTGGAAACGCTCCAAGATTGTTCTCCTGTAGGTGCTCACTTTTAACACTACACAAACTCTTGCATCCATTTGATCTTAAGCAGCTGCTATTTTTGCACACCTCTCCTAAGAGATGATCATTTTAGTTCAAGGATCTCAAATATAAATTTGTTCTTAATATTGTTTAGAAGCAAGGTGAGAGAGGCACAGGTGAAGCACCTCGGGTTGGAGGCTCAGTGGAAGGGACTATCTCTACTTCTACTCATTATTTTCAAATTACAGGACCTGTCCTTTCTCATCGTGATAGTCTCTAAACCCTATTACACACAGTAACAGGGCTTTGCTGTTGACAGTGTGAGCTACTCATTAAGATAAACTGCAGTTTTGGGGTTTAAAAATGTTTTTCTTAAGTTACTATCAACCCTGTCAGGATTAATCGCTTTACAGTATACTTAAACTGTCAAAACACTTCCATATTTAGAGCCAGAAAGGAAATATGGACTATTAGCATCTCACAACACAGGCCACAGCTTCAGCTTACCTACAGACTTCTGGATTACTACTGTTTTGGAATAAAAATCCAGAATTATCTTTACCACAATTATGCTTTTGCTCTTTACAAGGAATGTTGCTCGAAGTTAAAACTTTAATCATCCCATGCTGTTGCCATCTGTGAGTAACTTTCACTGCTTCTGCAAACAAGGTCATTAAGCAGTCAGCCCCCTATACTAAAGAAAATATTGACAAGTAAACAAGCAGTATTGTGCCTCTCACTTCAAACCTCCCCTGTGACAATTGCAGGACTACTGCTGATTATAGCTGTCAGAGTGTACTGCTTATTTTGTGGCATTTAAGTTCCTTGGGCCTTGCCATTAAATATGACCAATTATAAGAATGACCACAGAAACACCAAACTCCTGAACAAGTGAACTCTAAAAATTCTTAAATCTTTCATCTGTTTGTGCGGTTTTTGGATTGTGATTTTTGACTGTCATTCCAACTGCTGTGTCATCTAAAGTTATCTCAGTTAACATAAAGAGATGTTTTTTATCAACAATAAAAACAGAACTAGGACAGGAGTCTGAAAGAGTGACAGGGCGATTACATGGTTTAGCTGCTCACCTGGGCTGGCTCCTGCAGGTCTGAGCACGTTTCCACTCCAAAGGAATCAACAGGCATTCACTCACACAGCCACCTCCAAGCTCCTCACTGCTATCACTACCATAAGATCTTTAAAGAAGTTTCTTTCACTGCCTAAATACCTGTATAAGAGCAAATTTTAAATGGTGTCCATGATAAAAGACAACCTGGTGTAAAGATGAAGCATCTTTCTACTGCCAGCTGGACCTTCTTCTAAGTCTCATCTGAATTGCTGGCAACAGTAGAGAGGCAGAAAAACAAATTCTGCCATCCACCTCCCTTCAGTCTGCTCACTGTGCAGGTTACCCACGTGCTGGTGTGGGGTACAAACACTCACACTGTCATGTCACCTTTCAGTTTGACTACTGGAATGCAGTTTTCCTGCTCGAATGCAACTCAGAGAATCACAGAATAGTTTGGACTGGAAGGGACCTTAAAGGTCACCCAGTTACAATCCTGTTCCATGGGTAGGAACACTTTCCACTAGACCAGGTTGTTCAGAGCTCCATCCAACCCAGCCTTGGACTTTTCCAGGGATGGGGCAGCCACAGCTTCTCTGGGCAACCTGTGCCAGGGCCTTCCCACTCTCACAGTAATAAATTTCTTCCTTGTATCAAATTACCCTCAACCTGGACACTGCAGCTCCAAACAAGCTCCACTGGTGAGACTCAGGTGAAGGGCACAAAGGCTGGTGTGGATATTCCTATAAGGAACACTCAGTGTCCTCCTTTGCATCTAGAAACGTAGCCCACAGTTTTATGTGTTGAGAGTTGAGGGCTCCTGCCTTGTCAGCAAATTCAGCTGAGAGGAACTTGTTTGGCCTCCAGAGAGAGCAGTGGGGAGGCACTGGGGCATCCCCAGGATGTGGATTGCTGCCCACAGCTCATGGACATGTCCACACATCCCAGCTGGAGTGAAGGCAACACCTGCCCCTAAGCAGAGCAGCCCAGTCCAGGATAACAGCACCTACAGATCAGACCTGCAGGTCTTCTGCACGTGGATTGCAGCAGATTTCGCTGCCAACCCAAGTAAGGCAAATGAGAAGGAAAATCTCCTCTCTTCACACTACCAAAATGACAGAGAGGATGTAAAGTGAGTGCTCTTTTTGCAGAGCAAGAAAAACTTGTACTCTGCTGTCTCCCAGATCTTTGTTGACATGATGACAAATAAAAAAGAAAACCTACTGTTTCTTGTGTAAGTGAAAATATGTTTAAGTGTTTCTAAAATATGTTTAACAGTGTGTGCACACACAAATATTTAGGAGCAGACAAAGCTGCGGTGATGATGAGGGGCTTCCCACGTCCCACCAGCAGCCCACAGCAATAATTCACAGACCAACTGAAAAGGCTGGAGAAGCTCTCAGGCTCTGAGAGAATGGTATGGAGATGTGTCAGGGGAGATGCAGGTTGGATATTATGAAAAAGATTCTTTCTCCCAAGGGTGGTTGGGCACTCCTAGAGGCCCCCCAGGGAAAGGGTCAGAGCACCAAGCCTGACAGAGCTCAAGAAGTGTTTGGACAAAACTGTCAGGCACAGAGTGGGATTCCTGGGGCTGTCCTGTGCAGGACCAGGAACTGGACTCAATGATCCGTGGATTCCATGATCCCTCCCAGCTCAGGATATTCTATAATTTTTAAGGTCGTGGGCTGGTGATATCCTCTGCCTGAGGTTGTAATAAGCTAGGTTGATAGGCTCTCTTGTGTTCTAAAAGCACACATATTTATTGATCAAATATGAATTAAATGCAAATTATTTCACAGCTGTAGCCTTTCCAGACCATGTACCACCATGCTACAACACTGCCATAGTCGAGTTAAAGCCAATATTCCACTCACACTGGCAATTTTCCACTAACAACAAACCCAAGTCTAGTAGATGCAACATTTCAAAATGCATGTAAACTATTTAGATGAATTCTTTTTATTGACAATCCCAGGGGAATGGAGAGAAAATGATTTGTTTTACCCTCAGAGCTCAAAGCTCTCTTGGGAGGTAATTCAATTGAAATTTCACATTCAGTCTAGCCAGGCAGTGATAAACAGATGCTTAAATTAGCTGCATTACACCATAATCAAATATCTTAAGACGGGGGAAAAGTTTCCAATAAACAATGGGGGTGGAGGGAGCTTCCCAGTATTTTTAGAAGGAATGTTTTTCATACCTCTCTGAAGCTCCTGCTGCAGCCCCACTCCTACAGCCACAGAGGCATCTGACAATGCAGGGAATAAACACACAAACACAAACCCAAACACAACCGGCATTTCCCTGAGATCTCTGGCAGATTAGGCAGCCTGCACCCCCAGCACTTCCTTTACCTACTACACTTAGAGATTTCTGGTCTGATGTCCTGCTACACTGCACTACCCCTTCTCCAGCTTTACAAAATGCTGCTCTTGTTTTCATTTAAACAAACTGTTCCATAAAATACCCTCACACAAGGGAGGCAGAAGAAGTAACCAGACCGGTGCTGCTGTTCAGCATTTGCTTCTCAGATCCAAACCCTCCCTATGGTTGGAACCACACCAAGTATCTCCATCCCCTGCTCCCAACACCTGAGCTGCTCCCTCTCCCTCTCCCTGAGCCTTCCCTACGCTGCTGCGCAAAAAGGCAGCAAGAAGTAAAAAACCTGTGTTTTGTTCCTGCTCCAACAGTTGGAAAGGAGAAATTTCTCCAAAAATAACTAAATGCTTTGTCCACCCAGAAGGGTGGTTATTCCTGAGAAATCCCTGGAAGGGCATGGATGGTGGTGGAGTCACCATCCCTGAAGTGTTTAAGGAAAGACTGGATGTGGCAGTCAGTACGAGGGGGTGATCGATCATAGGTTGGACTCCACAGTCTCAAGAGATCCTTTCCAACCCAACTCATTCTCTGATTCTGTAAATGGTCTGTTAGAATATTACAAATACAAGTCATATATAGTTCTCCCAACCAAATTTCCTAATTCCAGAAGCTAAGGGAAACAACAAACGAAAAGAAAAAAAAAGCATAGAAGGCATTTTCTACATTTTCCCACCATTTTTTTTTCTATAAGGGGTATTTTGCATTTCTCTCTAGACTATCTGTGCAGGTCTGTGACACTGCATGAGTGATGCTGGCTGTCAGTACACTTCCCAGTACTTATAGTTATCAATGTAATGTGCTTTAAGCACATCCAGAAGTTTCAAAAAGCGAGACAAACAAAATCATCAAGATATTCCAATAATCAGGACTGAATCCCTGAGGAGTTTTCAGTTTTGGGGTTTGGTGCTCACACAGTGTCGCTGCAGACCCACAGCCACCCCTTGGCATCCAAAACAAACAAAATGCCCTGAAACTGAGGGTCAGGTTAGCAGAGGTTAGGCTTCCAAACATTGTGTGTTTTAGGGGTTGGTGTCTGGTTTCTTTTGAAGTTCACTGCCACTTTCCTCATCAGTAAGTGCTCCTCAGCCTGCCCTGCCAGGGAAAGCATTTGCCTGCTGCAAGAGGTTCACACAGGCAACACTAGAGGGGAAAATAACATTAAAATTCCAAACATCCAGGACTCCATACAAAGCAAGCCTATGAGAAAACTACAGCTTGCTATACTGAAGGTTGAAATAAATGTTATAATGATTCCTCTGGCTTAAAAAAACAACCCCATGATACCAATTGCAGGTTCAGTCTGATTGAATCACCCTGTGCACTACCACAACTGTAAAATCCAAAGTGTAAATGCCTCCTTGGGTTTGTAATGCTCAAAAACCAAAGCTCAAATTTCACAAAATTTTGACTTTTTTTATTGGTCTTCATGTGTAATTTAAATTTTAAATAAACCCAAATAGCAATACTGGGGAAATTCTTAAAAAGACAATTTGTCTGTCCTTCAGGTCAGCTACCACCCAAGTCTTTCAAGTACCTTTTTGAACCAAGGATGTGTTTAGTAAATGGATGCTGTAAAAGAGTTATTCCTACAAAGACTAGATTGTATTTTAAAGCAGTATGGAGCACCACAATCAGAAAAATGAGGCTAAGAAGCATATAGCTACTTCGAGAAAGTTGCTTTGAACACTAAGTGAGCACCAAAAATGCGTTTGCTGGATCAAATAAAATCTGAAATGCTGCATCAAGTTTTTTAGTCTGTGATAAAAACAGGCTACAACGTTCGCCACTAGCAACTCCTATTGTAAGATAAACCTGGCATGCCTAAACATCTCTCTCTTTAAATGGCATTACTTCCATCACAACAGCTCAGGAAAAGTTGTCAGTGGTGTGAAATGGGAAGGTAAAAGCTCATTCTGCCCACAGAAGGCAAATCCAGTGGGTGATGAGTCTCCCTCTTCTCTTCCGTGCCAAACGCACCAGGGAGGAGCTGCCTGCAAAACTCGGCGGCAGCAGCAGCATGGGAGCCCCAGGCAGCAGCACGGGGAGCAGCAGCTCACAGGAAAAGCTTGATGGGCTTCACTACAGCCCAAAAGCTGCAGTTCAAGTTCGCCTGACCCCCAGGTTACCACCACACTGCAGGTGACGCCGGGGGCATCTCCTGCTGAAACCCAATGCATCGAAGTTGTTGGGGTTTTTTTTTGTATTTTCAGGGGATAGCTGAGTTTCCAACTTGGTTTTACTTACAGGGTTAAGAATGTACAGTAATTGCAGCAGATTAAAAAGCAGCAAGGAAAGGGTCTTGAATCTGTTTTTCATGTCTTACATCTTTGCTTTAATAAAGTAGACAGACTCATCTCCTAAAAACAACAGTCATAAAACCCCCTAAACCCACAGCTTTCAGGCACCCAATGCTTTCTAGTGCTAATATTTCCAAAGAGAATTCATGGCTTTAAAGACTCTGTGAATTAGAAAAATGCCATGAAATCAGTAATGTAAATAAAGTAGTATTTTAATTGATTCTGACATTCAGGGACATTTCTGAGCATTGCCACCTCTTTCTGACCTTTCAGCCCAAGTGGGTTTTGCTCCAATGATGGGGACCAGAGGTTTATTGCTGTCTTTGAAGTTATAAATGCACAGTAGTGAGATCTGCCCCTGAAGAAATAAGGGGGACATTTCCTACTGATCTTACAGACAACAAGATTTGGCCATGAGAAGTGTCATTAAAATTACTGAAAAATATTGAAGTATTTTGGGTATAACATATCCAACACACTCAGGGAAACGGCTGCAGAATCAGAGGCCACTTCAATTATTGTGGTTTCTTTTTATAGGAGGGTTGGGAAAAGAAAATAGGTGACTGCTACACCAACAGTAGAAAGCAGAGCAATAAAACAGGTTATCTTACATGCTTACTTAAAAAAAAAAGACAAAAGAATAGCTGTAGAGGTAAAGAGAAGATAAAGTAAAATTAGGCATTTAATTCCCAAAGACAAAAATATAAAAATGTATCTTTAGTTCTCCCCATCCCAAAAGCATACTACTAAATGGAGGAAATGTATTGCAAAAAATCTCTTCAAGTTCATTAAAAACTTGAATGCAATTTCAGATATTTTTAAGATCAGCCAAAGCTCTAATAAAAAGAAAACTTCTATGTCCTTATGATTCAGGAAGCCTTACACAGAGAGGTAAGAGAAAACACTAGTTTTTTGGGGGGTAGGATTCTCTACAGTTGCCTTCCAAAGGACATTTCATAATGTTGTGTGATATACCTGGAATTTACCCATCACACAGAGGGTAACACACCAAATCCTCTATGAGGATACAGACCCAACATTACAACACCCGGATTTCTGCATTCTTAAAAGCAGCTAGAGATTTCTGTCATTCCAGCTCCTGCTGACTCCTATTTTCACTTATGTTAATTACCAAATTCTGAAGAACTTGCTGGCTTCTGACTCATCCTTCACATCCTCCTCCTCCTCCAACCTTCATGCAAGACACTTTCTTTAGTGCTGTCTAATGATTTATCATTTTTCTGATCAGCACTCTGGAAAGCACAGAACTATCCATAATCATACACAGCAGTATGAACATTTAATTTTAGTAGCCTGTATGTACAATATTTCAAGTGGTTCGGGTCATAGCACAGTACCACCTTCAGCAGGTTATTCCTCGAGCAAAATAACCTAACAGACAAATAATGTTCCCATGTTTTCCCCGAGTGAATGCATAAATATTTCCTCAGTGTAGTGCATCACTGGGAAATTGGACAACAGGGGTAAGAATTCAAGCAACATGTATGAGAGTGTGAAGAATGTGAAGGTCTGCCTGACAAAACCACGAAAGCAAAAGAATATGTGAAATGTGAGAAGCCCCATGCAAAGTTTCACAATACTCCTTTGCTCTGACTTGAAAATAAAAATTATTTTGAAAACTTTGGGTTTCTGTACTATCTGTCGTTTGTATTATCAATTGTTTATTTAAGCAACAGCAAGTTATAATCATAAATCATTTATCTGCAGTCATTAGAGTACTTTTATAAACTTATTATTTACAGTTCTGCTTGGTTTTCCTAAACTTTATTTTCCAAAGCTGTGCAACATACATTTTAAATCAAGCACACTTAGTTTCATGTCAATTAAATATAAGCAGTCCCGAAATGAATAGCTGAGCACAGAAACCCCTTTACTCCTACCACACTATGACTGATGTAACCACTGCTGAATGAAGAAGAAAGTTTCTCACCCCATCATATTTCTACCCTGTTTCTCCCCGCTTTTTAATTTTAAGATTATCACAAGTTGTCCTGTCTATTCAAGCAATATCAACACATTCATTTCCACAAATTTGTGACCCAAACAGGCACTTGAACAATTCTACTTTATATTTCTTTTACCTGAAACTGCTACCAGCACGCTTTTGAAACACAGGATTAAAAACAACCGTAAAAGAGAAAAAAATACAATGCAAATTATTTATATATCCCATCCACATGACAACGTACCTCCTTTGTCTAATCGACTCCCGGGGAAAAAAAAAGGAGGTCAGGAGGTGAGATCTGAAGAGAGGATGGAGCTCAGTGGGACAGAGGAGAGCAGAAAGCTCCCCAGACCCGGGCAACACAAGTGAGATACTGTGGAACCACAGGAAGGGGAAAAGGAGAGACTAGAGGTCAGATCCTGGTGTTTTTGCACATCAAACTCGCACCAAGGCTGGTATTTCGTGCTACCAGTTTCAGGCTGCAATCCCAGAGCATCAGAGTCAAGGCTGGGATTTGAACAAGGCATGGGGCTGTACTAGGGGAGCAGAGAACTTCAGGGCTGCCCGAGCCTGGCCCTAAAGGGGTCTGCAGCCAGGGTGCAAAAAATCGACAAGAAATCAAACAAGGACGAGAATGGAGAAAATGAAACACAACAGCAGTTTGGCTCTCGCTTTCTGGCCTCATAAATCCTTAGTTGCAGAAGAGAAGTCAGATGGAACAAAGCATAAATAAAATAGGAGGTGAGTTTTAACCATTTTTCAGGGCAGGGAGAAGGAAAGCTAAATAGACTGCACCTCTCCACCCTCATTGAGATGCACACCACACAAAGGCGAAAAACTCATCTTGATGCACTGGTAGTTACGCATGTAAATTCCAGCGCAGGGAGCAAGATAAGCCCAAAGAATGCAGTTTCTCTCACCAGAAAGATTCAGCTTTGTGTATAATGCTGTAGTCTAACTACTGTAACCATCGGGACAACTCTGTTTAATATCAATAAAGTGAGCAATGCATTCGCCTCACGCTAAACGAGCTGAAAACCCGGAGCAGCCAATTCCCACAACCTAGAAACACCCATACGTGAAACAGCATCCAACTTTGCTTTGATACAAAAAAACCCTTCTTTCCACTTCAGGCTCTTCTTTCTTAACCGGAGCAGAGCGGCAGAGAGGAGTCTGAAATGAGAGCCCACCTGTGCAGCGCAATGTGAACCTCAGTCTCCTCTCCTAGTGGAAAATAAAGTTTTATTTTAATAAGACAGGCCTGTGACGTGCCCTTGTAGGAACCCTGTATGGTAACACTGATAATATGACTTGGCAACCTCTTTCTCTTTTCCTCTGCCTCGTCTCTGGCTAATTTTTTTCTTATTTTAGTTATTTTGGCAGCTGCAGAACACACAAATCTGCACACTGCAGAACACTAGTTTAGTTATCTAGATGCAATTTTTTTTTTTTTATTTTAATCATTAACAGCAATTATGAAGCGTTGCTTTTGAAAGGCCATAATTAGGGATGACAGACAAACAGTGGATGTGGCAGGAAAAGATAGTACCAGTTCTTTGATAGTACAAAGCAAACCACCAAGGCAGCGTGATAGTACTAGTTTCATTCCTTTTGGAGTTCATCAGTTGTGAGCGATTGAATTCTGCCTTGTGACTGATAAATGCATATTTTGATTTGTTTCCCCTTGAAAGCCAAGTACTCTTTTATTGGCAGGCTGATTAAAGTGGAATTAAAATGTTCTCTGAGGAAAGAGGTGAAAACTTGTCACCTTTTCTGCAATGCTCTTTTTTCCCCCCTTAGTAGATAAGGGTTTTTCAGAGTCACAGACACCGGATACTTGGGGCTAAATTAACCAAACTAGTCATGTTTTAAAAGGACAATTGTTCTATTTTTAAAGCTGTCATTTTCTGAATATTTGATTAGGGCTGCGTTACAAAAGATAACTTTTGCAAACAGTCTGCTCTCCCCCACACCCCCCCTTATTAATTTTACATTAGATTTCCACTCTGTTCCAGCAAAGCCCGTGGTGACTCCCTGCTCTGTAGAGGCTTCCTTCCTACAGCGATCTCTGCAGGATTTCGGCATGGCAGAGTTCAGCTACATCAGCAAACAGGCAGCCAGAAACCTCAGGGCCTGAGCTGAAGTGCAGCTAAGCTTGAAAGAAATACAAATATTTAAAGACAGTGCAGAGAACCAATAAAAAGCAGGAAAAAAAATATTCTGCGAAGCATTTACACGACATAAAGCTACTAGACCAAAATAAATGTGACCCTGGTGAATTTGCTATACCAGAAGTTTATGCTTCCCTCAATTTAAAATTTTCAAATAAAGAGACTAAGTACAAAGCCCTGGAGAGAAAAATAGTAGAAAGTAATACAGTTATGAGAGCAACAGCAGCCATTGCGAGTGATATTGTTATTCTCCATCAAGGAAGCAATAACTTTGATGAATAATCCCCTTAATGAACACCAAGATGGGGTTCTGCCTCCCTAATTAAATTAAATTAAAAGTGTCAGGTATCAAACCTCCGCGGTAAAGACGAAGAGAAGCTACACAGCAGCTTCCCAACACGGAACTATCAATCCTGATTTTGAATCTCAAAGTATTAACAATAAAAATAAGCAGTCTCTGGTGCTCTGGAGACGGTACGACTAGAAAACAGACCTATGAAAGATAGTGATTAATAAAAAACCCAAAAGTAGGTGCTGTGATAAAGGTGGGAACTTTCTCCTTAACTTAGCCCTTACCATGGTTGTGTCGTGTGGCTTAAAAGATCAACTACAGAAAGCAGAGAAAGCAAAATGAGTTCAAGCAAGCCATGGAGTCTTATCAACAAATTATCTTTACCAGATAGAAGGCAGATCTTCATTATTACTTTAGCAGGATTTTTTGTGGGTTAATTTTCTTACTCTCTATCTGATGCAACAGAAAAATACAAAGCCTGAAGGAAAATAATCCCTATAATTTGCATTTTTAAATGCTCCTACATAAAATACATATTTAAGCAGATGCATCATAATGGCTGGAATTATTAAGTTACATAAGTATTTAGAGAGATTATTAAATACTTATTGATTTAACTGCATAAATATGTACCTAGGGAAATTTATATCACAAATGAAACTGGCCAAAGCCACTCTGTCAAAGCCAAAACAAAGACAATTATCTTGTCAATAAAAAATTGAAAGTAATATTAAAAAAACCCCAACCTCTTAGTGTGCTAAAAATAGAGCAATTTTTTTAGTCTTAGCAAGTAAGAAGGGGACAAGCCTCATAAATTCCTACACAGACAGCCAAGTGAATGGAAAGTAAATACTTATTTTGATGGTGTCCTAAGAATCTGTTAGGATTTAGGGGAAGAGAAGCATAAAGTCTTACCTTGTCAAAAATCATGAAGTCGTACAATTTTTTATTTTCAAAAACTATTTAACTGTATAATAATACAGGCCCTGTTATAAACAACCATTTAGGGCATCCTCACTGCACTGACAGAGTCTTCCAAGCTTTAAAAATTCATTAGGATCTTGGCAATAAATATTGCCAATGTATTTTACTGTAACTGTATCGATCCTAATGCACTTGACTTATCTATAGAGATAAAACTTATCTTGACCTTGTCGAATACAAACAGTCTGGACTAAAAACCTGCGATAGCCTCTCGTGGGGAAAACACACAGCAGATAACAGCTACAGGGATGATACAGGAGCAGAACATCAGTATTAATGTTTCAGACAAAACAGAAATTTGCCTGAATATTACCCTGCCGAGCTCATGTAAGGAGACACTAATAGGAAACGATATGAAAGAAGGCTGTAAAAAACAAATATGTACATTTAATTAGAGTCTTTTGGGGCACTGTATTAGTCCCCTTAGGAAATACATGACAGAGATGGTTACAATCCGCTGCACAGCATTATTACTGAGAATGGTTTTTATTTTTCTGGAGGCTACCACCTCCCTTTTTGAAAGTCAAAACCAGGTGTCTTGTGCTGCACTAAGAAGGAACCCGACCAACTTTTGCTTTTGTTATTCAAAGTTGTTGTTTCCAGCTGCAATGCCAGTGGTGACTGCAGACAGCAGCACTGGCCTTGAGACATGAGCCCCGCTGCAGGCAGGGCCAGACCCTGCACTGCCATCCCTACGGATCCTACACCACCACCAAGGCACCGAGCCCGCAGCAGGATCAGGATTGGGATCAGGATCAGGATCAGGACCAAGCTCCAGCCCCGGGATTTCCCCTGGAAGCAAAGAGCCCTACGGACCCACACGGAATGCTTTCGTTTCAAACTCTTTGGTGCTCCTTCCCTTGCAATCCGCCTGCCTTCAGCCGCCGATAACTTAATTAACCTTTTCAAGTAGGGGAAAAAAAACATTCCCTGCTATTTCTAAGGCAACAGAGATTTTTGGAGAAGATGTCTTCTGTGGTTGATTTTGAAATTAATGCAAGAGTATCCTGCCAGTCGGCAGCAGAGCGTATCCCTCAATCTTTAACGCAAACTTCTCCAGGTTGTTCGTGTAACTCAAGCAGTTACGGACAAAGAGGCACTTTCTGAAAGAAACCTACAACGTGGTTTTTTGCAATTAATGCTCTATGTGTTTGCCAATTCAAGAGCCAAACACATCAGACTTCCATCTTCCAAATATCTCTCCTTTACAAGCAGTAAAAACAGTCTAATGTAATGTCAGTGTTAAGTACTCTAGTACCTCAGAAAATTATTTCTTTCTGACACAATGTTTTGTAGCTGGTCCTCATAAATTATAAAAAAATTAGGATGTTTACAGGAATTTGGACAAGGGAACTATTTCTAGGTCACAGTAATTACTTTGCATTTGCAATTAATGAAAAATAATTATGCCTGATCACTCTAATTAATATTTCAATATGCTAAACAGCACCAATACAAGTTCTTGCAAAGATCCAGAGGAAAACAAACTAAAGAAGAAAACAAAATCTGCCAAATAAAATCAATAGGTTTCACACAGAATTAAATATTATGTTTTTCATATATATTTTTGACAAACTGAAAGTAGTGACAATTCAAAAATACTATAATACACATTTGGATACAAATGTAAAATTATTGTGGCGCATTAACTCTGCTCCCTCCCAGGCCACGAGCAGGAATTTTGAAGGTTTCCTATTTACTCTGAGCAACTAAATGAAAGTAACTCAATAGTTTTCTATTTCAACCTTTAAATATTGCTTAGCTTTGGGAGGTAGCAATAAAACTTTCTACCTTTTGATAGGCAACAGTATTTTGCAATGACTGAAGGCAAATAGAGACAAAAATAATACTATCCACAGCAGTGGCACAAAGAATAAGGCTCCATTGCTAATTATACAGGGAACTGAATTTAATTACATGGAGAACATTAAACACTTTCCAAACAGGGGGAAAAAAAAAATCAAGAAAAGCTGGAGATGAGCCTTTCAAGTGCCTTTAATGCTCCAACAGTGCCCTCTGCCGAGGCTCCCAAATAGTGCTGGATTAGAGCTCCAGCACCAAACACCGCGCACAGCCGGGCATGGCGACTTTGGGATCCTTTCTGCCTAAAACTAAGCCCCTCACAAAACCCAGTTCGGCAAGTTCCTGCAGGATGAGTATGTCACATATGCAGTGCAGCACTGCAGTCAGCGTGCATTCTGCAGAGAGATGGCAACTAATAATTTCTAAGACTGCTGTAGTTCAAAGACAGCCAAAAAGCAACATCTGAGGTCTGAATCGCTTTGGTCTCACTCACAAGATTCATCTAACAAGGATATAGACAAAGACAAATCTGTTTAGGATCCTGTGCTAAAGCAGAGCTACTCTTAAAATCCAACTTGGTTTGCTTTTGCATTGTGACAGATAGGACTGGGTGGTACCAGAAACACCTTTGAAAGCAAACAGGCTCCGAAATAATCTAAAGCAAGTAACAAAAAATCTATTTCATTACTCAATACAATTCAGTATGGATCTTTTCAGACAGTAACTATATCCCAAAATATTGCTGTCTGGCTCCTGAAAACAAACCAGTGAACTAAATGCCGTTCTAAGCACTGAGGTGAGACTGGACAATGTGTTTCAAAACTCCAGTTTCAGGTGGCCAAGTGAAAAAGGGAAAGGGGAAGCAAAACAGGAGGCAAAGGATCTTAACACAACTGAAAAATGTAGCATAGAAATTCCTGACAGCTCCCTCAGCCTTCCTTTTCTCTAAAGAAAACACAGTTGCTTTTTTCTTAAGTCACCCCTTGGCTTTCCTACTTTAACTTGGGAGAATAAAAAGAGCAAAGAGCTATTTCTTTCCACTTCAGTATGTTTTCTTTCTCTTTGACCAAATTTTTAGAATTTCCACTAATTCAAATGAATCACACTTTTGAAAGTCTCAGCCTTGCCTTTTCCCAAAATTCACAAGTTATTTTATAGCTCTAATGATTAACTGGCAAACAGTTTATCACCTGAAAAAAACTGCAGCCACAAGCGCCGAGATATTTCAGATTAGATTGTAGCCATAGAATTTAGATAATTTTATGGCTGCATAAAAGGAAGAAGACGATGCCAAAATGGCCATGAATTGTATAAGCTCGTTTCATACCAGCAGCTCCCTGAAACTCGGCTCCTCTGAGCAGCAGACTCTGCGCTCTCCGGGTACTCAGAGAAGAGAGGGACAGAGACTCAGTTAAAACTCACATCTTTCTGCCTCAGTGACACCTTTTACAAAACTGGGGGGTATCTTCCTTTCATTTTGAAATCAGAAATTCAAAAGCCTCCCCTATTCTTGAGGAATCTCACATTTATGCTGTTTAAAATAATGGGGAGCGTCCAGTGTATAAACCAGACGCATGCTGGCAGTCCTCAGGTGAGGTTTTTTAGCACATCCTGCACATCACAGCAACTTTTGCACCACCTCACAAGCCCCCTGGGAAGTGGCAAACTATCAGACCCTCATCCAGCTGGTGATGCTGGGGAATGGGAGCGAGATGCTTGCTCAGCCCTTGATACAGACACCGATTTCCACAACCGGCTCGAAATCAGGCTGCTAAAACTGGGTGTAAACATCCAGGGCTGAGAGTACCTAAAGCTGCTGCTAATTTCAAAGAAATATGTGAGTCCTTAACAATCTCAACAGCCTTTTTATTTACTACACATTGTGACAAACCCCGGGCTTCCTCCATCCAGCTCTGCCTCTATTTGGCCTCTGTTTTATGTCAGCAAAGCTGGAATATTTTGTTTAACTGTGTTGAAAAATTAGCTGCTTAAACACAGTAGTAGAGAAAAGGCTGGGATCAAAAGTGCATCTTTTTTCAGGCGTCTGGCATCTCTCCTCACATACCAATTTCAAATCTGTGTTGTGAGCCTAATTTTTATATATCTTTCTACCCCCCTCAAGAGAGACAACTGCACAGATGTAGCAGGTGAGCCTCCACTCACTTCATATATTTTAAAATATATATAAGAATATATACCTATATATATATATGTACACACATACATCAGTATATATACTTCAGAGTAATACACACCAAAGGTTACGTGGAGGTGATAAAATTACTTCAAGCCACATCAGTGCAGTAACAACAATTAAAAAGCACATATTAATAAAGCAATATCAAGGATATGTAATATTACCCTAAGTTCAAGCCAGACAAAAACATTTAACAACTTGCTTACTCAAAATACAATGCAAATGATGGCAGATTAACTGCTGCTGTTGGATCCTAAAGGTCCATTTTCTGCCTGTTTAAATCTGTAGACTTAAAGCAATATCCTGCTTGTAGGTGGCTTGGTTTTGGCTTTCTAAAAGGAATGTTAATTTTGCAGGACAGTTGTACAATCTAAAATCTCAATCCACTGCCTTCCAGTTGTTTTAGACAGGTAATGCCAGGAGTGATTAATTGCATTAAGTTATTCCTTTTCATTCCCCAAAGGGAGACTTTTAAATTCAGTTTGTATTTCTAAGAAAACCCAACACATTGCAATTCACAGAAGTTCCCCAGCATAAATTCATCTACTTGTCAACAAATCTTCAGAAATGATTGCACAATCTTCTGAATAATCACAATAATGAAGACAGTTCAGGGTGCAAAATACAAAGATGCAGCAGGCAATAAAGACAAAAAGCATTTTCTTCCTCTTGGAAGTTAAATCAGGAATCTTTTTAAGCAACATGGTAGCTAAAAGAAGGAAGATCCGTCTACCTTTTGTCCCAACAGAGAGTTTAAGGAGATTAATCAAAATAGAAAACAAATAATCAATTCACTACATGTCTATCTATTCACTAATCTGAAAATTCAGATTTTCAAGAATTTTCAATTCAGATGCCACAGAAGGACATTCCCTGAACTCTTGAGATCCATCTCGGGAGACATCAGGCTCTCTCCCTTCAGCAATACAATGAGGAGAAAAGGAATTCTGGAGGCAGCAGAGGGGAGGAGAGGGGAAGGAGAATGAGGCAGGAGTGCCTGGAATCCCCCAAAGGATCAGTGCTACCCAAACAAACCTGAAGCTATCTGCAAATTCAAGTCATTTCTAGAACAAGGGAGCTCATTTCAGAAACATTTTTTTTCTTTTTTCTCCAACAAACACAATCTTTGGGTTTTGGTTTTTTTAAAAAAAAATTAGGGAAAAAAAATGAAACTGTATTTTACTCAGAAGCAATCTGTCCACAGATTCCTATGAAAAGGCAGAGAGGATGTACAGATGTCACAGCCAGCAAAAATTGGGGAGTACAAATTCACCTTCCCCTGAGTGTCCCACACACTCTGCTNAGGCTTAAATTATGAAAAGTAGTTTTTGTCCAGGAGTAAATTTATGTTTTTACCAGAGATTCATGCATTGCCTCAAACTAATTTTTTAGTTACATTTTCTACAACATGAAAATCAATATTAGTTTTGATCTTCCAGAAACAATTCTGCACATTTAGTAAAGGAATATAAGAAACTTCTCCCAAATCAGTGCACCACTAACAAGCACAAAAAGGAGAACTTTTAACCCACAAATTGCTCCTGTAAAAGGTAATGGAGTCAGCACATTTAAACTTTGGTCAGTAAAGGAAACAAAGTTTTCTCTATGTATGTTATTTTAGCCCAAAAAGATGCTCTAGGTTAGGTGATTTGAAAATTATTTAAATGCACTGAAATTTCACCTCTTGATTCTCAAAACAAAAATACAGCCTAAAACAGGACATCTAATAAAAAGGAACTAGAATAGCTTATTATTTTCAAATTAAATTGTTAGCCAAACTCAGGAAACAATATAACTCCAAAAATGCTCATTTCACAGTATAAATAACTTGCATATATAGGTAGAAGACTGTTGCCAAATATGAGGCAATCAAATAAATCCAGACTGTATCATTCTTCTATGAAATATTTCTACAAGAGTCACAAAAAAACTGAAAGTTGAGAAAACAGAGAAGAATCATCACAAATATAAAAAAAAAAGTAACTGGAAGAGGGAAAACTAATTGTGACTGTGAGAACTTTAAGAGGCACTTGCCGGGAACATTTTCCCTTTTTGGTGCCTTATTATAGATATTATAGATATTATATCTAGATATAATATATACCTATCTATTTGTCCTTCTAGATTTACACACAGAAGTAACAAACAGAGTTAACAACAGTCTGTTCATCAGACCAAAAGCACTCAGCACTGCAGATGCAGTGAGAACAGCAAGAAAAGATGCTCAGGGAAGATCATGAGCACCAGGGGTGAAATCCATCTCTGAAGGACACATCCAGCCTTTTGCACTCTTACTCTTATCCAAGCCTCAGAAAGCTCATCTGGGACCTGATCAAGGTGATTAAATAGGCTGCTCCACTGGCAAAGTCATCACATTTTTCTTCCCTTTTACCCATCTGCACGAAAGTTGTTTATAAAAATTAAGCCAGATGTGCATAAAAACAAAACAAAACAACCAAAAAAAAACCCCATCTGCTGCTGTAAGATTTTATTTCCAGTAAAAATGACATTTCAGCATTTTCAGCCATTTTTCCTTGTTAGTTTTGTTCCTTGTATCTTCAAGATCTCACATCAGGCTTTACTAGGGAAACTGATGAATCTTACTGAAAGAATCAGGGGTACATAAGCCAAGATAAGCACATTTAATAGAGGAAAATAATAGGATATAATAGTAAATCTATTATTTGATTTTTAAAAAATGCAGTTAGCACTGATGCAACAGTATCAACATCCATGTCAAAACATTTTTCATGTTACAGAAACATAAACATTCAAACTTTTCAGACCTGGGCCACAGCAGCCATCGAGTTATCTGGTATAAAACCAGGCAGAAAAATTAACAGCCCAAGACTCCTGCACTGTCCAGCTCTGCAAGGAAAACCCTTTTGCCGTTTCAGACAAACACAAACTAGGGAAATAAAATTAAATTCTAATTGAAATAGACTGAAAATTATTTTCTTTTAATTTTTTAGCAAGAACTTTAGAGAAAAAATATTTCTGTGTGAGGGTAACTATCGGTTACAGGCACACACAGCTGGTCCCAAGTACAAATCCAGGGCAGGCTTCCCCAACAGCAAACAGGGATGGAAATACAAACTGCAAACACTTCAAGCCTCCTTCTTACTCTGCACCTTATGCTGACTTTTCTGAACTTCTTGAACAGTTTCCCATCTCGGGAGAAAACTGCTTCTGCTCACTTAATAATACTTTTACATTTCTGCAATAAAACTTGTAGAGAAGAAAAACTTTTTCAGTGCTATAAACCCAATATATTTTATTTTTGTTTCACCTTTTATTCACTCTCAGTAGCTGCAGTTTTTAACCATTTCTACCAAATTTTAGAATTATGAACAGCCAGTTGGTATCACATGTGTGTATCCCAAACCCAAGAAATATGTACATAGCACAAAACATTCCTTTAATACTGAAACAAAGAGCATCTGGATCATTTTGTCCTTCTGTTTGAGACAATTAAACTATCGTGCTGTCTCTATCAGGAGTTCACTAATTACTAAAGCTATGTGTTATTACATGTATCTAATTACTATTATCAGTAAGTCCAGAATATAGACCCACTTCAAAAGAATGACCCTAACAACTACCACTTCTACCCACAACAGATTAGGATGTATTAAGAAAAAAAACCCACTACAAGATTAGACAAGAAAAAAAAAAGATAACTTGATCAATTTTCAGATTGTTCTGAAAGAACTACAAAAATAATAGATAACTGGAAACCATAATAGAAGCTTTAAAGTTCGACATCTGACAATATCACAAAATCTTACTTGAAAAGTCTTGGACAAAAAATTAAACATGCTGAAAGAAGGCAGGCAAGTGGTAATGAACAAGTGGGGAGAGCTAGGAAGGAACTGAAGGAATATAATTTAGGCATGGCTTTATTCTGGCATATTCCAAAAACAAGGGTGATCCTATGAATGGAATTTGTCAGAAAGTGTCACACTGCAAATGTGGCACAAATGTTCACAGAAAATTACAGCTCTGAGAAACAGGTATAAATAAACTTCTATGCTTAGAACAATGTAAGCTGATCTTGACATGCAGGGAAAAGATATTTAGTGTATTTCAAGAAACTTGTTTATTAGGAATAGAATAATGGAATACTTAGGAGTGAGAACTGCTGGTACAAGGCTCTGGCAGAGAAAAGGCAGAGCACATTTGACCATAGCATTTAGGTCAGTCTTAGTATTAGAAGATCCACAACAGAGCATGGAAATGGCATAGAACTGTTTGTCAAAACCAGGTTCCACTTCCAACTGGGAAAATGGAAGGGGCTTAGGAAAATTAAAAATTTCAGAATGATGGGAAGACTGAATTTTAAGGGAGAAAAAAACAAAACGAACTCCTAAACATGACAGCTGCACAAAGTAATACATGAGATGGGGGAAAGGACACATGAGGTTTGCAAAAACATGGGTTAACAGAGAAACTAAAACTCACTGAGCACCAAGAGTATTTAGTCTCTTTAGTCCATTTCATTAACATCACAGGCACATATATTGTGCTCTCTTTGCATTAGGAGTAAAGCACATTTAAACAGAAAGGCTGTGAGATCCTATCTAATATCTCCACTGAATCTATTTCATCTCCCTGAATGGTTTAACTCTACCAAATTACACAGTGACACAACAGTGAAGGCTACGATGCTATTTCCATTTTAAATCATGCCTCAAACATTTGTATTTCTCAGAGGAAAAAAACCAAACACAACTGTATCTATAAGAAATACAACATCTTATGCCTGGATTCCACTTAGAGGCTGAATTTCTGTGAGAAAGTTACCGTAAGACTTAAGCTATCTAAGCTCACAAAATATTTCTTCCACATTCTTTTTTTATTAGCTAAATGCAGCTAAGATATTAAAAAAAAAATGTTTTAAATCAAAATTTATTGAATAAGTCATTGTGCATAATAATCAGACTTTTTGCTGCATGTAAAGAAGAGTTTAAAAATAGCAGAACTTGCAGCTGTCTGAAAATTCCATGTCCAATAGCCTTAAGTCATAACTTCTCTCAACTTGAGGCTTGGAACGATGCTGTAAAATTTTTGCATGTGTGGTATCTGAAGGGAGAAGAGTGATAGAGACTTTTTGGGCTTTTACACCTTGGGATTTTCTAGCTCATATAAAGCTCACCACACTTTCAAGTTGGAAATTCCTCTGAAAATAGAGCGCAACCTACACCTTTCTGTAGTGATTTGTAAAATATTACTGTGAAAACACTGACATTAAAACTCAGTGTATAAGTCTGAACGAATATGATAACTGAATTTGCATTAAGCAGCAAATCAGATATAGTAATTAGGGTGAAAAAACCCACAGCTGTGTTTTTGGAAAACACCTAATCTCATCTGATTGAGTTTTAAGAGGGAAGAGGAAAATATCTAATTTTCCAGGATATCTAAAAGATCAATGAAGAGAAAAAAATAATGGAACATAGATTTTCTGTACAACTGGCTCATTAACAGACTCCTAACACCGACCAAATCCCTTCTTTTGCAGGGAGAAAGGACATCTGCAAACCCATTTAAACTGAGTGGTGTCCCTGTATCCCAAATTCTTGCTCAGCTAGCAGCCCTTTAACATGGCACTCCACCTGGACTGATGCATTCTGCTTCTCAGCAGAGATTCCTGAAAGGAAAACTGAGCAATAAGTGTGGATGTAGCCCCTGAATAAGGAGGTCCAAGCAGACATCCTTCCCAAGTTTGTGGGAAGAGCTTGGTTCTCTCCAAGGCATCATCTCCTGCCATCCAGCATCAGCACGCCCTTGGCACCCCAAATTGATCAGGGTGCAACTGGGGACAGACCCTGGTGCTGTGCTCTTCCCAGAGCTGCAACAGGAAGGGCACTGACACTGCCCTGATGGCTCTGGTCCCACTCCACAGTGGATTAGTGCTTTAGTAATTTCCCCCAAACTCTAGCACCTGCCACAGCCCCTTTGTGCCTCCACTTTTTTGTCTCCCAAGGACTGCCAGGATGGGACCTCGTGCTCCAAACTGTGCCTCATACATCACACACTGAGCTCCTGTTCTTCAGCAGAGATCACTGCAGAGCAACTACTACTAACACCCCCAAGAAGATACACCACGAGTGCAGTTATCTGATCTCCACTGCTCAGACTGTCCTGAAACATAGACAAGTCCTTGCATGTGCTCATCTGGCTCCTCTCGGCTTCCCTCCTGAAGTTTCCATTCTGAGCAAGCAATCCCTCCCTCCTTTGTTTTCTTTATGAGCACTAGTAAGCAATTTCAAGTAAATTTAGAAATGAACATATTTAATTCGTTTTAATTAAAATGCATTAAACATTACTAATTTTTAGTGCTGCTTAATTTTTAAAAATGGCTAATAATTTATGAATTGCAGATATATAATATTTTAAAATATTCCACTTGTGCAATGCATTTTATAGCCACATAACACATAGCAATATAAGATGCTATATGGACTCAAACTAGTGAAAGTCTAGATTTTTCATCTGTATTATTTCCTTTGCCATATGTAACCACATTATGCTGTTGTTATTTAAAGAACACATATTTTGCTGTAAATAAGATATGAACATAAAAGGAAAAATAAAAACTGGAGAGAAATTGCTTGGGTTTTGCAGAATTAAAGTTGCAGCTTTGATACAGCACAGTGAAGGTAGGCAGGTAGCTCAAAACAGAGAGCTAACATTAAAGAAATATAAATTCTTGATAAGTATAGCAATAATATCCTCTCCAATAGAAGTGTGAGGGAAAAAACCCTTGAAAATCTCCACTTGTATCTCTAACTTTCCTTACATTACATCAGAGGGGGTGATGACAGGACAGCTCAGGTGGCTTACTCTGCAGCAGGAGGTAATGAGGCTGAATATTGCTCTGGATTTTTGCCAAATGTCATTCTTTGTCAGCTCTGTGGTAATTAGGAATCTGTCTCTTTGCACCAGGAAGCAAAACTTCTCCTTGCAGACTGTTTCTAACAGACTGAACTGCCTGAGATATGCTCATGTACCATGTACCTCTGACCAGGAAAGGTTCCAGGTTTAACAAAGCTTTGGCTCATTAAAATGACAAGGTTAATGCCACAGAAAGGAATGACCTACCCTTCAGAGAGAGAATGGCACTAATGCAGCTCTTCAAAAAGCAACCCCGACCTCTGAGGGATGCTGGGACAACAAATGCAGGGAAGGAAACAAAGTCATCTAATTCTGGAGAATAGTGTTTAGGTGTTACCTGATCACTGTCCTGTTCTCCCCCTGTTAATTTGATACTAAGTGAACACAACTTATTGCTGGGATCTCTCCCTCTGGAGCTCGCCTGTTCCCTCATCTCACTTGTCCTTTCAGAAAAGATTATCTGGGAAAGCCAAACTTACACCAATTAAGACAGCAAAGAAACTGCAAAACTGGACATGGACAGGCTGCAGTAACTCTGAGGAGTCTAAGCTGCAGTCAGCTTGTGACAAGCAGAAAAGCAAGCAGGTTTTTAATCCACATCTAAGCTTTTCCTCAGAAAATCAGCATCTACAGTCTTCCCCCTGAGATACTACCAGTATATTTCATCTCTTCCAAATGACATTAAAAGGTAATGACAGCTTAATGCAAAGATGTGCTGCACTAAGAAACAGATCTAAGACAATGAGGCTGTAGCAGAAAGCTCCTCCACCACTTAACAATAGAGAGTGAGAACATTTTCATTTATTTTCACTTAAAAAGGAAGTCAGAGTCCTGTGACTGCATTGATAGGAACGATGTACACACACTTCTTTGCCTTGAACTAAGGAAAAAGGAGCTGGTTCTTTCAGATGGAAAGGCAGTGCACAGAAGTCTTCAGCTCTGCCTCCCTTTGCTCCCGATAAAAGCTTGGAGCAATGAACTCTCAGGAGATTAGCTCACACACACACCAGCTCCAAAAACTTTAGGCAGCATACATGTTCCTTTGAGTCTTGTACATGTGTTGTGCATAATGTGCTCTTTATGATATTAAAAAGTTGCTAAGTTGTTCTCAAGCTGGAAAGGGTTTTCCATTTAGATAAGGCCAAGCTACTGCACAGCACAAGCACATGTGTAACACTGGAGTCTGAGAGCAGCTCGAGCGTTGGCTGTTCCACCAGGGGCTGGTAAGAGTGATTCCATTTTATACAAATCCTACTGGAAGTTACTGAACCCCAACATGCATTCTTCTGGTGGCACTGCCAGCATCACCTTCCCACATCTCACACCTTTCTTTCACAGAGATAATAACCAGTTGTCCTGTCCCTCTGCTTGGCTCTTTGCATTTAATCACTAAGTCCACAGCTTTTCTATACTTTGGCTGCTAAAAATACCACATGGACATTACTCTCTATATTATGCACAGAATCAGCTCTCATATGCATGAGAAAGAAAGAAAACTATTGAGATTAAAAACATAAACATTTCTGTTTGTCTTTTTCTTCACTGTCTTGGCAGCACCTTTGGATCCAACATGGTTCTCTCTGCAAACACAGATTTGACACCAGGATGGGCTCTACTCTGTCGTAAAAGAGCAAAACAACCTTGCACTTATTTATCATCATTCACACACACAGATCTAACACCAAGCTAGAAAACACACATGCACTGCTGGATTTACCCTGAAAAAATAAACAGAGGCTTTCTGGATGCTTTCAGTGAATGGGACTGTCTTTAGCATCCCTTCAATTGCTGCTGAAACACAGGAATTGTGGTGGGAGGATGTGGCGGCTACTTGGCGGCACAGAACAGCACTGAGCTGTTTCTCCTCCACAAATTTGAAACTGCTTGGGGCATTTAGGCTGGCAGAACTCTATAACCCAACTGGAACCATGCCAGCAGGGTTCACATGCTGCTCTTGAAAAGTGAGCCACCGAGGCTTTAATCACCGCAAGTGGCAAGGACTTAATTTTTCATCTCATTTGAAATCTGCCAGGCTCGACAGCAGACCAAGCCTCTTATAAAGTGCCATCTATTAATCAACACTGTTCCTGCCTCACTGGATTGCCTTGGATGTCTCCTGTTAGGAGTCCTGCAGCAGCCCTGCTTGGCTCAGCCTGTGACCTAGGAAAATCTTAGCCCACAACGACAGGGCACAGGAGACATCCCACACACAGAGCATATGGATTATTGATACTGCAAAATCCAACCTCCAATTTCATCTATCATTCTTCACTTTCCACACCAGTGGGAACAATTTGCCTTTGGCCAGGCAGCAGGGCTAGATTTTAGGACCACAGCTGTACCAGGCATCCCATCTGTGTGACATTCCACCAGAGGATCTAGGAGATGTGATGGGAGCTCATCTCAACCTAGATGGTCCAAACACACCTGCAAGGAGCTCAGCTCGGTGAGCTCATGTCAGAAGGAATGTCCATGTGAAGGAAAAACTCCCTAAATAGATGTGCTCCTTGTAAAACTGAGGTTTTGAGGAAACTCACTGTTTCAGCCTGAATCACTGGAAATTTTTAACAGATACTAAGCATAAACTGTTCTCTGTGAAAATCAGCACATCTAAGAGAAGTTTGTTGCTTGTAATATCAGCATTAAGATACTCACTTTTTAATTCACACAAAGGTTACTTTCCCCAAGAGTCCTAAAAAAATACTGAATTGTGTCAATGCATGCAATATTGTGACAAATCCTTCATGTGCTGGAGTTCATAAGAGTAACTGAACTATACAAGCAACACCACTGCAATAAAATTCCACCTTGTTTTTTCATCTCATCACAACCAGTATGATTTAATATCATGGTTTTAAGGACTTTGGAAAGGAAAGTTAAGGTCTGATGCTACAGGAGGATAAACAGATGGCTAAATCTCACCAAAATCCAAAAAGATTTTCACTTGTCATTCTAAAGCTTCTTAAAATTCCCCCCAAAATATCCCAACTCAAGATCCCTGCCCAAGGATATTAATTTAACTGTACCTTTTATATTAAAAGACTCCAAAGAATATATGTATGTTTTGATCACACTGAAAATATTTATAGAATATTTTATACACACCTCAATAAAAGATAACTGAATGTAAACTGCTGTTCTGAGCATGTCAAGCCTGTAATACAGAAAACTAAAACTGTATGGTAAAAAATCATCAATTTTCTTTAAAACAGCAAAAGAAGTTATATCTGAAAGATTACAGATGAGCTATCACCTCCAGCAGTATTGTGATTTAAAATACTCAGAACAGAGAGGAAACCTCGTGAGCAACTGTGTTAAAAAGTTTCCCATGCAAAACCAAACGCTTCCTTGTTTCATATTTAATTTGCAATAGGATCCCCAGCAGCTGAGCTATGAGAGCTCCCCTGGCTGGTGCCTTGCTGCCTGCTGGGACGGGCTCCACACGAAGGGAGCACATGATTGAAGCCTAAATCCTCAGAGCTGCACCTCAGCTCCCTTTAAAGTTAATCTGAACACACTGGACTCCAAAGGAAATGAGAAGTGAGTTTCTCTCCCTTCCTATGGCACCGGGACTTCCTGAGTTTTAGTGATTGGTCGGGAACTATTATTTCCTCCGTGCTATTCCCAGTTGTGACTGTCAGATGTAATTAGCGTTGTCCGCACACAAGCGCAAAGTATTTGTTTAAATACGCCTGGAACCAAAGTCCCACATGCACAGAAACCCAGAGAAACACGGAGAAACTCAGAGAATATTAAGATTCAAATATGCTGTGCCTGAACGAACATGCTGCTCTAAATATTTAGAAATGCAAAGTTCATTTGCTGAGATGAATATCCATAAAAATCTATGCAAGATAAGGGGTATTAAAATTATTCACTCTCCAGTTCAGGATGGATTATTTGGCCAATCTGTTAAGATGTACTGCTCAGACACCCAGAATCTGTACCATCCTCCTCCCCTCAGGGAAAAGAGCTCATAACGTTTGAAGAAAAGTATGCTCCATCCCAACTGTAGGAATACACATGAAACACAAGAGTCTTCCTTTAACACAGCCCTTTGGAATGGAAAAGCAGCAGACATCAACAGTGAGAATGCAGAGGGCAAACAAGTTCACCAAAGAAAATAAATTAAGCAGAACGTTGCAGATTGTAAAGTGGCCAGAAGAAAGGCCATTTAAGTTGTTATCGACCTCTTTCAAACACACACATGCAGAGCTGAACTTCAGTTTATCTCTCCATGTAAAATACCACCCCTGGCAGCGTGGCGTCATCGCTTATAACCATCACCAAAAAATTAATCTCAAACCAAGTCAGAGAAATTTGGGATTTACTGTGTTCCCACCTGAAGACCCACTGTTTTCCAGCCTTGGGCTAAGTACAAGCCAGATCCAGCCCTGCTCAAGTTTAACACTGCTCCTCAAAAACACAGGTATGCTATGGTAGGCTTTGCTTAACCGACCCAAACAATGCACATTTAAACACAACATGCACACAGGGTTACATTTTACCCAGTCACACTGTTCAAAGAAACAGAACCCAAACTCGAGAAATACAGAAAAATACCGTCTTGTCAAGTCATCAGAAAACCATTAATGTTTCTAATGAGTGCAATTACAAAAATGAAAGATTCTGGAAAAAACCAGCTAAAGATGAACTTTAATTATCCAAGCATCTGGCTGCATGAACCAGGGTCGTGTCTCCAAATGCCTTCGCATTTGAACTCTCCCTATTATCCATCCAACTTTGCATTTCTCCAAGTCTAGCAGAATTACCCTGAACTGCCTACACACAAAAATGAGTTATCCCTTCCTAATGACTTACCCAGTCACTAGCATTCTCTTTAGCTGAGAGCTGGAGAAAACAGGAGCATGCAAAGGTGCAGACTGGAAGAAGATGATCTCTAAGGTCCCTTCCAAGCCTAATTCAAAGAAGACACTGAAGTCAAGAGTTGTATGGTAAAGTTAAAGTGCTTATCTGTGTGGGGCAAAAGAAAAACAATTCAAATGAGCTTTCTTAGTCATAATTTTAAAAATTAGAAGGCAGAATTCCTTGGTCTTAACGTGAACTGTACCACATGCAGAAGTTTATAATGAGTCATTCCTCTGGTTATTGCAAGAGAGATATGGGGTCCCATAATCCACTCGTGATCTTTGTCTAGACAACGTTTTTTTCTGATGCTGAGATCAAGGTTAGGCTCAGCTATGCTTGAAAATGTGCACAAAACACCAAGCAGTATCTATTCCCAAACAGCTCCAAGCATAGATATTTTTCACAGGAGGTTAAGAAACATTTCAGACACTTCAGAGGGGTTAAACTGAGAAAAGTTACTCTGCAAGTAACAGTTCTCTGGGCAGTTGTGTTATTCAGAGCAGCTACCTGCAGGGCCAGCTCCTGAATTTCAGGTGTGAACCATTCCCTGTGTCCATGCCACAGTTGCTAACAAGTAGCAGGAGGATGCTGGCATTGCTTAAGGCCACATGTCTAAAAATCAGACACAGGTATGAGGTCTCAACCAACATGCTCTACCTCTACATCTTGTACAAAATTAAGACTTGCTTGGACTGAGACTTTTCTCCAGAAGTTTGGCACAAATTCCCATGCAGGGAGGTAACAATCAAATTTGTGGCTTTATTCCCAGTAGCTGAAATGATTTTTATTTGTTTTTTAAGTGCCAGGAATTGTTAGCAATCACTAACATGTTCATTAAGTTAAAGCATCCTTGGTGGCAGAAATCAGAGAAAGAAAGAAAGAAAAGTAATTGATTAAAGAAAAATGGGAAACATTCCTGCATGAACTAAAAACACTGAAAAACACCAAAGTTACAGGGGCAGCCCTTAAAATAGGCCAGTTGTGCTTCTCTTTTATCCTGCTTAAAGACTTTCCATTTCCCACTGTCTTCCTTCAAGTCCCAAAAAACACTCAGGGCAGTTAGGGAAAGTCTGAAAGGCTCAAGAACAGTAACACCCAGCTATCAGATGATAACCTAATTTGAAACTTATGCTTCCAAAGGCACAAAGGTGTCTGATGATCCAGCTGAAATAAAATCCTCGAGCATAGCTGCAGTAGACAATGCAGGAAGCAACACAGGCACTAAACAAAGTCACACATTGTCAGAAAAGGGAAAAAACTGATCTGACGTGACGAGTCGAGACAAGTGACAAAAGTTTAGCTGAAAAAGGATCAGTAGGAAATTAAAATCATGACAGCATTTCTGTTCAAAATGCACAAGACAATAGAATCCTTTTATCACAAAGTCCCATTTTCTCCTTCAGTTTTCTTCGAACCAAAATTGCAATTTGCACATCACAATGCAGTGAAAGGATCCATGACTTTCATTCCCATTCCATGTAAATAATTTACTGCAAAAGGCTGGCTTTTATCAGGCAACTTCTGTGTTTTGCAGTTTTTATTTTTGAATCCTTAACAATCACTAACTTGTAAGTTATCTAAACAGGTCTGAAAAACAGAAAAATCTTTGTGAGAAGGTTTTAAAAGGATGATATCTCCTTGAAGTCACTTTAGCTTCATTTCAATTGCTATATGCAGCAAATAAAACTAGATAGCTTAAGAAGCTAAACCAACAAATTTTCACAATGCTGAATTTTTATAGTTAGTTTTACTAACTCCTTGCTATTACTTGTAAAAAAATGGAGGCAGCATCTTTATAAAATTTATTTTCTGATTTGCTTCTTCATGTATAGCCAGGTTCCACCTGGTTTATTTATTTTGAAGGATAAAACACTTAAAAGACCCTAACAAACAAAAACATGAAAATTCATCGCAAGTCCCTCCTACAATTAAAAAAACCCCTTTTTAATCCGTGTCCTCCATTCCTGACTTCCAGTTATCATTAAGTTTCTTAAAAAATAGCAAGAGTTTTGGGGTTTTTTTCCAAAGACATGAATTACCAGAAGTTAGGTACTAGTCTCCTAGACAATATAAAATAGTGCATGTGTCTGTCTCCACAGTCCACGGATCCCAGCTCTGTGAGTTAGTTCCTGCCACAGATAAAGTTTTACTATGGCACTTATTACATTGACTTCTTTTTTCTCCAAATGCTGCAAATTAAAGAAGCTCTCCTGTAAAAATCTATTTAACTCCACATTAAAAAAAAACCCAAACTTCATTAAATCCTTTCTTGCAGGATTTCAGTGGAAATTATGCTTTCGATTATGATACAACTTCTTAAGAAAAGGCAGAGATACAGTTGTCTTCCCAACTACAGCTTTATCAGCACGCCTTGCAGAAAAATTATTTTTCTGTCTAATGGCAGGATTTAAACCAGGCACATTTTCTGTACACTTTTTTTGCTCCTGTCTCGTATTTTCCTTTTTTTCTTTGAAACCTGCCTCTCCTATTGGCTCCTTCCCAATGCCTTTCTTCTGGCTGCATCTCAAGCTTGGCTGCTTTTCTCATTTTGTCTGTTTCTCCTGTTGCTCCTTCCTTGCTGGGTTGCTGCAGACGTGAGGATCCCTCCTCACAAAAGCAGAGTCTGACTCTGAGTGCACTGCACACACAGGTAAAGGATGCCTGGGAGTATCAGCAACCAGGCACAGTGAGCAGCCAGGAGCAAAATCTTCACTCTGGCAGGGCTTTAACTCTTCAGACTGCTTGAATACAAAGTACCTGTTTGTCGAGGAGTGGTGGCTTCCTAACCAATATACTGGAAAAGCTCTGTTGAAAAGATCATTGCTGCTTTAAAATAATTGGTGCAGCTGCTAAAATTAAGGGGAGTTTAGTCTGTGGGGTTAAATTAGAGCTGGGGAAAGACAGAAAGGTCAAAAAATGACAACAGCGAGCCCTGTGTTACCAAAATGGCAAAGTGGATACCCCAGTATCCCTTTAAAAGCCCAACACATTCTGATTTACAAAGAGGGATTGGCTTTGTTTAACCCTTGGAGAAACCAGAGATTGAAATCCCTCTGGTCTGAGATCCACGATTTGCTACATTCTGGACCACGGCCACAGAAAGCACTGCCAGCCTGAAGGGGCAGGGACAATTTTCAAGTTCTGATCTACTTCCCACTGGAGCTCGACCCGAATGCTTTTTGTCACCCTGATGTTTAATGCTTTATACAATTACAATGCTAGCACTGGTAGAACCTAGACACAAAAACGTGTCCTTTTGATTAGCACCTTGCTTCACCAGCACCCCAATTCTCATCAATTCAAACGAGATTTGCAAGAGCTACAATGGAATGAAAAAACTAGAGATGTGCTGAGATGAGCTGCAATTTGACAGCTGCATTTCCACACTTCCACGGGGCTGGAAGCATCAGGCTTTGGTAGGTAACAGGTCCTATCATCACATCAGCAGCAAAGAGGGGAAAAGGCAGGACTCTAAGAAGATCAGCAATTTTATTCTTTGATCTGACAGGGAAATAACACGCTCTGACAGAAAAGGCTACAAATAAATCTGAATTTGTAAACTGTGCCAAGAACTTGTCCTGACTCAATGATCAGAAATACAATGCCAATGCTTGAGCACACATTACCAGGAATGAAAAACAACAAAGTTTAATGCCTGGTAAAAATTACATTTGTTTCCAGATCATTTTCAAGGGAAAGGAGTTGAACCTCTAGGAATGGGAAAAGTGGTATGAAGCAGAGGACAGAAAAAAATGCAGCTGGAACTGCAAAGAAAGTCTGCTTTTCTAAAAGCTACCCTTCTCCCCACAGAACATCTAAACTAGTGGAAAGAGACTTTCATGTCTTCCCCCTCATATCCTGCTGACATGCACCAGCACAATTAGAGTGTCAGAGGAACGAGGATCTAATGCAAATACCACAGACTTTGAACAGTATTGCACTCACAAAACCAGAGTGTTTTCTTCAGTTTTCCAGGCAGAGAAGCAGGGATGGACTGCCTGTGACTTCAAAAAGTGACAAAAAGAGAGCAGTTGACATAAAGTGGTTATTAAAAAAAAAACCTTATTTTTTTAAATGAAGTGATAACAAGAGACAGCAAGCATAGGCAGAGATTAATTTCAGGAAGCTTAAAAATAAGGATACTGTGGCACATGCAGGATTCACACCTCACTTTTCTTTGTTTTAATCATGGAGAATGGTACATGTTCATACAACGTCAGGACTCAGGCCTCTCAACATTATCACAAAATGTAATAGTGATTATTATTAGCTGTGGAGAAGTATCTGGGCTTTCTCTGCTGGCCTAGTTTCAGCAAACTGTTTTGCTTCAAATGCAATCAACAAATTCTATGAAGTTGATTTATTATTGTAAAATGTATGTTCTCTTGCATTAAAGCACAAGAAATAAAGCATGACCATCATGTTTTGTAACTAATTTATTTTTTTCTCCTTTTTTAATCTGTCTTACAAGTTTACCATGACATTTTAGTGACAAGAGTGCTAAACTAACTCAAAAACAAAAAGGAGACTAATTAAAAATAGGCAGACAGCGAACATCATGATACATTGGCATAAAATTATCCCTTCAGTGTCCTTTGTAAAAATAATGCTAAAACCCCAACATTTTCCATGGCAATACTGAGTCAGATTGTTTTATAATATATAGAATTATATATGCAGATCCTCACAGCTCAAGCATTTGGTTAGAGCTTGCACTCGATATTTAAGGCAAGAAAACATTTTCCGCTTTCTTGGAACAAAACTTGTATCACTGAACTGAACTTCTGACTGACACAAATTATGGATCTTGAAAACTTATCTGTCTTCCTCCCTTTCCCCCACAACTTCAGCAAGCACTCGGAGCTCTTTCAGAATTTCTTACTGCTGAGTAGAGTGAAGGAGATGGCTCCTCTCAGGCTGGAAGGGCTTTCTGCTCTTATGGGTTCTCTGGCAATGATAACTAAGACATCTCTCCAGCTGCTGGGCAGCCTCTGCATAGCCTGAACCACCACCAGCTCTGGAGTAAGTGGAAATAAGAAGTTGGTTACACATGCAGAACTAAAGGACTTTTGGGAAGGAGGGCAGCAACACCTACTGGTCGTGGCGCAGACTGAACACGGCTTTGGTTTGCTTTTTAAATTAACAGGACTGAAAAAAGAGATTTTTCTTACTAAAACGTGGCTACATTATTGTTAAAATATATCAGCACTCTGATTCCTAACAGTAAATAAATATTTATAACTGAGCTGAGCTCTAGGCCTTGATATAATATGGGACATAAGGAGTCCTGCTGACGATTCCATGAAGTCACTGAAAGATTTACATCACACACACTGATGTGCACAAAGCCTCCCTCCATTTCTAATTACTGCCGACTCAAAGTAACTCAAATATCATGGACTGAACAATCCGAGCAACCTCATTTCTTTTTCTACACCATAAAATACTGCAAAGTATTTAAATGGCTTCTGCAATTCTTCAGTATTTTTACCATGCATTCCTTTAATCTCCAAAAGTAAGTTTTTCTTCCAAATTTTACTTGGAATAACATAGAACAAAACATATACAGCAGTTTTGTGATCCACCTCATCCATTTCAAAAACAAAACACAGAGCACAACACCATTTTCAGAAAACACTTAATTCAAAATTAAAATGTCCTCAACTGTAAATATTTTAAATCAACTATAACAAATCTGCATTCAGCAACTGTATTTAATGCTTCCTTTAAATTTCCATTTAAAAAAATATTTTATTCATTTTTTCAAGTTGTGTGTGTCTATAGGTCCTCTGATACACTACCCTTAGGCATCAGAAGTTTTCCTGGTTCTCATCCAACTTAGGAAATAATATCTTCTTGCTTCAGGTGTTAAAAGGATTCATACATTATTTATAAGGACTGCTAAAATCTAACTCCTGGATCTAACTTGCAAGAGAAAGAGTATAAAAAGTTACATATAGAAAAAAAAGAAAAAGCACAACTGTCCCCATTTCAATTTTTAGCCTCTCTTTGTATGCCATGTATTGTCAGGCTGAGTCTGTACCTCTGCTCTCACCCTCCCCACACTCAGATATTTGTCTGCAGCTGCTTTGAGCCTTGCTGGATTTGACTTTTCTTGCATATTTTAAAGCATGATTTTCTAAGGGAAAAAAAAACCCAAAACAACTGCAACACTGCTGGGCAACTTGTTACACTTCAAAGATGCCGGATTTCTCTGACAGAATGGTGTTTGTTTACCTCCTGAAGAATCAGGATAAAGCAAGAAGCCAGAACAGGGGAGCTAAAATCCCCATTCACTTCTCAAAGTCTTCTTCCTCAGTACTCTTCTTTTATATATGCTGTCTACACATGTGATATTTATATTTTGTTTGCCTCTTCCTAATTTAAGAGAGTTCATTGTTAGATTTTTAAAAGAACGCTTTTAACAAACTTCACAAGGATGAGACTTTAGGATCTCCTTACCAATTTAAGAAAACATTTCTCTTTTGAAGAGCAGTTCCATTTTCTGGGTTGTATTAAGGAAAGATACAATGAAATGCTATTGATCTATAAAATACAACTAAAGGAAACAGAAAATTAAAGTCTACAGAGTCTCAGAAATACTCACCAGGAGGAGTAAGTCCTCACCTTGTTACTGGAATGAGCATATTTGCTCAGAACACACCAAACCCAGTTCCTCAGAATCTGTTCCTGACCACAACTTCAATTGCTCTAACTGGAGTACACAGCAACTGCATCCTTTAGCTGACCATGACATAAGAAAGCCTGAATACACAATTCTACAGCTCAGTAAATCACTGGAATCCTGCCCCATGCCACCCTTGTAGCAACACAGAAACGGATTTCTCTGCCCAACGAGGTGATGTTGCTTATGTTCATCCTTACACTGGGCAGAGCTTTTACACCTACTTCAAAAGGCAGATTTTGAGACCTTACTTCTTTAAAAAAAGAACAATATGCACAATAGAGCATGATATCCCTTCAGTCCCCACAAAGTTCTAAATTAAGTATGTTGTGCAGATTGCACCTGTTCATTCTATTCTTTCGGAAAATTAAGTTCTTCTATCTGGGATTTTTATACCCACAACCTTACATATATTTATTTCCACACAAAGTACAGTTGTGAGCTGCTCACTATTCAAAGAGCAAGTCAGACTAGGTCATGTTTCTTAAAGGTTTATCTTATTAGCAATCAGGTCTCATATAGCTGAAAAATAGAGAAAACAAGTATGCTTTTTCCCCTGCCACAGTTAAAATTCTCAGGTTAACTGCATCTTGCAGCACTTGTATAGTTGGTTTCACTGTCTCCTCAACCTTTGCCTCTGTGGGACAAGAAAGGGAAGGAGCAGCTGGAACAGTGATGATGAAACCCTAATCAACATTAGCAAAGAGAATTAAAAGCCAGTGCAATGCTTCTAAAATACTCTTACTTCCATATTCACAAGCCTAATTAATTTTAATTGGAAAATGAGTTTTTTCTGTTTGGTTGGGTTTGGGGTTTTTGATGAAATTTGTTACAAGTAAAGAGCAACAGCTATCAGGAGCAGGAAATGCTGCGCCAGTCTCACCAGCCTTCTTTCTTCTACCTTTACCAAATTACAGAAGCTCTTGCAGGATGCATAAGGGGGAGGCTAACACATAAAAGGTAATACAAAGCATTTATTCCTATTGTCATCTGAAAACTTAAAATTTAGAATGCATTACTGAAACACAGGTTAACATGGTGAATTTTTGGCACGAGTTCATCTGGAAGGAAAGTAAAAACAGTGGAGAACAAACCTGTCACAGCACTGTTTTGCAACCCTGCTTGGATAACACCCCACAGGCCCTTCCTGAACCACTGCCACAGGGCAGCACAGCTTGAGCTGCAGGGGGATGCCCACAAATACCCAAATACACCAAAACTGAAAGCAAAGGATTGATTTCGCACCTTCTTGAGAGGAGACAATAGGTGGCAGGTAATCAGGGATGTACTCCTTCCTCTCCTCTGCATCCTTACTTCCCAGCTGGGGGAACTGGAGGACATTGTTCTTGCTGACAGGGAACGAAGGGATTTGATGTGCAAAAGTGACAGGTTCAATATTGTGTATGTAATCTTCCAGCTCATGCAGGTTGACCCCCATGAGCTTGAAGGCATCGCCTACGTCATCCAAAATTGGATCTGTGCGGCCATCTGGAACAAAAAGAAAACAACAGAAGAACAATATTTTCACAGAAATCCAGGTTAAAAAAATTCACCTTGAAGATGTTTCGATATTACAGTCCCCCATCTCACCACCAGTAAGAGAGAAACTGTCCCACAGTTCTACCAGGGTTACCTTCAGGAGAGTTTTGGTTTGAGCCCGCACTTTGTTTCAAACCATACCATTGTAGAACTGCACTCCAGGACAAATCAAGCCCAAATGAGGGAGCAACAGGCACCTTTACCTGGCAACAGTCAATTAAAAACACACCACCCCAAATGCAGAAAGTGCTCTTTAGCAGTATGGAACAGATCAAACATTATTTCTGAGCTGAGAAGAGGAACAATTTCATTTTTTTGAACTGACTGTAGTTTACAGAGAGGAAAAGAAAAAAGAAAGTCTCTTGATATTAAAAAACCTTCACAAAGTGTCTTTCCACCAGATGAAATCTACAGGCTTCATAAATTATGAGCCACTTCATCTACTGGCAAGCTACACCTGGATAAAAGAGAGGAATATTAAGTAGTGGTCTGATGAGGAGAGAATATTTTACACTATACTTCAGGGGCTGATTTCCTGGGGTGCGACTTAAGTTTGATTCTACAGTAAATATCTTACTTTCTTCCCAAAAAGAACAGTGAAACCTCATTGGCCAGGCAGCCAGGATCTTTATTTAAAAGGATCTCCAAGAAAACAGTCCAACAACAGTTTGTACTGTACAATTAATTTGGCTCAAATTACACTTGCAGAAGTCCAAGTACCTCAGTTTCCCTGACTTGACAGAGGAAAATTCCTTGAAAGGCCTCTGGAGGGAGAACTGGGCACCTGGCTTTGGCAGCCACGGCACCACTTTGAGTCTCTTCCTGACTTTTCATAACAATAACCCAAAAACAATGCTGTAAACCCCAAACATGATTTTTAATTCAATGAAATGATATACTGAATTATTACAATTCTGTAGAATTGGCTTATGAAGATATTACATCCCTATATGATGATAAGCTGTGATTAACTTTAAAAAGTAATTATGGAAAAGCAGCCTGTGCTTATTGAGGGAACACAATGGCTATTGTGGAGCCCTGGCTCCAGAGAATGGGGGGATGCTCTTTTGTTTGTCCTTTAACCTAATCTCTTCTTGGTTTATCTTGAAGCTGAGACAGCTGAGCGGGTTGGTTCTCACATCACTGCATGAATTCCACCCCCCAGCCAAGTCACGCCTGCAGGTACGTTTAGAAAATGACAATTTTGTTCTAGAATTTCCCTTCTTAAGTCTTGTGGTGAAGATAAGGATAATACTCAGATTATGGGGTTGATTCTCAGCTCTCCAACACTGGCCTCTTGTGTGACTCCAGGCAAATCTCGCTTGTGTTCTAATTCTTTCCACAGCTAAAAGGGAGATCAGACCAAGTTACTGCCAGATTTACCCTCCTGTATTGGAAAGTGAACTCTGCAGGGTGAGAAGCACCTCAGAGTTTGTGTTTGTGTAATACCTGTGTGTTTGTGTAAGTGCAATACCAGTTTGCTCTGCAAACTCCACACTTGCATGCACATAATTACATGAGGCTATCACCACTTTGGAGTAGTTATGAGATCCTTATACTTATTAGGGGGGGAAAAGTGTGTTTTATGCTTAAAAAATTAAATCCAGATAATTGACACTACTAAGAAATTTTGTGTTGCCACTTTTAGTTGCTCTTCAGGCTGTGAAGGTACCTGTGAACTCACTGAAGCATTTTCTAAGGTATCAAGATTTAACAGGTACAAATCTGACAGACAGGTGAAAAGAAAAACTTGGGGAAAACTTTTCAAAGGTCTTTTCCTAGATCTGCACATGATCTTTTTAACCTCCAGAAAAGTGTGCTGACATGATTAGTGAGTGATAAATGCTAAAAAGGAATTCTTTCTACAAGTGCTTTTTAAGAACATGTGGCAGAGAAGCAGCTACTAAGTGTAACCAAGGCATGGAAATATTTAACAACTGTATCACAAAACAATTATGTGTATTAGAAAGTGGGTTCAAAAGGTGACCAAAAAAAAACCCAAAGAAAATTCAATTTTCCCACAGCTTTGACATTTGCCTCCAAAGAGACAATGCCAAGTTTTAAGTTTGATTGAAAGCTAAAAATAATGTTTAAACCTGCAACTGTCAGAGGGATGAAAGGATGGAGCTGTTAACCCTTCTTTTCAAGAGAGTGTCCTCAGTGATGAAAGTGTTTGAAAAGTTTGTATTCATATCTGTATTTAAAATCAAACCAGTTATCAACTGGAAATTATCACAGCACAAAAATGCATTAAATGTATTTCCAGGTTATTCATCAAATAAAGACTTTACACTTTTATTTCAAGTTTAGCATTTCTCTTCTTTCTCTGGCTTAATAAAAAAATCAGTAAAATAGCAGAAGCCAGACACATGAAAGGGAATGCTGACAAACATGTAACACACTCTCTCCTGGCGTTTCATTTAGGCTTAGGCTTTTTTCTCTGAGCAAATGATGCCAAGAAAAAAAGTTTAATCTGTGCATACTGAACTTATCTCATTATTCTTCACATATCTGTGCTATCCTCAGTTTAAAAATTCAGATGCTGAAGCCTCCCAGTGAAATAATTAATGTCACACAGCAAGTCGGTGCCAGATCCCAGACACTTCAGAGCTTTGGTTTCCAGTCTCTTGCTGTTCTTTATACCACAACACTTTAAATACTATCATTGTTCAGGGACAGGAAGAGGTGGAAGGAGGTGGGAATAGTTTATCCAGCAAGTTACAACTCTCCTCCTTATACCTCATGAGCAGTGAACTAGGAAAATAACTTTCTCACAAGCTTTTAGGCTGCACCATCCCCCTGAATGGGAACTGTGCTCCAAAAGTGGTAAAGCTGTGGCAGCAGCAGAGCTACATTACAACCATTTGGTCTCAAAACAGCTCACCAGAAACCTGTGGGAACGGCCGTGCAGCTCCAATACTCTCAGCTTCCCTGGGCATGAGAACGAGCACCAGGTGAGGGGGAATCTGCACATGGAATTGCATCCCAGAAAAGTGATGGGCAGAGAGAATCCAGGCAGAGCAGAGTATTTGTGGGGAAAGACATCCAGCTCTCAGCCCCACTGCTCAGCAGATGAACCAACCCATCCACAAGGCAAACCAAATCAAACAGAGAGAGGATGGAGTGCTAAACTCCCCTACAAACAAGGGTTTGGGTTGTGGGGAAAAGGAATTTTTAGAGGCTCCTAAAGCCTTCTTACTTTTGCAAAAGTCACAAGAATTGCTCCAGCAAACAAGCTGGCCAGTGCTCATGTCACCCAAAGGCACTCTGAGGGGCTGTGTGGAGTTAGGGAATGGTCTTACTTGCCTTAAATTCAGTCTCAGGAATAGCTGATTTCCTTTTGTCAAACTCACCCCCACCACCTCCTCCTTCCTGGCCCAAAGTTCGTATGAATGAGTGAAAATTTAACAGGCAAGTAAGTACAGAACAGAAGAGCTTTTAGTTTCATGCCAGGTTTCTTAAAGGAAGCAACTACAGTTCTGTAATAAATATACTGAGAAAAATTTATGAGTCACCACCCATGCAACATGTACACGTGTTGTAAATAGCTCAGCATTCCCCCTCATGGCTGCTGTAAAAGAGATTTTTTTTTTTTTTAGATTTTATTTTAATCAGCAAATTATTAGGTATAGCTGCTTGGTATTTTAATTACAGGCTCTATCATAGACTCCTTGTGCTCCAGCATGTCACACAAAGTTACTCCAGGATAAGTGTTTCAAGGAGACAACACAGCTTCCATTCAGCAAAGTCATAAGCATGCACAATAGGCTATTAAATAAGTATAGATGCCTTACTTAAATGCACTTAAGTGGGGGAAAAAAGGGTCCTATTAATGCAGTTACCATTTAGGCAAAAGCATCTTCTTGCTATTGGTGCTCAGAGTCTGCTCCTTCTTCCAGTAACTTCAGAAACGTCAAGCAAAAAAACCATATTGTCCTTCTTTATATTAGTAGCCAGTAAGAATTAATTAGCTCAAAAACATCAAAACTTAAGGTTATCAGGACACAAAATGTACACTTAAAATGGATGTTACAGGCCCATGATAGATCCTTGTTACAAAGGCATTCAAGGACCAGAAGAGGGAATCAGCTCATTTAAACTGATCACCAAAATCTAATCCTTTGACAGAGATTATTACTGTATAATGATAAGAATGAAGTAACTAAAAAAAAAAGAACAAAACCAAAGAAAATATATGAGGTAAATTTGTATAAAAAAATGAAAAATTGGCTGATGCCAGATGAATTCTCTCCTCTGTGGTAATTACCAATGAAAATATTGGTCTGCTGTTTGCATTCTCCCTTTGCTATAATGAAGTCTACAGGAGAGACTGTGCAGACATTGGAGCAGTTCTGGAGCCAGTTCTGCCTTGGAAAACATTTTGCAATATTGGCAATTTTTCCTTCCAGTTATAATACTGTGCTCACCCAATCAGAACCTATCTTTTAACAAAAATGCAATGGCATTAATAATACCAATTTCAATATAGTCATTCATATTTTTTATGTCCTGCAAGGAACAGAGACTTGGACTCAATGATCCATGTGGGTTCCTTCCAGCTTGAGATATTCTACAATTCTATGTTTTCATAAAAATAATCTTCAAAAAAGTAGTCAAACAATATGAAACTAAAGACCAACTTTTAAACTTTATTTCCAAACGGTCAGTAAATTTCAGGAAGAAAACAAAAATAAAATCACAGTATATTCAAGCGTAAGCACAACACTGAAAATTGAAGGAAAGCAGAGGAAAATCCACCTCTAAATTCAATTCTGAGTGGTTTTTAGAGCAATGTACCAGAAAAAAAAAGACTTTGGGGGTGTGAACAACTCCCCTCCTCATCCCTCCCATGAACTGCACCACTCACATAACCAGACTGGAAACTGAACTCCCCCGCTGGATGTGTTAAGAGGTAAAACCTGACATATTCTGCATGTCCACAAACCACCTCCCCACTGCCAAGCTACATTAGCTAAATTCAGGGCAAACAAAGCAGATTCTGATCTATCCTCATTCTGACAGCTCCCCAGTATAAAAAACCCCAACCTATACAATTCAGAGCAGAAAACTCAAAGCACCAGCTCTGCCACCCCTCTACCAAATCATGCAAAACAGGAGCACAAAACAAAGTGGCACCTAACAGGGAGCTTTTCCCTTTTCACCTCTGCTGAAAACCAACAAGAGAACTCTGCTCTCAGAAACCACTCTACATCAGTTTGTTTTGTAGCCCAGTACCTTAATTACATACTCCAACACTCGTTTTCAAATATTTAATTTAAATTTTAGTATAAAACAGCACACAGCATATTGAATGGTGTTCCTTTGACAAGCTTTCCACAAATTTGAGCAGTATAATATGCTGTACTTTAAGAAGAAAACCCTGATTTTCTCCCTGTAAGTTCAGCCTCTCCTCCACCCCCAACACAGCATTCAGAAGCATTTCATGGCATCAAACACATCTCAAACCCGCTTTGCAAATCCTTTTGCCTTCCCTCTGCAGCCACAGAAGCTCCCATCAACTACAGCTACTGCAAATGCAAAGAAACAACAGCAGAAAAGTAATGAAAATCTTGAATGTAGCTCTCCTAATGGGATGTAACAGCTGGAACAAAGATCTAACCCAGCTGGGAGAGCCATCATTTTCTTCTGCAAGTGAGAGAACACGTGAGCAGCACTGACAGGCTTTCCACAGCGATACCACGGTGCCTCAGCTACGTCAGAGTAAATCCATTCCGTTTGGAACACAAAGATTATGTCCCTCAGCTGACAGCCCTGCTAACTCAAACCCCACTGGTTTGACTCCGAGATAACGCCCTGACAATGAAGATGCTACAATTGGAATTTAATTAATTCTACTTATGCAAAACCATGGCAGAATTCAGCTCATTCATCCAGAGCTGGGTTTGTACAGTAACTTATTTTAGGAGCAAAAGGAAACAATTCTGAAATCACAGGGAGATGTCAGCTCAGTATTAAGATGTCGTTTTACAAACCTTTTTAAAGAAAGAAATACAGGGATCGTTTTAAGAGAGGTAATATAAAAAATCCCACATCACTGGCACAACACAGTATATTTCCCTTCTCCTGAAAGGAAAAAAAAAACAAACCACTAAACAAAAAGATTGTGATACTTGTGGTACTTCCTTCTCCATTCATAGAGGGGAAAAATGCCTTTCCCCACTTTCAGTAAGTAAACCNCTTTTAACAAAAATGCAATGGCATTAATAATACCAATTTCAATATAGTCATTCATATTTTTTATGTCCTGCAAGGAACAGAGACTTGGACTCAATGATCCATGTGGGTTCCTTCCAGCTTGAGATATTCTACAATTCTATGTTTTCATAAAAATAATCTTCAAAAAAGTAGTCAAACAATATGAAACTAAAGACCAACTTTTAAACTTTATTTCCAAACGGTCAGTAAATTTCAGGAAGAAAACAAAAATAAAATCACAGTATATTCAAGCGTAAGCACAACACTGAAAATTGAAGGAAAGCAGAGGAAAATCCACCTCTAAATTCAATTCTGAGTGGTTTTTAGAGCAATGTACCAGAAAAAAAAAGACTTTGGGGGTGTGAACAACTCCCCTCCTCATCCCTCCCATGAACTGCACCACTCACATAACCAGACTGGAAACTGAACTCCCCCGCTGGATGTGTTAAGAGGTAAAACCTGACATATTCTGCATGTCCACAAACCACCTCCCCACTGCCAAGCTACATTAGCTAAATTCAGGGCAAACAAAGCAGATTCTGATCTATCCTCATTCTGACAGCTCCCCAGTATAAAAAACCCCAACCTATACAATTCAGAGCAGAAAACTCAAAGCACCAGCTCTGCCACCCCTCTACCAAATCATGCAAAACAGGAGCACAAAACAAAGTGGCACCTAACAGGGAGCTTTTCCCTTTTCACCTCTGCTGAAAACCAACAAGAGAACTCTGCTCTCAGAAACCACTCTACATCAGTTTGTTTTGTAGCCCGGTACCTTAATTACATACTCCAACACTCGTTTTCAAATATTTAATTTAAATTTTAGTATAAAACAGCACACAGCATATTGAATGGTGTTCCTTTGACAAGCTTTCCACAAATTTGAGCAGTATAATATGCTGTACTTTAAGAAGAAAACCCTGATTTTCTCCCTGTAAGTTCAGCCTCTCCTCCACCCCCAACACAGCATTCAGAAGCATTTCATGGCATCAAACACATCTCAAACCCGCTTTGCAAATCCTTTTGCCTTCCCTCTGCAGCCACAGAAGCTCCCATCAACTACAGCTACTGCAAATGCAAAGAAACAACAGCAGAAAAGTAATGAAAATCTTGAATGTAGCTCTCCTAATGGGATGTAACAGCTGGAACAAAGATCTAACCCAGCTGGGAGAGCCATCATTTTCTTCTGCAAGTGAGGGAACACGTGAGCAGCACTGACAGGCTTTCCACAGCGATACCACGGTGCCTCAGCTACGTCAGAGTAAATCCATTCCGTTTGGAACACAAAGATTATGTCCCTCAGCTGACAGCCCTGCTAACTCAAACCCCACTGGTTTGACTCCGAGATAACGCCCTGACAATGAAGATGCTACAATTGGAATTTAATTAATTCTACTTATGCAAAACCATGGCAGAATTCAGCTCATTCATCCAGAGCTGGGTTTGTACAGTAACTTATTTTAGGAGCAAAAGGAAACAATTCTGAAATCACAGGGAGATGTCAGCTCAGTATTAAGATGTCGTTTTACAAACCTTTTTAAAGAAAGAAATACAGGGATCGTTTTAAGAGAGGTAATATAAAAAATCCCACATCACTGGCACAACACAGTATATTTCCCTTCTCCTGAAAGGAAAAAAAAAACAAACCACTAAACAAAAAGATTGTGATACTTGTGGTACTTCCTTCTCCATTCATAGAGGGGAAAAATGCCTTTCCCCACTTTCAGTAAGTAAACCCAAAGCAAGAGAGGTACACCTGAGTCTACAAACTTCCAATCCTCAGCACCAAAAGATTTATTTACATCATCTCTATATCTTTTCCTCCCAGTCTTAGAAACACTGCAGCACAAGCATCTTCCCCAAAATTTGTAATAACCTGATGAAAGGACAGCTCTGACCAAACCTAGGTAAGCTTCTTTTTCACCTCATAACTCCATCCTCCTAAACCCTCTCTGTTGTCTCCTTTAATTGCTTTAAAGATAATTTCTGTGTGGATTGGGATACAAACTTCAGACCTGCACTTGTGCTGCTGGAATATATGGGTTAATATTGCACAGTCCCATTTCTAGACTAACTTGCTCTCAAATTTGGGGTAAGTTGTACAAGTAGACCTATTCAACCTGAGAAATCCAGTTTGCAGCACACAGTCATTCCTAAGCTTGGTTACACTGGCACTGTCAGACTTGATCTCAATTATTCCTGAAATGAGGAAGCAGAGCCAAGACCAGGTACACTCAGCTCATCACTTTGCTTCATGAGGGATCCCTGCAGCAATGAGAACTTCTCTTCCCTTCTTCAGAGAAGGGACACAGCCTCCAGCAGCAGCACTTTTCAGGCTGTGGTTGCTCCTCTCTGACCAAACCACTCACACTGAACTTCCCAGCACACTCTCCAAATTCACCCCTGCAGAGGAACCCAACACACCCAGCCCTCACAGCTCCTTGGATCTTGATGCTGCATCCAATCCACCACCAGCTGTCAGCAACATGTCTCTGATGTTCCTCTAACCTGTGGCTGTGACACCTCATTAGCACAGTTCCTACAGCTTGGACAGAAGTGGGAAACATTCCCAGAGATGTATTTCAGGGCTGCCATCCCTGTTACCTCTCCAGTAGCCTCCTGCAGGCCCCAGCACATTATCTGAACTTGTGGACCCCAAATCCACCACCAGGGAGTCACCTTCTCCCTACCCAGCCCTTCAGGCAATCAATTATCCATCCAGCTCCAAACCCTGCCAGACCCAACTGCTCTGCCCTCTGCCCCCTGCCCCAGGGGCTCTCCAGGACTTTCCCCTCCACAAGTACAGGACACATGGAGAAGCAGCAGCCCACAATGCCACAGCTCTCCAGCATGCCAAAGGAAGGGGGAACATGTCCCTCTTGGCACAATAGGTACAAGCAGCCCTGTTTTCCCAGGCACACAGCCTACATCCACCTCTCCAGGGTACCCTTGCTCCCCAAAGTCTCTCCACTACAGGGATCCCCCTTCATTTCCTTCCTACTACTCACAGATCCAGCAGGAGCACTGGCAGTCCCATCTCTGCACACAGATCCCTGCCACGACACCCTCCCTGCCCCACATGCAGGGCAGCAAAGGCCTCCACACACACAGACTCAAAACCCTCTAACCACACCGACAGCCTGAGCCTGGCTCTGCATTCCCCACAACATTTCCTGTGTTTAGACCCGGCAGTGACCCTGACAGCCTCCCTCTCTCTGAGGATTGTCACCTCCCCACCCCTTCCTGACCCATCAGCACCCTTTCCTGACAGCCCCTGACCCAGCACACCCCTACCACCCTCTCAGCCCCACCGGCAGCATTGCTGACCAAGCAATCAACTGGACATCCCATCCTCCAACACCCCATGTTCTCCAGGTACCAGCAGGACATCCAACCCCTCAGTACCTCCACTGCAGGGACACTCACCTGCATCCTCTCCTGAACACTCAGACCCAGCAGTGGTGCTCCCTTCCCAATCCCATCCCACATTCCACACTCCTGTGTGACCCAGCCAGCAGTCCTTGGCACTGATTCCCAGGCCCCTCTTCTTTCTTGTCTCTCAGTGGCTGTAAACTCACCCCTTCCGTGCTCCCAGCCCAGCACCACCTCACCCCAAATTCAGTGAGGCCCTGGGCATCCTGTCCCCCAGCATCACTTCCAGCTTCTTCTGTACCACCTCAATGGCAGCACTGGCTAACTCCAGTCCCCCACTTACCAGCCAAACCTCTTCCTCTGCATCCACCTGAGGACACTCATACCTCCTGCCATGTGCACTAAACTATCCCCAGCCCCAACCCACCTCTTCTGCACTCCACAATTCCCATGGGCAGTCGTGCTACACTCCCACATCCTGTGTACTACAGCTCCACTTTTCCCCAAAAACATGTTGGTGCATCCCTGCCTTCCCACATCCCCCATACACGTGTTCCCAGTCCCACAGTACCACTGCTTCCCCCTCTACACAAACATTCCCAGAGTACTCCAGCAACAGAACTTCCAGGCACACCACTCCCTCCCCATGCAGGAGAGAATCCAAGCCTTGCACTCTCCATCCTCAGCACTTGCCCTTGTGCCAGAACAGTGAACCCCACTGAACCCCACACACACTTCCCCACCTGCAGTGGGCCCCCATAGCCCCCTCAGCACTGGTCCCAGGGCACGAAAGATGATCCAAAGATGAGCCACATCAACACAGCATCACGTCTTCCCATGTTCACATCCCACCAGGAAAAGGGGCGGGCTGCTCCTGCTCCCTCCAGTTCATCCCCCTCCCAAATTCAGAACATCCCAGCAACGGGGCCAACAGTCCTTTCTCCCTCTCCTGTACTCGTGTCTCCCCCTTGCCCGCACCCTGTAGCCAGAGAGAGAGGGACAGCACCCCCATGTCCCCACATCCCAGACCCACTGCCCTAGAGCCTCCTTTTCTCCAACTCCAGCCCCACAGCCCCAGCTCCTCGGCCATACCCAGACCCACTGCCCCACAGTC
>VYXF01011769.1:138145-175628 GCA_013397295.1 Polioptila caerulea | reverse complement strand
GAGCGGCGGCGAGGAGTCGGGAGCGTCATGGGGAAGTCGGATTTCCTCAGCCCCAAGGCGATCGCCAACCGCATCAAGTCCAAGGGGCTGCAGAAGCTGCGCTGGTACTGCCAGATGTGCCAGAAGCAGTGCCGCGATGAGGTAACTGGGGCGCGCTGGGGGGGCCGCGGTCCTTCGGGCGGCTCCGTCGGAGGAGCCCCAATCTCGGTTCTCCGGGGGGTCCCCTTGGTTGGGGGCAGCTCTTGTGATAGCTCCGATCTAGAGGAATCACAGGATGCTTTGGATTGGGAAGACCTTAAAGATCATCCACTTCCAGCTTCCTGCCATGGGCAGGGACACCTTCGCCTATCCCGGACTGATCCAAGCCCCGTCCAGCCTGGCCTTGGACATTCCAGGGATGGAACAGCCACAGATTCTCTGGGCACCCTGTGCCAGGGCCTCACCACTCTCACAGGGAATTGTTCTCTCCAAAATCTTATCTAACCCGGCCCTCGTATCAGTTTGAAGCTGTCAGAAGAATTAATCCACAAACACCAGAGATTTATGTCCAAAAAGGAGACAGAGGACTCCTTTTACTTAATTCGAATAAAGTGAGAGGCCATGGGGCATTTCCCCTGGGGTCTCTCATATTTTTGGAGGACGCAACCTCCCTTTTATCCCAATTTCCCAGCCCCATTTCCCTCTCTCTTTCCCCACTGGCTGAAGTACTTGAGAGTACAGACTTCCCAAATTCCTGATACCTAAGATTTCCCTCTAATGTATAACCCAAACGTTTAATTTTTAATTCTTATAGAATTTATGGTTTCTCCCCATTGTTTCTTTCATCTTTCAATATCCAATTTCATTTATTAGCAAACCTATAGTTTGTTTTTAAGGCAAATACCTTTTTTTCCATTCATCAATCAGTGTAATCCTTCCCATTGTTTCCGTTATCTCTCAGTACTAGTTTTATTTACCAGCAGACCCACAGCTCGTTTGTAAAGACAAACCCTCATTCCTCTCAAAGTGATTGTCCCTTGTTTTATCAATCTCCCTTGTAAATATTCCCAGTGCTATTGGAGGGAGCACTGTGGGAGCTGTGATCACACTTGTAGGATTTTAATTCTTCATCTGGGTGTTGCAAACTGAGACAAAGACAAGCAAAGTATTTATTTTTGCTTTATAGAATGGCTTCAAGTGCCACTGCATGTCTGAGTCCCACCAGAGGCAATTGTTGCTGGCTTCTGAAAATCCTCAGCAATTCATGGATTACTTCTCTGAGTAAGTTTTCTGTATATTCTTACCCAGATCTTCATCCCTTATCAGGACTGCACAGTTACACCCTAAGACCCAATAATGTTCTATTGAAGACATCTTATTGTGATGCATATTAATGTCAGCTCTTTTTGTAATTGAAAATGTAGGCAATGCCACCTTTAAACTTTAGGTGAGAGATTACAGGAAGCCATGATTTTAGTCAAATTAGACAATTTTGTCTCGTGTTTTAATCCTGTTTAAAGTTGCTCAGTGTAACAAATACATCACCTTTCTTTCCCTGCTGAGTGACTGCCACACACACACGAGCTAAAAGAGCCACAACAGAGAGAGAACAAATCAGGGGAGGGACTGACATTCCCCCAGCTTCTCCCAAGCCTTTGTCCAGCTGACCTACGTGACAGCTGGGATGACTGGAGCTGTCCTCAGCACGAGTCTGAAGTGAGGTTTTGTGCTGTAGCCCTGGAATTAGCAGGGAGATGAGTGATCCATCTGCCCCATCCACCCCTCTGCCCTTTGTCCTGCCCTGTGCTCTGTGTCACTCAGCCTGGGAAGACACCTTGTAACCAAACACCAGCAATTAGTGGGAAGTGTTGAGATTCCTTTGCTCCATTTTATCCCTTTGAGAGGCTGTTACTCTCTCGGAGATTTAGGGTGTGTGCATGTATCATATTGTGTTTCATCCTCATTTAATCCTGGTCTACTGAAAAGGGGAAATTTGTCTGAATATCATCATGCTCAGCTCAAAAGAATAATCAGGTTTATACTGCAGATATTTAATTGGTAATGACAACAGAAAATTGCTTCCCAGTTGTTAAAGTTTTACTAAACTACTTTTTTTTTTTTGTTTCCTAAGGGAATTCCGAAATGATTTCCTAGAATTGCTCAGGAGGCGATTTGGTAAATATTTTATTGTTTGTTTGTTTGTTTGTTTGTTTTAGTGTCTTTTGTTGGTTCAGTGCCAGCCACATAAGAGTAGTAATAATAATTATAATTATTATTCTGTATTTTAGGAACAAAGAGGGTCCACAATAACATTGTATACAATGAATACATCAGCCATCGAGAACACATTCACATGAATGCCACACAGTGGGAGACGCTGACTGATTTTACAAAATGGCTTGGGAGAGAGGGTGAGTGTGCCTGCTCAGGGTTAGGAAGTCTTGAAATTATTGGGTGATTGAATTCCTGATAATTGATCAGTAAATATTTATTTAGTTCTTTTTCTTTCTTCCCCTCCTGTCCTTTCCAAAGATATTTCTGTTCTAACCATTAGGAGTTTGTTTATGAAAAATGTCAGAAGTCTGGGATAAGTACCTGAGTTGTTGGCCTTTCCTTGTTTCACCTGCTGGTCTGTGTTAACTGGATACATTGCTAAACTCTAAATCAACTTCCAACAGCTGCCATTTAAAAATTAAGAACTAGGACATCCCTTAAGGCTACAGAATCTTTCCACATCTGAGGTGACAAGAAGCAAGCAGTCATTTTCATTCGTGGCCTAGTGGAAGGATTAAAGCTGGAGATCTGCAGTTCTGTGTTTAGTGGGAGGAAGAGAGATTAAATGGCCACTGTGGTGTGGCAGCAGGTTTACTTTGGCTCTGGGTGCCCCTGTTGTGCAGGATACATCCAGCAGTTAGAGAGTGTTTGGAAAGTCACTGTAGCCAGAGTCAGTAACAATAGCACAGCGCTGCAGTATTTCCTTTAGTACCATACCATGATTGTGTATCATTTATACATGTTGGATTTCTGTCCTCTTCCTTGTTAAAACAGTGGGAAGGAAGCATTTTCCTCAATGAGGAGAATATTGTAAAACACTTAATGCACTTTGTGATGTAGACTGGCCTGTGTCCAAACAGATCTGGGTGGCTGAGGGCAGAAACACATCTACAGATAATTCAAAGTCAGTTTTAGCAGCCCTGTAAGGGGCTTGTTGTCTCTGGTTAAGTATCTGCATTGTTACAGTGCTGCTGTGGGCCACTTACAAGGACACACATGGCACACGTTTTTGAGAGGGTTAAAAGAGTTTATTAATTATTTGATTCTATATATATATAGTATTTCTACACAGACTAGGGATTGCAGGAGAAGTTGGACACCTCTCTCATCCCATTGGTTAAGGCAACTGCCCATCAGTTGTTTTCCACTCTTAGAGAAAGGAATTTTCAACAACTTTGTCTTAACATAAACATGTTCTAATTATAGCACCCGTGTATGGGAAAACGAGTTAGAACTACAAAACATTGAGTTAGAAAGTGTATCAGGAAAACTTGGAAGAATCAGGACAACATTACAGTGACCAAAAATGATATTGTTTAATACTAATCTTACTTTGTTTTGCCTTGACTTTCTAGGTCTTTGCAAGGTTGATGAGACTCCTAAAGGCTGGTACATTCAGTACATCGACCGGGACCCGGAGACCATTCGCAGGCAGCAGGAACAAGAGAGGAAGAAGAAACAAGACCTTGATGATGAAGAAAAAACTGCAAAGTTCATTGAGCAACAAGTTAGAAGAGGTTTGGAGGGGAAAGAACTGGTGAGGAAAACTGCACTGTGTGTGAACCTTCAGCTCAAAGCTCCTTGTGGTTAAGTCGATGGGGAATTTGATGCTGCTCGAATCCTTGCACTGCTATTTCCTTTGCTTTCTAACTTGGAGTTATGTTGTACCCAGCTTGCATTAGTACTAAGGAAGTAATAATTACTGCTCTTCAAGTGATTAGTGATTTGAAATCACTCCTGAATTTTGGAAGGGGGAGCAAACAATCCAGTAACCTGCATGATGTGTCTTCATTTATGGTATTTCACAACTATTAGGGCTGCAGATAACAAGCACCTTGTACACTGAGGAGGCTGAGATAAATAACCAGGGGGATCTGGCATAATCAAATCCACGTAGTGAAAAGTTCTATTTTGGTGGTGCTGTTGTGGTTATTTGGGATCTGTTTATTTGGCAGCCTTCCATGACCCCCATACACATTGCCTGGGGCTGAAATCTCCCATTTGATCCTGGGTATTGATGGGTACATTTAAATGCTGTTGTAAACAATTACCTGCTTCTTAATTTAAAACTAATTGAAATTTAAATGGTCTGAGCTTTTGGTGATTAAAAATTGAAAAGATACCAGAATTTCCTTCTTTGAGTTATCAGTCTGTCCAGAAACCAGTCAGATAATGCTGGTTCAGATAGAGAAACTCCTGCAGGAAGATCACTTGCATTTCATGCTGGAATTGAGCAAGTTTAGGCAACATCTCTGTTAATTGGAGAATTTTGCACAGGAACCTGTAATGAGATGATCTCCAGGAAAGGATATATTGACTCAGATTTTCTTTTAGAGTCTTTAAATGTGCTTTGTGTTTTTTGGCAGGAAATGCCAGTTTATACTGAACTGAACAGAGAAAATGAAGAAGAAAAAGGTAACCAGATTTTCATGGATGTAATTTTCTAGAACCTACTGGAGCTGATGCTGTGATTCAGATGAATTGAGCATTGAACTCTGCTTGGTGCTTCATAAAGTGCTTTGAGATAAAGAGCACTAGAATATGAAAATGCAGAGTGTTCTGTATTACAAAGTTTAATTTATTTTAAAAGCTAAACCAAAATATAGCACAGTAAATATTTTCAAATTATTATTTTTTCTATTTACAGATTTAAAAAATTGTTAACATCCTTCAGTGCAGTTATTGTTAAAGATAAAAATGTTTCTTTATTTTTTAGTTACATTTAATTTAAACAAAGGAGCAAGCACTTCAGTGGCAGCATCTTCTAAAACAAGGTGAGAAAAGAATTTAAGGCCAACCCCTACTGTTACAAAGCACTTCTATGACAATGATATTTGTATGAACAGAAGGTTTTGTCTTGTCCTGAAATATTTGTAGTCTAATCTCTCATCCTCTCTTAGTATTCAGAAGGGGCTGCTAGGTGACTTCATGGTTGGTTTTGTATTTAAAATGGATGAGTGGGTAAATCTTAAATGTGAGCTGTGAGGAGCCTTCTTGAATCCTCTGTGCTTCATGGCAGATGCCATAAAGTAACAGGTTCCTCCATGGAGGGTGGGAAAGGGATCCAGCCAAAGAATTTGCAGTGGTGCCACCTAGTCCCACCTGAATGGATATTTGTGGCTTGGTAATTTTGGTTCCTAAAAGGTTTGATTGCCTTGTCTAATTGGAGACAATACTTTCTCTGGTCATCATTTAAGCAGCTAAATCTACCTGAAATAAATCTTCTTATGGCTCTGGAATTTAATTGTCATTGTGTATCCACAAGCAATGCAAGACAAAAGGGATCAATAATGCAAATAATACTGACTTACAGCAGTCTGTGGAACTGTTTGATGAGCAGTACATCTTCTCATGTGAGGCAATATCGTAATTAAATGTATTGCAGGTAAAAAGAAAGCTTTCCCCTCATCACACTCAGCTCTTAGATAAGGTATCTGATGGGATATATGCCAGGCAGAAAATGAGACAGTAAAGCAGTTCTTTGCAATAATAGATACAGATTACAGGCTGTGAGGAAAACCTGTAAATTATCCCTAAGCATCGAGTTGTGCTTAAGATGATTCTGAAACTTAAATCAGACTCTCACTTGAATAGTTTCAGTGAGGAATACTTCAGTTCCTTGCTAAAATTTGGCCAAATGTGAAATCCTATATCAAGCAGTCTTAATTTCTTCACAGCATATGTGAAACACTTATCTGTAAACTTTGAAATGGTAGTGTAGTAACTGTGTAGTAACACAGCTAGATATGTCTGTTTTCTTAAATATGGACACTGCAGTTGTTATGTTTTAATTGTAGGTTGCCCTTTATGAGATTTTTTTTAAGTACTTGCTGTTTGATTTGTGATTTAATGTGCAATTTTTTCTCAAACTCTTTGATTATTCAGATTTCCTCTGAAATACAATTTTTTTCTTAAAGTTGCTTCTACTGCAGTTCCTGTATCTTCATTCCAATGGGGTATCTTTCCTGTGGGAATATATCCAATATCCTCAGCACAGGCAGAACATGCAATTTGTCCTAAGGCCATATTAATTATTGCATCACTTTTCACCTCAGAGCAGCTGCATCATCTTTTGGGTTGAAACAACACCTACATTTTTTTGCTATGTTCAAATGTCTGTTATAAAAATGGCTGAACTGAAGCTGCCTGTGGGCAGTTCTCACTTTACCTAGATGTTCCCTCATCCCTGAGATGTAACTTTTTGAGCTGATTGCTCTTTATTTTCCACAATTCTTAGGCTGTTTGCCTGTTTTGAATGTGGTTGTGTAGGTGGCATTTGTTAGCTGAGCATGAAGCTCTTTTCTACAGACTCCAGGGTGTTTTCTCCTATTTCCAGATAGGCTCAATATCTCTCTCTGGAAGGAATTCTAGATATTTGCAATGTCTGAGAGTTCCTCTGTCCAGGTGGCTTCTCTAAATTTGAAAATCTTATTTGCAGACCAGCTTTGGTCTTCTTCATTGAACCCAAGTCCTTGATCAACTCTTTGCTTGTGCTGTGGTGAACTGGTCATTGGGCTGTGTCCATTCTGCTGGGCTGCCAGCAGTGACCCTCAGTGGACATGGAGTTTGCACCCCAGGGAGATCAGTTGTAGAGAAGGAGCTGTGCAGGGTCTGGAAGGGGACTGTCACAGCTGAAATCAAGCAGACCAGCAGGCCTTTTTGCACAGCCAGTTCTTCAAATGCATCTTGGTAGAGGAAAAAAAATTGTAAGATCTGCTGTGAAAACACCATCTTACTTTTCCAGCAGTGTCCTTGGACAGAATGCACTGAAGATGGTGGAGGGGTCAGTTAAAAGAAAAGAAGCAGCTCATGGCTCTGGTCAGCTCAAAGAGAAAAAAAAGAAATCTGCACTGGATGAGATCATGGAGGTAATAATCATGCAATATCTGTTTCTGTGTGCCCCTTGCCTGTGACAATGTCCACTTCACCAGGGCCTCCCTTTGAAGAGACCTCAGACCTTCAGTTCATAGGGAAGCCCAACTTTCATGTCCTACCAGCCAAAATAATTTCATTTCCCCATAAAACTGGTTTCACTTTCTCATAAAATTGGCTGCTCAACTCTGCCTATTTCCCAGATAACTGAGGTGTTGGAAGTAAAGGAATACAGATTTTGCAAGAGAAAAAAATACCGAGATACACTTGCAAAAAAAAACCAAAAAACAAGTCACCATCATTTTATCATGAGTTCCTGTATTCATCTAATCAATTTTTGAGGCAAGACCATACTGACTTAGCCTTATTTAGGGTCTGGGGATTTTTTTTTGTTCTCCACATATCATGGAGCTGGAGAATTGGTTCAAAGCTGTTCAGAGGCATGGGAAAGCTGCAGTGGAAGGAGGGGGTAAATGATGATTATTTGTTGTTGTTCTTTAGCTTGAAGAGGAGAAGAAAAAAACATCTCGAAGAGACTACTGGTTGCAGCCTGTAAGTGACTTAAAAATTATTATACCAAATACCAATACCAATTCTGCATTTCTAAAGCCATTGTTGATTAGTGTAAAGATCCAAAAGCAGACTGCAAATTAAATTCACACTTCTTTTCCCTTTCCTGCTCTTGACCCATTGTGGGCTGTCACATTAGATCATGAATTCAAGCTTTACTGTATTTGTCAAAGAAACCCAAAAAATTCTTCAGAGATGCTACCTTGAGCCAATAATTTGACAGTATACACGAATTTCTGAAAGCCACATCTTTATTATTGTTGCTTCCTGCACTGTGCTGTACTATTAATTTAGATTGTAGAGTTGTTTGCACATTTTGGCACTTGTTTTTATTTTTTCTCTCCTTTCAAATCTCCCAGGAAATAATTGTCAAAATTGTAACGAAAAAGCTTGGAGAGAAGTACCACAAGAAGAAGGCCATTGTTAAGGTAAGGTGGGCCATGAGGAATGTGTGCTATTATTTTGGCTTTTCTGGAATTAGATGACTTAGGAAGATTTGTTTCATTGTGCAGGTTCAGCCTTAAGACAACACTGTATTGGGACTTAATTTGGACAGGGAATGAATTTCTGAATTTATGAATTCTGGTTTATGTCATTTATTCAGTGATCCTTTCTTAAGCACAATTTTGTCCTGTGGAGTCTGTCCCTATTAAAACATCCATCTTGGAGAATAATCCCTGTGTCCATGGGATGTGACCAAGGGCAGTGCAGTTGGATTTTAACCAGGACTAGTCAGTTCTGCACTGATATTTAGGCTGCAGGATCTCATTTGCACACAGAATCTTCAGGCTGGAGCCCTTGCGTTTTGCTCATTTTGAAAATGTAGAATTGTGGAGTCACAATGCCAGAGTTTGTTAACTTTGAAATGTAAATTTAGAGAGGAATGTTCAGTTTTTCTGATTGGTCTCTGCCTTTCACAACAGGAAGTGATTGACAAATACACAGCAGTTGTGAAGGTAATTGACTCTGGGGACAAGCTGAAGCTTGATCAGACGCATCTAGAAACTGTAATACCAGCACCAGGTACAGCTGTTTTCTTGTTTTCAGCTTCTGTCACTGCAAAACTTAGATTTCAGTTCTTTTAAACTGTAATTCATCCACTTGAAAGTACCATAACCTCTCCTGAGAAGACAGGCTGGGAGTTGGGGCTGTTCAGCCTGGAAAAGGGAAGGTGCTGTGAAGACCTTAGAGCACCTTCAAATACTTAAAGGGGGGTTTATAAGAAAGATGGGGGTAAACATTTACAGAAGTTTAACTCTTTTCCTATGTAACTCTTTTCCTGTTTTTATTTCAGGCAAGAAAGTGATGGTATTAAATGGTGGGTACAGGGGAAATGAAGGTATTTTGGAATCCATCAATGAGAAGAGGTTTTCAGTCACAATAACCATTGACTCGGTAAGTATCAAACATTGCAAGCTCTTGTTTGCAGAGAGCTTTCCATCTGTACATGGAGAGCTTTCCCAAAGAACCACGTTATCCTCAATCCTGCCTTACAGGAGGGATTTGTGGTGTGCACAGTTCTGTGGACACCCCTCACCTATCAACAGCCACATATTCCCACCTATCATTGGCTAATTCTTTGCTGTTAGCAGAGAATCTTCAAAAAAATGCTAGGGTGCTGAATTTAGCAGTTTTGAAGTAGAAGGAGATTTGGAAAATATTTTGTGTGTTTATTTTGAACATGGCTGTTGTGGTACTGTTTTGTGGGAAGGTAAAAAATGCAAAACATGCAAGGATGTAAATTTTCTCCTGCCTTTTCTAGGCTGAATGTGGGGCTTTATGTGCTCATTTGTTGTCATGTTTATGGTTAACAGTTATGATTAACAATCAGTCAATGCCACCATGTCTGTGTGGCTCGCTCTTAGTTTTCCTCTGCAAAACCAATCTTTAAACTGATTGATAAGGCACAGAGGATGTTGGCTCAAAGTCAAACTTCTTAAACACAGCTTGCAAGAGGGGTACACTGTTATATCCCCTTCAAAGAAGGGCTGCACAAACTCAGCCCAGATGGGATTCTGTAGGATTTGGAAGAGACTGTGCAGATGCCCTGATGAGAGGAGGAACTTTGGTACTGAAAGCATCCTGAAAGGGAAAGGATTTCTGGGATGGTGTTGAGGCCCTGTCACATTCTCTGGTCAGGCTGAAAATTATGAATCAAAGAACCCTGTGTTGTGAACATATCCCCTTTACCTCTCCTACTATAAACTCCCTGTTGGGAATTCAAGAAACAAACAATTTTATGTTGTGATACTATTCTTTTTTTTCTGTCATTCTCCAGGGACCTTTAAAAGGGCGCAGAGTTGAAGATATCCAATATGAAGATGTTTCCAAACTTGCCTGAGGTACTAAACCATGCATCAGAGAAGATTTTGGTTCTCAAAACGTTCTTCCTGACATCTTTCAGGCAGACACAAGACTCTACCATGTCAGGGTTTAAATTATGTGTGTATGTATTTATAATGTATATAGATATGAACTACAGCAAACTCAATTTATTTAAAGATAGCTATTGTTTTGTTACATAGAATGTTTATGGAAATACTATCAGTGGAAATTTTTCATCTAATTTTGTATCAAAGTTAGAATATTTGCTTCAGTTCCTTTTGTAAAATGTAGCAGAGAGCTGCAAACTGGATTATGTGAGCAGGTCCTGAAGAGAGAATTACCTACAGGGAGGCACTGTGCATTGGAGCCAGTGCCTCCAAGTGTGTTTAAACAACACACTTCTCAGTCCAGAGCCAAAATGGACTTCTGGGTGCAGGAACAAGGCAAGGGATTAAGGAAATAGCAGGAAGATACCAATGCTGCAAGGGATTATTTCCTGGATGCATACCATACTGGTATGGAATTTATCTTCACATGGAGCTGCTCTGTGGATATTACTTGTGGAGTGGTTTGGGATGCCAGGTGAAGCTTGTGCAGATATGAATTGGGGGTTGCTCTTTTGGTTTTCTGAGGCATTTTCCTTTCTTCCATTGTTGCTCTGCTACATGAGTAATGTTACTCATGCTAAATGATATAGCATTACTTCTTTTATTTTTTTAAAAGTATCACATTTTGTATAATGTTTAATTTCCAAGGCACTTCAGGAATAAACAGAAACCTTTCTTAGGCCGGTGTGTTTCTTACCAACCTTTCCAATGTGTGAGAGCACAGTGAAGTGTTGTGTTGGTGCATCAGGTTATTTGGGTAAAAAAAACCCTGTGGGTGGTCCTGGGCAAAACAAAACCCATCACCTGAAGGTTGTGTGTCTCTGAAACCTTTTCCCTTTTCTTGCCTCGAAAGGTCTTGTTGCTTTGTGGTTTCCAGGGGAAACCTGCACAAAAACTGAAAGCCTGCAGAGGTTTAATGAAACAGCTGCTATCTGAGGTAGCCTGGAACAATCTCACACAGGACATCAGCTATCTTTTCAAGCATAAAGAGTGGAGAGTTAGGAGAACTGGAGGCAGAGAACACTTGTCTGAATTCAGGCTCTTTGTGCAACCTGGGCTGTGTAAACAGCACTGCCCTCTCCCAGAGAACAGTAGTGAGAGAGAGGAGGTTGTAGGAGGGTAATGAGGGCAAGGGACAGAACAGAGCAGCTTCTCTATCACTGGAAATAATTACACTTGACATTCTGCAGCCTGATGAATTAGAGTAAATATAGTAGGCAAGTTATAGGTTGTGTAAAGACCAGAGAATGGTAACTCACTGCTTGGTTGATCTGGGGAAGTGGCTGCTGCAAGATGTTGTGGAGGCCAGAACTGATGGGTGAGTTGAAAGAAGCAATAAATGATTTGTAGGAAGTCACTGACACTTGGAGAGGAACTTTGAAGAGACATTTCAGAATCACATTGATCCTGACACAGCTGCAGGAAAGATCCTGTACCAGCTTTTAGTGCCTAAGAGAGGGAAACCAAAGTTGAGAAGGGCAAGGAGACTTCTTGAGTTCCTTTCCTAGAATAGGGCTGCTGGAAAGGATAAGGCAAATGTGTTTTAATAAGGTGTTCAAAAAGCAGAGTTTTAAATCCAGCTTTTGGTACACACAGAGGTATATTTGTTTCACTACTGCGCTCATTGATTGCTGAATGCTCCTGAAAAGTAAGTGATCTTTGGGCTAAACCCACAGGAAGGGAAGCTTTTAGTGCTAATGTTTATTTCCATATATTGTGAATGTTCTCTGCTTTCAAAGATTTGTATGTGCAAGAAGCCCCATTCTGATTTTGAGTTTTCACAAAAAGACTAGAGGCTCTCTGAGACTCATTAATTTCTTGCCAGTATAGCAGCAATTATTATTTCAAGGACCTTCCTTATCACTGGTTAATCCATTTTTAAATTCTGAAGACTGCTCATGATACCCATTCCAGACCCATATTCATTTTCTGTTAAATGTCCTTTACTTAATGCACATCCCTCTTTTTGCCCAGTCCAACATTGTATGAACTTTTATTTTCCCAGCAGTCTGGAAACACAAAGGTGTAAGTATCAAATACATATTAAATCTGGTCATGTTACCCACACTGCAGGAGCCACAACACTGTTACACCTCTACTACAAAATGGATATTAGAAAATAATAGAAATTTTTAATGGAGTTTACAGCCCATTAAATCAGACACGGCAAGAGGAAGACACCTCCTCCAACCCAGCTTGTCACTTTATTACAGATTTCATTTCTCAGCAGAAAAGGGAGTTTACATGTCTGAAACACTGATAAAACAAAGCAAACAGCAGTGGGGTTGCCTCCAGTCACCCTGGTGTGACAGGCTGACAGCTGCTGCTCAGAGGAGTTGTTTGGGCATGAAGGAGCAGGAGGGAATTTTCTGTTCTAAACTGGAGCATTCAGGGTTTCTTCATGAAGCTGTAGAGGTGGGGGACCAGGTAATCCTTGTAGTGGCCGTCTATGAAGCCTTTGCCGCTGTTGTGCACAAACCAGCACAGCACGTCAGTCCCCAGCACACGGTCTGTCCTGTAGTCCTTCTGCACCCCCCTGCAGGGAGAGGACACCCAAAGGAGGGTCACAACACGGCAAATAGGCACAGGCACATCCTGCTCAGTATTGGTGCTGCTCTGCCAAAGCGGGGAGATTGTGCCTTCCACCAGCAGGAAGTGGAAATAACCCCAAAATGCAATTAATTCTACAGTTCTGTGGCCTTGTGGGCCCATTCTGGGGGGTTCCAGGCAACTTTCAAACCTGTCCAAAGGCAGATGCTGGGCAGCTCTAGGGACAAAAGTGATTTAGAAAGAGCAATAAAGCACATTCTTCCTACCTGGTAACAGTGAATTTGTTGCCCTTCACTTCCATGATGGCTTGTGGTTTCTCTGGAGCTTGCCCCGGTGTTTGGTGGTGGATTGACACTTCTGGTTCAGATGCAAACTGACCTGGTCAGGAAGAGGTTTAAAGCTGGCTGTGTGTCCTGACCTTTGAAGCTCCATGTCAGCTGCTGCCAGGCACTTTTGGAAAACCAAACTAGCTCCAGTAGGCAAACCAATCCTGCATGGATCACGGAGCACTCTGTCTCTCTCACTATTCAGGAAAACAGCCTCTGCTCCTCTAAAGTTCAGTGTGGGTTCAGGACTCAGAAGGTTGATTTGCCTTATGAACGGAGGCCTTGCTTTTGTTTTATACCACTGCCAGTAAGGGCTGACATTTAGGGAAGAGCTGATTACAGATGTTTGCACAAAAATCTCCCCAGAAAGTTTTGAGGAGTTTGTTTCGTTTTTTTTTTATTTTAAACATGCAGCAGTTTAGCCAGGCAGGGAAAATCCTGTCTCAGCGTCACCAAGTCTAGTCAGGTCTGTTTTGAAAACACATTCCCCAGGTGGAATAAGGAATAACCTCCTGGTCCCTGATGTTCCTTGGAGCTTCCAGGACATTACAGAAATTTCCCTATTCTCTTTTTGAACCCACACCTTTTCCATCAGGACACAGTCACCAACAAATTAACAGCATGAAGATGTGCCAGGAGATGTTGAGATGGGATATTAGGAAAAGGTCTTCACCCAGGGGGTGGTTGGAGACTGGAACAGGCTCCCCAGGAAGTGGTCACAGCACCAAACCAGACTTACGGAGCATTTGGAGAATGCTTTCAGACACATGGTGGCATTCTTGGGAGTGTCCTGTGCAAGAGCTGGACTCCTTGGGGGTCCCTTCCAACTCAGGTTATTTTATGTCTATGATTCTATAAAATTTCCTTTAAGATATAGCAAAACCCCTTCCTGGTGTCTCACCATTCCCACTGCCTGGCCCCCAGCCCTTACCTATCAGCCCATGGGCTGCAGGAGAGAACTGGTTTTCTGGGGGAATGTAGATTCCCAGGAAGTCAACATTCACAGGGTGTTTTTTCCACACGCGGTGCAGCAAAACCATGAAGGACATCTCCTCCCCTACAGTGATGGTAACGTTGCTTTCTCTCTTCACAGATATGAGGAGCCTGGCAGAGAGGCACCAAAGGGCAGGGTCAGTTCATCTGCCCACACAACAGCTCTCAGCCCCTTGAGATTCACCCAGGCATCCAGAACAATCCCACAGGGATGGCAGACATGTCAGAGGATCCATTAAAAACCTTGAGCCTTGGGAGTGGTACCCAGAGTTCTGGCAAGACAGTTCCTAATAAAAGGACACTTCACCCTGGTGTTGAGGCAACCTAATTTCCCCTACAAATATAAGCTCTTTCAGTGAGTGCAGATTTTGGATGTGGCCTTGTTGCCTAAACAGTGCTGTAGGGTGTCCAGCATGGCTGACAGCTGTTAATCTGCAGGGGAAGCTCTCCTGGATGATGTGAGTCATGGCTTGGTGGGAACCCTGAGGGTATCTCAAACAGAATTAGGTGGGAGCAGGTAAAAAATTATCAACTCACTGTTTCCGAATGATGTGCCCCGTGTCAGCCCAGGTCAGTGTGATGGCATACGAGCCATCTTTCAGCGTTATTGTTTCCGTGGTTATCTCTACTTTCAGGCCTTTCTTTTTGAAATAAAACCCAATTGTGCCAAAGTATGTGTTGAGTTTCTTATTCTCTGCTTTCTTGGCCCCGACGAGCTGCCCATTGACCACAACTCCTGTGAAGAGCAGAGAAAGAAACTTTGCCTCAGTCTTTTGCACTGCCTGGAGACTTGGAGTTCTGATCTCAACCGGGAACACCATGGGATAAACAGAAACAGGAACCCCTCTGAACCCCCATTTTTCTCATTTTTCCAGCCAAGAGAAGAGAATAATTTATTAATCTGCCTCCTGATGCTACTGTTCAATCCTTTAGCACAATAATCTGGTGGGAATTGCTATTAGATCTTGCTGGGAGTAGGAACAAAACCCCTTCAAGTGCAGTGTAAGGGATGCAAAGAACCAGAGGAAATGGCCTCAGGTTGTGCCATGGGAGGTTTAGGTTGGATATTAGGGAAAGTTTCTTCACTAAAAGAGTAGTCACTGGAACAGGCTGCTCAGGGAAATGGAGTCACCACCCCTGAAAATGTTCAAAAAACCTGTGGATGTGACACGTAGGGACATTGTTTCATGGTGGGGTTGGCAGTGCTGCGTTAAAATTTGGACTTGATAGTCTTTATGGTCTTTGCCAACTTCAACTGTTCTATTATTCCATGATCTTGGCTCCTTTTGCTGTGTTTGGGCATCCTCACAGTGAAAGGGTTTTCCCCTGTAGCTCACTTCGACTGAGTTTCACCTGTTGCACTTTGCATCTGTAGCCTCTTGTCCCTTGGCTGTGCGCCCTGGAGATGTGCAAGGCTTCACCTTCACCTTCTGATCACGTGGCTGAGAACAGCAATCAGACCCACCCTGGATCCACCATTTCTTTTTTTAAGCTTGATCAAACCCAGCTGTCTTAGCCTCTCCATCTCTGTCCTCTGCTCCAACCCCAAAATCATCCTGATGGCCACCACTGAATTCAGTCCAGTTTGTCAACATCTCTCTTGTACTGGCAAGGTCCAAACTGGACACAATACTCCACATGTGGAGGAAAATAACCATTTTACTCAGCTTGCTGGTCACACTCCTGCCAGCACACAGTCCCCCCTGTAGGCAATTCCCCTCGTCCCTCCAAATACCTTTCAGACCCAAGAAAAATAATTTGTGCTGTAAAATAATCCATGTTTTACTCCCTTACCAGTGCCAGGATCAGAAACCAAGTTAAGGATCTTCCCAGGCTCTGAGTTGATATTGAAGCAGATGTTCCTTTGGCTCTTGGGCAGGTGTATGATGAAATGTGGGTCATTGTCCACTGAAACATGGAAATGAACAAGTGTGAGAAGCAGGTCAGCACCTGCCTTAGAGGGAAGGGACATGAAAGCTTTTCAAAAGGATTTTGAAGCACTTTTTGGGACTCCTCACAGATAAATGAAGGCCATTTCCACCCTAAGGTAACTACAAAAGTTCTCAGATGCTCCTCGTAAAAACCCCTCAGACACTTCTTCCTCACACAATTCCCTGGTTTAAGGGAAGTAAGTGACATTCCTGGTTTGAGAGCTGCCAAATGCACTGAACCACACTGATGCCAGGTAAAGACACATCCTGCCCACTAATCCCACTGAGGAATACAATCCAGGACTTGTTCTCACAGTATGTTTAACAACCTGACAGGATCGGGCCCCTCAGAAATTCTTATGTCCTTTAAAATAGGCCTCAGCTGAGACAAACACCTGCACCCATCACTGAAGGCAGCTGCTTCCAGTCTTGTCTTGCAGTGTAAAGCTCTGCCCAGCTCCAGCTGGGTTGGTGGTGTCTGGCATTTCCCTGTGCTGAGAAGGAGTTTTGAGAGCTCTTTGTGTGATCACTACATAAATACACACATCACACACAGAGTTATTGTAGCAACACCGTGTTTATGGGCAGTGGTTCTCACAGCTGGCTTGCTCAAATAAACTGCCACTAAACTGTGGCAAAGGCCCAAGAATTAACAGGATCCATCAGTCACCAGTGCACTCAGAGATTTTTATCTGCACAGAACATTTATCTGCTATTTACAGCAGCAGTAACTCTACAATAGCTTTCATCTGTCATTTACAATGGAGGTAACTTTGCTACTGCAGAGGAGCTAAAGTTAAGCTCAGCAAAAAGCCCCAGCCTCAGGGAAGCACACAGCAGCTCATGAGGTCACTCAGATACTTTAGATCCTATTAGGATCCAAAAAAGCTTCATCCTTGTAGCTTACAGCTTATTTTTATAGGTTCATCTATTAAAAATCAAAATTACTCCATAATTTATAAAGAAAAAGCTTGGATTGGAAGGGACCTTAAAGACCATCTCGTTCCAACCCCCCTGCCAGGGGCAGGGACTCCTTCCACTAGACCAGGTTGCTCAAATGCCCGTCCAGCCTGGCCTGAAACACTTCTAGGGATGGTGGTGAGTCATTAGGTGATGGATGTTGATGTGTCTGGTGCTCCTTTGCAGAGCAATGCTGCAGGTTTTACCTCTGTTGATGCTCAGAGAGGACACGGGTGGGCTCCTTTGCTCAGGCATGAAGCTGACTGGCACAGCAGTGACATTGGCCCAGGCTGGGATCCCTTTGTTGTTGTTGGGTGCATTTGGAGTTAATCCCAGAGTACCTGTTAGATGACAGTGACAATTAGGGTTCTGCAAGTGCTGACATATTTAATAGTGTAATTTTTAGAGCCCTGCTGTAGATCAAAGCCTGATGTTGTTATACCAATGTAAAGCAGGTGCAACACCATTTACAATGGATTTGTGTGATGACATAAGGTTGGATTTGCTCCAGTGTCTTCACCAATGAAATATGACTTATGAGGGTAGATAGCTCACCATAAGTTATCTGTGAAAAAATGGAGCCTTGCTTTTTATCTCTCCTTCATGAGAGCAGCCCCCACTTCAGCAAAAACCTCCAGTGTGAGGGCTGAAGTGTTTTGCCAAGAAAAAAGCTGACTTTTAAAAACCCAGCATATGGTAAAAGTTTTGCTGACTTGGGTCCTGAGTTGGAAGTGCCTGAGAAAAGGCAGGACTCTTCCTGCCCGCTCTGGGATAGCTCATGTGAATAAAGGTTTCAAAGAAGTGCAGGCATTTCATATCTGTGATCGTGTTCCTTTGTACTCTCTGCCTTTGCCGTGATGGAGAGGAGAAAGTAACTTGTCCTGTCTCTCTCCCATTGAGTTCATAAAGCCCCATGATCTTAAACAATCCATGAAACTTGGTTTGTTTAATATGTTGGGCTGACATTCACATCTGCTGACCCTGCTCTGAAGAGGAGTGAGGGGAAACAGGAGCTGGAGGACAACAGCAGGACTGAAGATTGCACAGGTCAAATCTCTGTCAGCATCTTCTTCCTTGTGTCCCTAATCCAGACCAGGGGCTGTTTTTCCACAACATGAGAGACACAGCAACGGGCAGAGTGAGACACTGACCTGGGCAGCAGCCCTTCCTGGGGTCCTTGGGCTGGTCTGCCAGCATTATCTCATCCTTTTCAGCATTCTCTATCAGCATGGCCGTGAAGGGGGTGACAATATGATGGTCCAGAGACATCTGCAGGATGGATTTGGTGATGTTCCTCTTCAAAGCTGCGGTGGGAGCTGCATTTCTGGGTGGAAACAGAAGCAGATCTCCTGGTTAGCAGCTTTAGAGGGCAGCTGCCATGGCAATTCTATCATGGAGGGGTCACAGAGCCAAGTGGTGTTGCAAGAGGAAAGGCTGAGTGGATTAATCCTGAACTGCTCCATGGCTCTCACTCAGGCACCATAAGGTAAACCTCCATCATTTCACTCCCTCAGGCCCACAGCCAGGCCTGTTTGAGCCCATTTCTCCTCACCTCTCTGCCATCATCTGGTTGACAGTCAGATAGGCCCACAGCTTCCTTGTGAATTCAGGATCTGCGTATTTGTCCTTCCTCATGAATCCATCCAGCTCTTCAACATCTCTCAGGGTTTCCATGACGAGCTCTGCATTTGCCTGTGCAGTCAATGAGAGAGAGAAAGATGAGGGACAGGAGCCAGGAGAACGGGATGCCTTGAATTCCCCTCTTGGCTGGTGTTAAGGACCCACTCTGGCTCTGCCCTTGGTCACTTCTAGGTCAGAAAGTCCCAGCACTGTTGGCCTGACTGCAGTGGGGAGGGAAGATGTAGCAGGATGTGTTTCTGTTAAAGACAATTCTGTGACAGCGGATTAAAGCAGTTTAAGGAGCTGCTAACAGTAGACCAAGAGGTGCTACCTCATGCCAAAAGAAGAGGCTTTTGACAAAGCTCTGTAATCCTCCCTGCAGGCTTTTTCACATCCAGTTCCACTGAGGAATACAAACCAAATTCTACTTTCTCACACAGACCCTTGGACTGCACTGTGTTTTGGCAGAAAAAAATACTGAAGATGTTTGGTTTTTTCCAAACTGACAAATGATAACTCCTAAGCTCTGTAAGAGTGCAGATAATTCTGTTTCTCCTCAGAAAGAAGGGTCTGGATGTAATATTCCCATCCCATCCCACTCAACCTGGAAGAGCAGCCCTGAAAACATGGGGAAAGCCTCATCACACATAAAAGGGCAGTGCTAGGACTTGAAATGCTGTGGATCTGCCAGATCAAATCCACTCCCAGATGGTGGGAAGTTCAGACATTAAAGGAGTTACCTTAGGGGATCACTCCTGCATCTCCAAAAAGCATGAAGGAAAATCCATACTTTTGTCTGGATTTAATTTTTTTGATATATTTATTAGAAGGAAGTCCCTCTAGCAGGGTGCAGGGAGTGACTACTCCTGACTGCACTTGAAGCTGTTGTGAAACTATTGGACAAATCCTCCATGAGTTTCCCCACGTTCCCACCCAGAACCCAAGAGGGGACAAAACCCTCCCCTGGCATTAACCATCAGCAGGGAGACTGAACACAGGAGGGAATGGCCCAGCCTGGATCCCCGGAGCAGGTATCCTGAGGTGAACTTTTTGTTTTATTAGGTTCTTTTTCTTAGGGTCAGGATTAAAAGTGTGAGAGACAGAATTCTTGTTCGGACTTGGTTGTTTATTATTTCTTACTTAAGTTATAGCATCACTGACCATGAGTGCTTCTACATGCTAGGTTAATCGAGTAAAAATGGAGTTTAGAGTAATGTCTTTAAGGTCTTTTTAAGATTTAGCTACTAATTATGAGAAATTAACTAATTTATTTTAATCTCTAACTCAATAACTAGCTACTCATGTCTCACACTGTGGATTTTTCTAACTAATGACACAAAATTACTTAAACTTGTGAAGAAGGAGAAGAAGAAGAATATGCTCTAAACTGTCTATTTTGTTATATATATATTACTATATCTCAAACACTCAAACTTTAAATCTTTTACCTTGTGAGATAAAACACTTCTATTTAACTACACACTCATAATCTCAGTGCTATCACTCAGGTTTGGAAGCCTTTTCTATGGTCTCAGGTCAAATGCAGTGTATTTTTAGGATCATTCTTAGCACAGAAAGTCTGGAATTCTCTGTGTCCAGGGTTCCAACAGTGTCCCAGGGACACCTTCACTCACGGCAGTCGCTGTGACGATGCTCTCCAAGTGCTGCAGGTTTTCCGTGTCGACCTTCCCAGCCACCACTATCTCTGAGCCACCAAAGTAGTTGTGGAAGCTGCTCTGGGTGACATCTGACACTGACTCCTGGGGGTAGTTGAACTGAATCTTCTTCAGGAGTGGGGTGGAGACCTGGTTGTAGAAATTCTGAGAGGGTGTGAGACAGAGAAGTGAGTTTGTTGTACATGAAGGCCACTTTTTATGAAACGACAGCGAGTGACAAAACCCAGAGCCCTGATGAGCAAGTGGGAATTTCCTCATCTCATGGAATACAGACTTCTTCATACTTGGCACACTTTTTAGGGATACAGCAAAAACATCAGGTCCAAGTCTTGTGAAAGTCAAAGAATGGTCGGAAGTCCATGGGCTGTGCTGTTCCTGGGTGTGAAAGTCTTGAGCACAGGTGTGTGTGGGCCTGAATCCCTCCTCAGGGTGGTCAGCTCTGGGCTGCTGTGTGAGACACACAGCCACTCCCCACCTAATTCTTGTACAGAAGGTGAAATTAGGGAACAGTAACAGTATAAGGATATCACAGCTGGATCAGCAGCAATTCCTGCTCACCGATTTGGAGCCAGAGCTAGAGGTGAATTTTTTCTTACATTGAATAATCTGGATCATCATTTAGCATCTCTATCTAGGTTTTTTATTAGTAATGGAATGGCCTAAAGTAACATCCAGGTCCTAATTTTAATTCAGAAAATCTTTGTTTTATAGTTAAGGCTGTTTTATTGAACATTAATCCTACACAAGGAAGTAAAGTATGTGTTATAGATGTTATTAAAACTGTAACTAGGACCACTTAAGCTGAAATATGATTGATATCTTGCAGGACTCTCTAGAAGAAATGATGGGTTTTGAGAACTTCTTGCTAGTGGAGTTACAGCTGTGAGCAGAACAGGAGAGTTTCAGAGGCAATGAGGCAGAAACTCACCTTCATTTGGAGAGAAGTCTCCTGATTTCCAAAAATCCTCTGGGCCATGCCACGGTTGTCGGTTGCGATTCTCTGCAGGAAATCGTAATCTACATCAAACCCAATCCCGAGGCAGAAGAGGGAGAAATCATCCTTTAGGCTCTGCTTCACGTTCTTCTGGATTGTTGTCAGCTTCAGCTCACCTTGGAGACACAGAAAGGGTGACATTCACCTGAGCAGCAGAAAAGTCTCCATCAAGGTGAGCATGTTCCTGCTCTCCCTGGTTCTCCCTGGGTGTTATGGAAATCTAGACAGCAAGCTCAATGCCAGATTTCCATTGCCTACAGCAATGTTTGAGTTTCTCCTGGATAGAGATTCATTAAGTGTTTGCACTGAAGACAATCCTTAGGGCACTTTTTTTTGTATCTGATGCAAATGATGGTATCTTTTTTTTTATATCTAGGGCTCTTAGTAGCTTCCTAGGGGATTTGAAATTCTAGCACATGTAGAGTTCTCCCAGAATTAGTGATTCAAGCTCTCTGCAGATTAAGACATCTCCGTAAAGACTTTCCTTTGTTTCTCATATTTAAGATGTTCTCTGTCATCACTGGAACTGTATTTTTTTTCAGGCTTATTTTTAATGGCAGACTTTTTGAAGCTGACATCTTCAAGTCAGCAATTGCTTTGACCTATACCAAACCCAATCCAAATTAATTTGCTTTCCACTCTTTTTTCCTGTTTTTGATGTTATGCTTGTGACTGCATAGATCTGTGTGGGCTAAGGTCATAGAAAGAGGAAATTTTTGTACAACCATAGGATCATAGAACGATTTGTGTTAAAAGAACTTTAAAGATCATCTGATTCCAACCCCCCTGCTATGGGCAGTGACACTTTCCATGAGACCAGGTTGCTCAAAAGCCCCATTTCTCTAAGGTTTTTTGATTACCTATCCTACAGGTCTTCTGCACCTCTGTAAATTGCAAAAAAAAAAAATCATAACCTGCATAACAAACTGATCAGCTTCTGTGCAAAGCCCTGTGGCACATCTAGCACATGGCAAAAGGGCAGCACAAGGCATTGGAAGAAAGACAAATGGAATTATTTAAACTTACTGCCAAATTGTCTACTGTTGCTTTTCTCAGTCTTACCCCCCCAGCCTTTCTTCTCACCCAAAGCAGGATCCTTACCTACTGTCGGGTCTCCATCAGATACCAATACAATCATGGAAACTGAGTTTGGGTCCAACATGCCTAAACTTTTGGCTTCATTCAGGATGAAAGTGGCTCGGAGAAGAGCTTCATTGATATTTGTGCCTGTCAAAGACATAATGCAGAAAACAAGATTTTTTTATTCTTGTTGAATCCAGATTGGTTCTAAGATTCTAGTGGAGTTAAGAGGGACAAGAGCTGAGATCAAGGCAGCCAAACCCCCTCTCTCTGGTGTTTAGGTACACCTTTCTGCACTCTGGTTCCCTCTTTCATCCCAGGCTGTAATCTTCATGAGGTCCCTCCACTACCCCTCACTAATTCTGGTATGACCATTTGTGGAGTTGGGAACTACTTAGTGTGGGAAGAATTACTGGGTTTGCAGGCAGGTGAGAGCATGGAAAAATTTCCTTTCCTGGCCATCAGCCCATTCCTTGGACAAGAAGAGATGTATCTTTGCTGAGCTTATTGAAGATTTGATTTGTGACACAGAAGGAGCTGAGTAAGATCAGGAAGAGAGGAACAGAAATCTGAAGCTGAGCAGTCAGAAAATAGGTATTTTCTTTGTCAAGAAATAAAAAAATCAGCAGCTCCAAAGACAAGATAATAAAATGCTGCATTTAAACTGGCATTATTGGATGGGAGCTGATCTCTAAGCTTATCTGTCAATTCCTTTGGGGTAACAAAGTCAGTCACTCATATATCCAGCTTGGCTTCCTATTCCCAACACACTGATGATTTTGGACAATCTATAACTTCATGTTCAATGACCTTCTGGAGATGGAAGTGCCACAGCACCAGAAGGCTCTGATGTTAGGGAGAGTCTCTCCACACTGTTGATACACAAAAAGCTGAATAACAAATCTAGAACTGCACTTCAGAGAGTGGCAGATTAAAATCATCATGAGCCCCTTCCAAAGACCTGTACAGCTAAAAAAGGTCCTTGTTTATCAGGCAGGGAATGAAGGCACAAAAAGATAAACAGTTTCCCCACGTGGCATTTCACAGCTCACAGAATTGTTAAATCATTAAGGTTGGAAATTACCTCTAAGATCAAGTCCAGCCATTAACCCCAGTACAGCACTAAACCAGATCCTTGAATTCCTGCAGCTGTTTCCTGTAGGACTGATAGTCCCGACCATTCCCCAGCTCTGCTGCCCTTCTTAGGACGTGCTCCAGCCCCTCAATGTCTTTCCTGTTGAGAGTGGCCCAAAACTGAACACAGGACTCGAGGTGTGGCCTCACCAGTGCCCAGCACAGGGGGAGGGTCACTGCCCTGGCCCTGCTGGCCACACAAATGCTGATCCAAGCCAGCACACCATTGGCTTTCCTGGCCACCTGGGCACACTTCTGGCTCGTGTTCAGCTGGCTGTCAGCCCAGAGAAAATGATTGTGATTTCCTGCTCGGGGAATCTTTCATCTCCTGTTCATCCAGGCCTATGAGATGGACTTGGTCTTTCAATTATGTTTGATAAGGTAAGATAGACTAAAGGCAGCTGTTCTGGTGGTCTGTGTTCTCTCTGCCATGGAAGGAAATGCTATCCCATTCCCTAGTACAATAAACTGCAATTCTTGCTCTTCCTTAGGTATGCTTTTCCTATTTTGGGAAACAGACTTTCTTTAGGAATACTCTGACAGTCTGAAGGCTGTCTGAGGTACCCATTCCTGTGATATGCAACTTCTGTGAGCACCCTGCAATCAAAACCTCATACCCCCATTGGGATGGATTGTCTGGATGTACTTCTTAGCATCTTCCACCTGCGATGGGGTGGCTGAGACCAGATTGTCTCTCCAGCACCGGACGTTGTGGTTGAAGTCAATCAGGGAGAACTGGTCAGCAGCACGGAGCTCACTCAATATTGCCTTCATGGCCTCGATGGTCTGAGGAGAAGTTTAAGAGAACACAGGTTTATGCTTCCTGCTTGTGAAAGCCTCTTCTTAACTTTTGACCGCAGGAAAATATTGGTCTCTGAGGAATAAGCACATGAGCACTGAAATCCAAATTAGCATCTTCTATCCAAATCTCTCTCTCTCTCTTTTTTTTTCTTTTTTTTTTTTTTTTTTTTTGCATAATTTGAGATTTTCACCAAAGAAACACAGAAAAATTACAATTAGAAAGGATAAATTCATGTGGCTCACCTTGCTTAACTCCTGCTAACACAGAGTGAAGTGAAAGGGAGAAACATTTGTGGTTCAGGAGAGAGCAACTATTTGGATCAACTCAGGAGACTTAGCTCTGTCTGCAATGCAGCTGTTTCAGGCTGGGTAACATCTCTTTGGAGATGTGTCATTTAAACAAGTGACAATTAACCTGTATCCCAGTTTTGCAGCACTGATTTCCCCAAGGAAGCAATCTGCCAAACCTTACTATTGTGCTCTGAAGGTAATTCAAATATACCTGGATGATCCCCAGCTAATATTTGTCTAGTCAGTTCTTAAAACCCTTCAGTGACACATGATAAACAATCTCCCAAACTCCTTGCTCAGACCTAATATATAATATAAACCTCTCCTGCTGTAAATCCATCTGATTCCATCTTATTCTACCCTGGCTGGGCATGAAATTCAGTTGATGAGTTTCCCTTTCAGCACAATTGTTTGCGTATTTGGAGGCTGATTATCTTTCTTGAAGCATTTTCTCTTGCAGACTAAAATATCTTATTTTAATGTTTTTTCCCTTTTATGTTGTCTAAACAATCCTTAGTGGTCTTCAGAGGGCTGTCAACAATTCATCCATGTTTGGACAGCAGGGATGTACTATCTCCATTGAGACTTTCCCAGGATTCAGTATGGAACATTAGAGGAAAAGGGGGTCAGAGCCTTTGCAAAATATTTTGTGATCTGTCCATCAACATTTAAATTTAGAGTTAAAATCTGGCACCACCTCTTCCTTAAAAAAACAGAAGAAACATTATAAATAACTGGGTAAAATCATGAAGTCTTTGATTCCAAATATACTCCAAATTAAGCTGGTAATTTTACATGCCTGTGTGCTACAGAACTGCGTGGTGAAGCACATGAGGAAAGCTGGCAGGGTGTTCATTTTGCAACAGAGGTCAAACACTTACTTGTTTCATTTTTAGTCCCCACATCGAGCCACTGACATCTATAACAAATAAAATGTTTTTGGGCAGTGGATCAAGATTTTCCGGAGCAAAGAAGTGAATAAAATAGCCATTAAAAATCTGCAAAATAAAATTAGAAAATCACAGTGAAATGAGCTATAGAAAAGATTTCAGAAAACTCAAGACAGCAACAGAGCAGGAAATTCTTTTTCTTAATGAGCTTATTATTTTTCCCTATTGTCATTTTCTCTTTTTCATTGGCCAGTTCTAACTCTCAACTCTGCACATCTCTGTATCCTTACACCATTTTTACTCAATAAAAGCAGAGCCTGGTTCTCAGACAACTTCCATGCCCTAGCATAAGGAGGAATGAAAAATGCTTTGAAAAAGACTGTTCTGCCTGTAATAATTCAACCTCATAACTCAGCTTCATGTTAACATAAAAATAGTGATGTTCTGGTTGTCTCCTTGTGATGTATTGGAACAGCATCCAATGACTCCATCCTCTGATTCTACACTAAATCACCAGAGTGCTGCCAGGTATAAAGACATTGGCTTTTGGACATGACAGGAATCTTCTCCTACTATATGTAAGCCCATGTCTTAGTCATAAATTAAATAAATCCATTCTGCCCACTTGAAATCCCTCTGTTCTTTCAATTGGATACAGAGCTTGTCCTCATGCTTATTTCCCCTGAAAGGATGAAGTTTAGCACAGTTTGCTGAAGGACAGCAATTCCTTTATTCACAGCTCTCTGGTCCCAGCTGAGCAGCCACACTTACTTCCAGTTCTCCCCCCGTGGTTTCTCTGTTCACATCATACTGCACCACAAAATTTCCATCCACGGCCGTGGTGGAGCACTTGGGGCATTTTCGCTGTTGAGCCATTGTTGGCTTGAAGGAAACGTGAGCCTTGAAACGAGGAGAGACCATGTGTGAGAGGGGGATGACTGACACAAAGAGACTCCACATCTTCACAAAGTATCTGATTTCGCTGAACACTCCTCCTGCTTTCATTATTTGGGGAAAATGGACTTTGTCACTTCAGAAGGAGAACAGCACTAGGGTTTGCCTGGTTATGTTGATTCAGTAGTAGCAACTGTGACAAAAATCACATGACCCATCTACAGCACCAAATATTTCCACTAGGGCTGTGCAAACCATTTCTGTTTAACAATACATTGGATTTATAAACATGTTCCTAGTAGTTCCTATCCATAATTTTATCAACACTTTTAACAGGTTTCTAATTGACTTCTTTTTTTTTTTTTTTCCCCCAAACAAAGAGGATTGCCTTTTGTCTGTGAATTGAGTAGCAGGAAACATTTTCATTAGTCATTTTATTGATCATGCAGACTTTATGGCATTTTTTTCTGTTTTAACTGGATAACTTGAAACTGCCTGAGAAGATAAGACTAAATACAGACACATAGTACCTCTGAAATAGTTTGCTAAACTAGGAATGGGGATGAATTTGAATATCAGGAAACAATACTGCCTGACATATTACTATAGAATTAAAGACAGATTTTGCCGTATTTTTGCGTGCTTCCAGCAGGTACAAAAAATTGCCAGGACTGTGTAGAGTAAGTGTGAAAATTGAAGATTTTTTGCTATCTCCAGTCTGTGAGTGGTTACCTTTTTCTCTCCCTTGGAGATGGTGGTGATTCCATTGAAGTGATCTCCAAGTGAATTGGGAACGTGCACGTAGCGCAGTCCCTGCGGCTCAACGATGCGCACATCCACCTGAAGGCAGGAAGAGAGCACCTAATTGTGGAGAGCTGCCCCACCCCTGGAAGTGTTCAAGCCAAATTGGACAGGGTTTGGAGCAACCTGGTCTAGGGAGGAACAAATGTGTCCTGTTCCCACTCGTAAACACAGCTGAGAATCTCCTGAATCGTGACTGACTCACGTCAGAACCACTCGGGCAAACAAGCTTTGACATTTTTATACTCTTGTGTAAACTTGACTGAAGGAAAACAAACAATACTTGCTATTTATTTGGAAAAGTGCTCTTCACAAAAACCCCAACTTCATGAGGTGGTATCATATGGGAGCTGTAGGTCTCTGGTTGTCCCTCCACAACTATGATTTGTGTTAGAATCACAGAATGGTTTGGGGGGGATTCTAAAGTTCATCCAGTTCCAAGCCCCCTGCCATGGGCTGGGACACCTCCCTGGAAACCGTGGGTGCTTTCTCAGAAAGGATTCATCTGTGGGGGTTCTTCCTGCACACCCCAGCCCTGCTTTACCTCCATGTGCTTGGCCAGGCGTCCTGGCTTCACGGAGATGACGTGCTCGTAGGAGCTCAGCTTCCTTCGGATCATCTCGTGGTAGTGAAGCTGGAACTGGATCCTCATTCCTGGGGGCACATTCACTTCGGTTTGGAAGTTTTCCATATCCAAGGCATTGCTCCTGAAAAGTCAGCTATGGGGTTATTTGGAGAAAACACAAGGAGCAGGAGAAGCTTCTTTGCACTTTGGTTCAGATTGAGGCTTTTGGTTCTAACTGTGGCCTCTGTCATGGAGCTGCAGTTGTTTTTTAGCACAGGGTGTTTTAGCAAGCTGACAGCTGAAACACAGTTTTAAGTCCATGACAATTAAATACCAGAGCTGCTCTAAGTAAGCATTTCCCTTTCCAGGATTCCCCCTCATCTATCTCCTCCTGGGATGGGTCATCTCAGTTCTCCTGTGAGTAAGTTCAGTACAAAATCCATATGCCAGAGTGTTTATACCTGACGATTCCAGCAGCTTTGCCTTTGGCTTTTGCTTGAGCATACATTTTTCTGGCTTCAGATTTTTCCCGAATATGGCTGGTAAATGTGATACCATTGATATCCCTAGGAGAGAGAAGCACAGTCAGCTTGCAAAAGAAACAACTTTACAATTGAGGACTGTTTCTTCAGTTTACAACAGTGAAATCTAAGCTGGTGGGAAACGAAATAACAAGGTTCTTGTTTAACCCTGAAGTAATGAATTCTGGTTTTCACTAAAGCTCTACCTTTTTCCCTACCTGATTTTTGTTTCAAGTAGCCAGCACCATTGTGCTCTTAGGAGGATTTGCTCTCCTCCACCTCCTTCACACTTTCCCCGTGCTTTGGGCAGGGAAGGCAGCTCCTGATGTCATGGTTGGTTTGGAACATGGATCAGGACATCCCCTGACCAGAAACCTGGCTGCTGTCACTCTGAATGGATACTGAACCAGGCCAGTTTCTGTTCAGTGAGGGCTCTGATTTGGGTCTCTCTCCTTTGATCTGGCTGGGTGGGGGTTTAGTGTATTTGAGACTTTTGTCCATTTTTGTTGATATTGACCAATGGCTCCACAATTACTGGAGAGGAAGACCTGGACAGACAGACAGACTGATGACATGAATCTCTTGGGAAAGCCTGCAAAAATTACCCCTAACCTGGAAAACAATAAGAGCTTTTTGTGTTTACAAATACTTCCCAGCCCACTGAACGCTTCCAGAGGACGAGGCTGATACCTGACCACTGCTTACATGGTAAAGTTGTCAATGAAAGCTCCTTTGGGGACTTGCACGTCGAACATGATGGGCTGTGGCCGCCTGGCATTGTTCACCATCCTGGCTTGGATCATGGTGTTGGCCAGCCGAGATGTGATGGTGGATTGAACCTTGTAGCTGTAAAGACCTATCTTGTCGTCATCCTCCACCTGCATTGGACAAAATCACTCCATAAATTTACAGTGCCACGGGAAAAAATGCCCCAGAGGACAATGTCAACCATTTTTATAGTGTCAGTGCTACTTTTTAATTGCTGCACCTTATGATATGGCAGCTAGAGAGGACATGAGCTCACGTTCACCACATCTCCACATTTTACCTGGAAATTGTGGCAGGATATTCACATGAATATAGTTCATTATAACATTTCAGCTGAAAGAGGGTACTTTTAAAGCTGGAATGTTTTCCTTGTTTTTCACCATGCAACCAGTCCCTGGACTGACTCTATGAGTGCAAACTAGCTTGGGAAGCTACACAGTAATCCTGAACATCATATAATGAGGAGGAGAGAGCTCACATTTTTGATTGAAGTCCTAAATAGAGGGTACTTGAAGCATTGGTTACTGACCTAGTGTTGTAAATGGTTAAACCACAGCAGGGGGATGACAGTATTTAAGTGTTTTATTAAGACATTGTCTTTGACTAATCACTTTTGATGCTTATTTCTTCATATTTACCATACCCTTCTCCCTCCAAGAGAAGATGTATCAACAGTATTGTGCAAACAGCTTTCTGTTTCAAGAAAATAGGTTAATACCCAACCAGCAGTAAAAACAAGGAGCTGAACAAACAGAGGGATTGATTTCCAAAAAAATGGTTAACTAGAAAATCACTTTGTTCAATATTATTTATCACAGAGGAAGAAAAATACTCACCAGATCTCCAACATAGCCCCAGTCAGATGTACTCCGCTGGAAAAGAAAAGTATGGATTGATTTCCACAGCAAAGCTAAGAACACTGACTGGCTGTTTCAAGACAGGGATCAGTGTCTAAAAATTGCTTTTTAAGATTATGAATCAAAAAATCATAGGGAATCACAGAACCATTAAGTCTGGAAAAGACATCTAAGATCAAGTCCAACCATTAACACAACACTGCCAGGGTCACTAAACATGTACATGTTCTTTTGATTACTTCCAACACTAGTGACCACAACACTTCCATGGGAAGCCTGTTTCAATTCTTGACAACCCTTTAATGGAAGATTGTTCCCTAATGTCCAAACTAAACCTCCGTGGCACAACATTTCTTCTTGTCCTGTCCCTGTTCCCTGGGGGCACAGCCCGACCCCCCTGGCTGTCCCCTCCTGGCAGGAGTTGTGCAGAGCCACAAGGTCCCCCCTGATTCCCCTTTTCTCCAGGATAAGCCCCTTTCCAGCTCCCTCAGCTGCTCCTCATCAGACCTATGCTCCAGACCCTTCCCCAGCTCCATTGCCCTTCTTTGAACATGAATGAGAATTAGTTTGAGTTCCCAGACAAAGTGTGAATATTCCTTTTGTCTTATTTTGTGCATTTCTACACAGGATGTTGGAGCATATGATCTCCCAGCTGTGCCTCAGCTTTCTTCCCCTTTTATTTTTTTAAAAAGAAAACATTCTCTTCTAGAAAAACATTCTTCCTGAAAGCAAATCACGCTGGCAGAAAGTAATTCTCAGACACCCTTGGTTTCAACAGAAAAGTTCTCTTCGTTTTTCTATGAAAAGTGGAAAAACCTCAAACCCCAGACTTCTTTAGCTCACTTTGCTGCCATTTACATTAGAAAATATTTATTATATGTAATATGTATGAATTGAAAAACCCCTTGTGTAATCGATATTACATTTGCATGCTTGTGCCTGTGGAAGTTAGTTATGCATGCATTACTTGGACGAAATTGCTCATTAATGGTTGTGGTTTTCCCCCTGCCCTATGAATTGCTCCATTTGGAAATTTCTGTGGCAAGATGCTGACATCTTGTGGCCATTCGAATAATTCTGTTTAATTCCCAAAAAAAATCTCCCTCACATAAGGAATTTTTATATTAATCCCCTGAAAGGCTCACCGAGATGCAACTTTTTAACGCAGAGATCTACTTTCATATTGCCACCACAACTAGGCCAGCTCAGCTCTCCAGGATCTAGAGGGCTCAAAACCACAGAAGATGCTCATGAAAACAGCTTCAATCTCATGATGCACTGGAAGATTGCTCTGCAATTGTTAAATTCATTTTAAGCTAATTAATATATTGTTCTTGGGAAATCTTGTGCTGTATAAGAGATGATGATGTCATAGCAAGTTCATTTTAAAGACATGATTTTAAGGACCCTTTAAAGGCAGATGGAGAGGATTTCTCCCTGCTTGAGAACAAATGCAGGTTTTAATTTTCTAGGTCTAAAGGCTATACCTGAACCATTGAGATTGGGATTTCAGGATAGAGAAGTTTATGGCTCTCTAGAGACCCTCTGCAAAGCCTGATGGACTGATCCTGTCACACCCCACAAACTTCACTGCACTTCCAGTATGGTGGACTTTTCAGAAACTGGATTTTCACATCTGATAAAGGACCAGACAGTGAAGAGTGATTTTTGGCCCTACACATACCTTTGGCACAGGGAACACCACTAGCTTGAATACAAACCAAGATGAAACCAACATTAATTGAAACAAATTTAATTTTGGAAAAATCAAGACCTTAGAACACAGGGGTTTTGTTTTATTGGGGTACTTTCCTGGTTCTCAACTTAGGGCTCCTGACCCACATTGGGAATGATGGTTAAAGCTTTCAGGATGCCTAGGTTTCCCTCCTGGTAGTTCTTGGTGGAGAAGAGGAGGCAGATGAAGGAGAGGGAGCTGATCACTGGCACGTGTAGTGACTCCTGTGGCTGTTGTTAGAGATCAGCCATGGGCTGGACCAGCCACCCCTCTGGGAACTCAGAGGTTGCAGAGGGCAACTCCAGCAGGTCAGGAGGACTGAGCTGTACCTTTACCTTCAGGTACCTGCACCCCAGAATCATGGAAATACAGAATCACAGAAAGGTTTGGGTTGGAAGGGACTCTAAAGATCCTCTAGTTCCACCTCCCTTGCCATGGGCAGGGACACTTTCCAGTAGAGCAGGTTACCCCGAGCCCCATCCAACCTGGCCTTGAAGATTCTACTTCAGATCTGAGAGCTGATGTGATTATTGAGAACACAGATTTCTGTGGTACCTGAGACTCCTGCTATTTCCAGCATGAGGATTCATGGGTGATCCTTGCTTTTAAACCACATCCAGACCTGTTGATCACTGCACAAAAACAGGATCTTGAGCCATATCTCATGTTAATCAGAATGAAGACAACATGTGCCTCAGGAACTGTTTGAAGGACAGATGCTGGGCTCTGTCTTCAGATACTGAGATACATCTTCTGAAACTTGTGCAGGATGTGGATATTTAACCCTTCACAATGATCTTTGTTCAAATCACTGTCCATGGACATTGCAGTTATTTAGTAAAATAAGGAAAGCAGAATCACAGATGTTCTGCATTTGACAGAAATTTCTTTTCCACTGGGGCATGAAAAATGTTGAAAAGCAGATGCCCAACATGAAAAACTAGAAAGAAGATGAGATCTGCAAGTGTTCAAGGCCAGGTTGGGCAGGGCTTGGAGCAGCTCTGGTCTGCTGGAAGATGTTCCTGCCCATGACAGGGGGTTGGATGTGGATGATCTTTCTGGTCACTTCCAACTCAAACCATTCCATGTTTCTGTGATTCTATGATCTACCTGGAATGACCTTCCAGTTCTTTGAGGTGTTGTTCCCTCATAATTCACTTATTTTCCTGTAAGTTCCTAAGCAATTTTTAACACACTTCAAATCCATTGCAGCCCCTTCACGCTCTTTTCAGGGGATCCTCACTGTGAGATGTAAGAAGAGAAATTTCAGACCTCAGACTTGGCAGAGCTTGTCTTGACTGTGCTGCAGATGGATCCTTGTCTGTTTGATTACATTTACACCCTGGTAGCTGGGGGAGTCCCCAGCCAGCTGATTTAGGAAGACATTCTTCAGTGTGAGGGTGGTGAGGCCCTGGCACAGGATGTCCAGAGAAGTTGTGGCTGTCCCACCTCTGGAAGTGTCCAAGGCCAGGCTGGATGGGGCTTGGAGCAACCCGGGCTAGTGGAAGGTGTGGAAGGTGTTCCTGCCCATGGCAGGGAGGTTGGAATGAGATGAGCTTTAAAGTCCCTTCCAACCCAAACCACACCACAATTCTGTCATTCCACCCTGTCTCTTTCCATATATCCTTCCTGTGCTGCTTCTCTTGGAGGGGAAACCAGGCAGGCAGAATAGTATGGGAAAAAGCATGATCTCACCCACCTCTGGACAGCCAGAGATCAGGACCCACATTTGGGGAATGTTTTGCAGAACTTCCCACCTCACAGGGTGCCCCACAGGTCTAGACACTTTATCTGTCTCCCAAACAGAGATAACAACTGTGCACCACCATATGGAGTTTCACAAGGTCACCTGCATTCCAGCCCATGGAACACTCTGCTGCTGTGGTCACGAGGACCATTCACACACCTGAGGCACAGCCTTGTGGGAATTGCTCAGGAGCAAAAAGCAGAGTACCTTATCTGTACCTAGAAAACCATCCTCTGTCTTTAGAGCCAATCAAGAGGGTCTGCAGGGAGCTCTGTTGCCTTGTTGCCAATGGGCTGGTGAAAAAAACATAGTGCTGAAAAAATAATTTGAAAAAATAAGGGTCTGGATAATGATAAAAAAATATTAAACAGTAAATAACTATGTGCTTGCTGCTGGCCAAGAGCTGCTGTCTCAAGACAATTTGCACAGTTCAGTTTAATCTCATTGATTATATTTTATTGTGGCTCAACTAATATAAGAGTAGCTGAGATCTTAGCTCTACTGGTTTGCAAAAACTTGTTTGATAGGTAAAGGATGGGAAATAATGTATGGGAATAAAAGCAATAACTGGTATAATGAAACCATTCTACCAGTGGTAGAATTGTAAATTACTGCATGTGTATGTCTGTGCCTCTAAGTATCCAGAAATTTTGGGAAGAGAGGCAACATAATACACATGGCACTGATACAGACACATTGGAAAGAAATGATGCCCTGAAGAAATGCAGCTAAGAGAGATTTCTGTTTAGATCATGATTCAATTATTTAAATACTGGACTAGCAAGTGTGAGAAGGCTTGATTCATACTCATGCTAAAATTTGCCATTTTCTTTCACTGTTAGGCAGGCTTTAGGTATCAATAAGTTCCATCCAAAGCTTTAGGATAAAGGAAAACCAGGTTTGCCTGTGTGTAATTTCAAAGACTCTGGGAAATCCAGCATTACTCAAGAGGATCTTTCATTTTCACTACATTGAACAAGCTCAAGAAAAGCAGCACCAGAGCTTGGTGGAGGACAAGGTCCACTCTGATCATCATTTCTTTCATGCAGTGTAATGAAAAATTAATTCATTCAAACAACTGATTTCATGAGTATTATCATTAATTGCTACTGTGTAAAACACAGAAAAACTCTTGCCATGCTGCTCTAAATGTTCCTATCTCCCAAGCCAACAGACTAAAATAATCTGCAGCCCATCAGTGTGCTGAAAAACAAATTATCTTCCCAGTTCTCAGATGCCACCAGAGCATCACTGAGGGTCACTCTTTGACCAGAGTTAAATATGAATGAATGGACTGAATGTTTACAGCCTACACTTGCCAGTGTTTGAAGTCTTTTTCCATTTTCCCATGGGAAAACCTCACCCATTTCAATGGGATTTTCCCCAGACATGAAGTTAGACAAGAATCTCCTTTGTTCATCACCTCAGGAGCACAGGTACAGAACAAAGCCTTGCTGTGCTGCAGGGACAGCAGCTGTTCTTGTCGCAGCCAGAGATGGAAGTCTCAATGCCTATAAAAACCAGCTGGTCCCACATGATTGTACACTCACAGCCCTGGACATGGAAAAAGACACCTGGAGAGAGCTCCCAGGCACTCTGCTTCCCTCCTCACTGAAGCATTTCTGGATACTGTACCTGGTACCTGCCATTTCTCGCCTTGGAGCTTGAGGGAAATCCATCCATTTCCAGATCAATCAGGTTTTCCACTTCCTAGAGGAGGGGGAAGAAGAAAGAGTTGCTGCTGCCTTGCTGTTTGATTTATCACTTGATTTACTATTGATTAGCACTTTACAGGTGAGTTCCAAAGGGAATTTACCTCCCCTGGATGCTAATGGGGAGCAGAAGCACAAACCACCCAGACCAAAATCCTCACACATTCAGTTTCCCTCAGTGGCCAGCCAGCTCCATAAACTCCTGTAAAATCGTGACCTTTACCATCATTTTACAGCCTTTCCTTCTGAAACAGGGAGTAATATTTAACATGAAATGACCACAAAGAGCAAGAGGCAGATGATTATCAATAGGTTGGGTTTAGCCATGGAAAGGACAGAATTTCAGACGCTGATCTCACTCAAAGCAAGCTCAGAGAATTTCTGCTCAAACCAGTAGAAATTATCTCTGGTTTTACACCAACGTACCTGAGAATTAAATATCCTCCAATGACAGCAAAAGAACATCAGGTCTTTTCCAAGTGCAAAGCTGAATTGATTCATTTAGAAATCTGGGTCACATGACTGCAATACTCTTAATTAAATTTTGTTATGAGTTTAATTTATGGCAATAAAGAAGTTTGAGTGCATGAGTTCCTTTCCAACTTATGTGATAGCATACACACAAAGGTTTGTACAAAATTAATTTAAATTGTTTAAGCACATTGATGTTAAATTGATAAGGCATCTACAATTAGAAAGAACCACAGGTCTGGAATATTTTTCCTGGGAATTACAAACCCAGTTTTAAAATCTCATTGAGTCAAGTAAATGGCTGTAAAAATAAAGAAAAATAGGATATCCCAGCTCACTGATAGATTTTTATTAATCCTGCAAAGGAAAAGAAAGCCTCATATCATCCCTGCTGACTTCACAGAAATATTTCAAAACTACAATGTGAAAATGGGCGTAGACACCAAATCTAAGCTCAGCTGAGCCAGTTTAAATTTAGACTCAGTTTCAGAGTCAAATCTGTAACTATACTTCTTTTCATCATTGTATTATCCTAAGAAATTATGGTCTCCTTGATAAATTCTCTCATCCCTCTGCTGAGGAATGTGAAGTAAGTAGGATATTCACTCTGTATTTGAATTCCTGTTAACAAAAACCCAATTCCATACAAAGCTTTCCTGAAGTTCACGGTGTTCCACACAGGAGGCTCCATCCACAAAGATGTCTAGGCGCCCTAGTTTCTGCTTATTCCAGGAAAACAGGGTATAAAATATTCGGAAGGTCTGAGTATAGAAGTCCATTTAAATGTTTAAAGGTTAAAACCACACCAGAAAAAGCAGCACTGAAGCAAGAATATGAAACCTGCTTGGAATGAAATTTGGACTTATGCTCACAACTCTCCCTTTAATAATATCAAATAATAATAAAAAGCTTAATAATATAAAAAACCCCACAGCATCACAAATGACAAATGAAGGCAAATTATCAGAAAAATCTACAGCTAAAAGTAGAAGAGAATTGTGAAGCAGTGACCCAATTCTGCTGCCACTGCTGCTTCTGTCCAGACTTCAGAAGGAAGGGAGACCTGGGCCCTGCCTCCAAATACTCACATCAGGGATGTCATCGATAACCAGATCAAAGCCCCCGACTCCAGAAAGGAGGAACAAAACCAGGAAGCTGCTCAGATTCTTCATTTTCTTCCTGCTCATTTCCTCCCGAGAACAGCCCGCACAGGTACAGACACAAGTTCTTCCCGTCTCTGAGACAAGTTCAAGGAAAGAGCCCTGGTTTATGCAGCATTTTGAGCAAAGTTCTGAAATGCTGGCTTTGTTTAGGCCGTAGGTAAATATTAGCCTTGCAACGCAGGTCTGAGCTGTGGTGCCTGAGCAAGGGTTATCCAAATAGTGTCTTCACTCGCCTCTGCCCTCGATAACAGCACTGGCTTGGATAGGCTCACTCCTTGCTTTTGTAGCTTCCCGTGATGTTTGACTAATTTCCTGCTAGGCACAGAGCTTGCAGTATCCAAAAACTTCAAAGGATCCCAGCAAGAACTCCAGCCTGTCTGTTTATAGCAAACGAGGAGAAGTTTGGTTCTCAGCGTGATGGAGGCAGCAGCATTGGGCTTCTCCAAGGGTCCTCCCACCCAGCCAACCCACAGGGGCTGGCAGAGACCTTGGGGTCAGATCCTGACCCAATAAATACCCCTTTTCCATTCTGCTGGGAAAAAATCACAGCTGATGATGTGATAGTTCTAATTTTCCAAAATTAGTCACGTGAGAACATCTGATTATATTTTCAGGTGCAAGTTCTATGGCTCCTGGGTGCTTTTGAAACAGTTTTTTTGCCTCCCTGGTTCTTTGGGTGCTTAAAGGGATGAGATAAAGACACAAAGCAAAAGGGGGAAAGAAGAGAGGAAGATGTCTTTTGGAAAAAGTTGTTGGGGTACCCCTTCTACTCTTCCACTCTTCCACAAAGAAAGGGTTGTTGGAGACATCTGAGCAGCTCCAATGCAAATGACAGAATTACTGTGTGAATTCCAGGACAAAACACCAGTCAAATAT
>VYXF01011769.1:104477-138136 GCA_013397295.1 Polioptila caerulea | reverse complement strand
ATTACATTACATTACATTACATTACATTACATTACATTATATGGTATTTGCTATATGATACTAGTAATATTCTCTTCTCTTATGTTGCACTTCAATATTTCAGTAAAAGGTTTCTGTGGCACAAATCTGCTCTTACTCATCCTTTCTCCATCTTTTCCACAGATTGTTTCTCAGTCTGAGCCCTGAATTTACCTCCAGAAGTTCACAAGGAGCGCCAGCAGAGTCCTTCAGCCAGGGAAGAGAGGTGGGAGAAGTGATGTGTTTGGGAGAGAGGAATGTATAGGAGGGGGTTAGAGAGGACAGGATCAGTGTTTTTCAATAATTATAGAATCATTAATGTTGGAACAGACCTTCAAGACCATCTGGTCTAACCCAGCACTGCCACATCCACCACAGCAGCCCCTGAGTTCCACATCCACGCGTTTTTTGAATACTTTTGGGGGCANAGGTGGGAGAAGTGATGTGTTTGGGAGAGAGGAATGTATAGGAGGGGGTTAGAGAGGACAGGATCAGTGTTTTTCAATAATTATAGAATCATTAATGTTGGAACAGACCTTCAAGACCATCTGGTCTAACCCAGCACTGCCACATCCACCACAGCAGCCCCTGAGTTCCACATCCACGCGTTTTTTGAATACTTTTGGGGGCAGTGATTCCACCACTGCCCTGAGCAGCCTGCTCCAGCACTTGACAAAACTTTTGATGAAGGAATTTTCCGTAATGTACAACCTGGATATCCCCTGGTGCACCTTGAGGCCGTTTCCTCTCGTCCTCTTTCTGGTTACCCAGGAGAAGAGACCGACCCTCCCCTGGCTGCACCCTCCTGTCAGGGAGCTGTAGAGAGTGGGAACTTCACCCCTGAGCCCTCCTTTTCTCCAGGCTGAGCTCTTCCAGCTCCCTTGTGATGCTCCAGACCATTCCTCGGCTCAGTTCCCTTCTCCAGACACATTCCAGCACTTCAATTTCCTTCTTGCAATGAGGGAACCAAAAACTGAACCCAGGATTCAAGCAGAGGCCTCACCACTGAAAAATTCAGGGGGATGGTCACTGCCCTGTCCTGCTGACCCCACTATTTGTGGTACAATCTGGCAGTATTTAAATTAACTACCTCAAAGTTAGCTTAGGAAAATCCTCAATGAGTGCTCTCATATCTGACAGGGCTTCTCCAAAGCTGCAAGAGCAGCAGGACAGGGCAGCCAGTCTTTGCTGTGTTGATGGCACCTAGTTTAGCTTGAATCTTGTATATAAACTGATTTTTGTTCACACATGTGCCACTAGTTTAGGGTGACCTGTCCTGTCTCACCAGAAACTTAAAAGTTGTTCTGGAGTTATCTGGGCCTTTGGATCAGGAAGCGACTCATTGCTGCTCTGAAGAGACTAAAACAAAAAAGAGATTTTTAAATCAAAAGATATTTTTTTGAACAAAGTTCATTTTAAAAAAACAAGTTTGCAACCTCTTATTTCAGACGTCTCACAACCACGAAATGTTGCTTAATTATTTTTTGGTAAAAATATCAAAATTGGGGAATTAGCGCGACCACTAGATGGCACAAACTGCTCAAATATGCTGCCCAAAAGATCCCAAAAAGCTGAAAACTCTCACGCTGCAGACAAGAGCGGAGGACGCTCAGAGCCCTACCATCAGTTTAGGTGAACCTCCCCAGAATTTCATGAGGAGGACAGGATCTCAGTAGGATGTTTTGTGCTATGTGTCCATTGGGCTGTTCCATGAGTCCTCTCATGGCTGGAATTCCTCTGTAAGGAAGTTTTCATGCCCTGTCTGCCCTGAACCACCTGAATTAGTGCTGTGCAGAGCCTGTCCCTCAGAATAATTAATTTTTGCTAGTTTGGCTTGCACCTGGGGAGAAATGTCACAATTTCTGTGTCTGATGAGATAGCTGGCATCCTCTTCCCATATTGAATTTCACACCTGGAAATTTCTAGTGATCCAGGTGAGAACAGGGTACACTTGCAAGGAACAGACTTGGTGTGACTGCCCTGACATTAATCCCATCACACCCCAGCCATTCTAGGAAATTATATTTATGGATGGACTGCAGTGCCCCAGACACAGTCAGATATCCCCAGCACCAAGGCCCCTTGGCAGAGACTTTGGGTGATTTTCATCCAAATAAGACCAGATCTGGAAGTTTTGAAATGCTCTGCTGGGCCATGGTGCACACAGATAACGGCAGCAGGGAGATCAGCAGACACTGGGACCCCAGAAAACACCTTTCTACTCTTCTCTGCCCTCGTGAAACCCTGCCTGGAGGGCTTCATCCAGGTTTGGAATCTTCAGCATGACAAAGATGTGTTGGAGCAAGTCCAGAGGAGGCCACAAAGATGCTCTGGGGACTGGAGAACCTCTGCTGTGGAGACAGGCTGGGAGAGCTGGGGGTGTTCAGCCTGGAGAAGACAAGGCTCCTTATTGCCACCTTTCAGTACTTACAGGGAGCCTATAAAAAAGAGAGAAACAGACTTTTTACCTGCACATTCAGTGATAGGACAAGGGGTAGCAGTTTAAACTAAAAGAGGAGATGTTTAGATTAGATAATAGAAAGAAATTCTTTTTGCAAACAATGGTGAGGCACTGGAATAGGTTGTCCAGAGAATATGTGGATGTCCAACCCCTGGAAGTGTGCAAGTCCAGGTTGGAGCAACCTGGTAGCATCCCTGCCTACTGCAGGGGGTTTGGAACTAGATGATCTTTACACTCCCTTCCAACCCAAACCATTCTGTGATTCTTTCAGAACACAATTCTGAAATTCTGTCAATAATGTCAGAATTGGGGACCAGCAGATCCCATCCAGAGGTTTCAGAGGAGATTGCTTAGATTGAGACTCTGAAGGAAAATATTAAATGCAATTCCCTGAACTTCATGGTAATTAATTTTACCTCTGGACATTTATCAATGACTACACCTGTGTAACCCTTTGGGACTCTTGCCAATTTCTTGATCCAGTTGCTGGCTTTGAATGTCACTAAATGGTACAGTTTGTTGGTGCTTTGGGTACATTTAATTGCTGGTTCAGACACTTCTGATTGGGCATTTAACCCTGCTTGAGGTCACCAAGGTGCCTGTGTTCATGTGTCAACACAGAGGCTCCTTGATATAAAATGATCTGTTCCAAGCAAAATGTGTGTGAAAGCTCAGCTGTTGGATCATGCTTCCCTCTCTGCTGTCTCTGCTTATGCTGGCTGCAGGCACATCAGGAAATTCAATTTGCTGAGCCCCCATCCAAAGAACAGCTGCTCATCTTGCTAAGTCTGCAAAAGTCAGCATTGAACATGTCTGATGTGAACACACCTGAGTAACTGCTTGTCTTGGGCTACAGCAGCATCCCCAGAACCGTGCCTGCCACGTTCACACCCCAAACCAGGAGAATGTACTCTAAGGAGGAGGAAGAGGGGATAATGTGAACAATCAAGACCCCAGGCTCGATGTTCACTCAGCAAACCTAACTGCATCTGAACCACATTAAAACACACCTTGTCTTACTCACGTGCTGTGTCCTTACGTGCCCTTGCTGAGGGGAGCACAAGCAGAGCTGGCTGTTCCTAATCCCTTTAGGAAGGGCAGTGCTTTTCCCAGCTCGCTCTCTCATGCCTGTTGGTTATCCTGTACCTGCTGGGGGATCCTGTTCTGGCTTGAATGCCCTCCTTTCACCAGGTGTGCTTGGGCTCAGCTTTATTGCAGCATCCTTGCAGAGTTTCACTGTTCTGATACGCCCTGGCCCTCAGATCCCAACCTGGGCAGTGGGAGATGCAGAGTGGCCAAATGCTGCAGCTGGTGAGATCTGGATGGTATTCCAAACACCTCCTCACTGTCCAATGGTCATTTCAAACTGGCAAACATCTCCCATCCCTGACCAGAAGCTACTGTTATCCCCAGGGTTAGCAGGTTACTTTTGACTTGCTTTTACAGAGGTGTCTTAATTCCCCTTAGGTTTTCCAGAACAGGAGGGAAATCATGCTACATGTATTCGTTTGGATGCCTGTTCAGCATTTCTAAACATACACTGCAAGACTTTTACACATCTGGGTCCCAGAAACACAGGGTAGTGAAACATAGAGCAGGCTGAGACCATCCTAATGCCAGTAGTAAGGGCACAGGAGGTTGCAGTCCTATTTCCCATGCTGCTGCCATGCACTTCTCTGAGCTAGGCAAGACATGTGGGAGCTGAAACTAACTGGAAACAGACGAAAAATACTTAAAATAATTTTTTGTGTGTTTTTAAGCCAGGTCTCAGCCTGAACCATCACAGTGTCTTCACTGATTCCCAAATGGGTGGTTGAGACCTCTTCCACCGCACTTTGAAATGGTGAGGAGCTGAAGAAAATGCTTCAGCTGTCTGCTGGCAGGGATCAAATCAGTAGAGGATCCACTTGGGGTGTCTCTGGGGGCCTGAAGCATCCTGTCCAGCCTCCCTCCTGCTTTCTGCCAGCATCTTCTCTTCCCCTCCACATCAGCCTTTCATCACTCCCTGCAGTGCTGCCCAGTCCTGCAGCTCCCAATGAGGGTCTGGCCACTCCAGAACCCTTTGTACCTGACAGTGGTCCCAGTGGGAAAAGGACTGGACAGGTTTTTGATTCCTTGCCAGCAATGCCAGCAGAGCCTCGTGTGTGAAAGTGGTGTCACCTCAGTCTGAGCCATTGATTTACTGATAAGGAGTTCCAAAAATGCTGGCCATGAGCTTTCCTTTGCCCCATCTCCAGTTGTCCTCTTTCCTTCTGAAAGGGGAGCATCTCAAAAATACATGTGAGATTTGGAGGACNTTTCCAAAAATGCTGGCCATGACTTTCCTTTGCTCCATCTCCAGTTGTCCTCTTTCCTTCTGAAAGGGGAGCATCTCAAAAATACATGTGAGATTTGGAGGACACAAAGCTTCAGAAAGGCCAGAGAGACTCACTGGACTGCTACTGCCACGGATGGGAGATGAACCTCAACAGCTCCAGCCCCTGGTGGCCCAGAGCTGGAAAGGGAAAAGAAGACACAGTGGTTTGTATCCTGTCAGGTTTGTGTGTGCAGCACAGGGCATCTGAGAAAAAGAAAAAGGAAAGAGGAAAGAGGAAAGAGGAAAGAGGAAAGAGGAAAGAGGAAAGAGGAAAGAGGAAAGAGGAAAGAGGAAAAAGGAAAAAGGAAAGGAAAGATCAAAACAAAGCAACAAGAGGAAGTTTGAGTCTGCTAGGTTTGAGAAGTTACTGCTGTCATAGAAAAACACAGTAGCAAATACGCCTGATTTGAGAAGAGGTGAGCACTGCAGATACAAGTTCCCGAAAGCCCGGAGGTGAGAGCGGCCGGGTCGGTGCCAGCTGGCAATGTCACACCCCAGGAACGTCCCTGGCAGCTGCCAGGCAGAGCCCAGCCTGTCCCACGAGTGTCCGCCTTCACCCGGGGCTGGCCTGGCAGGAGGGGGTTCTGCCTTTGGGAAATGGAGGGAAGAGCAGGAGGTCACACCAGCTTTGTCCGGCTGAGAAGCACGATCTGGATGGCAAGAGGGAGTTGGAATTCCGTGTCTTGGCCCCTTTGGCGGTCGGGCGGCTGCCAAGGTGAGGGTGCGGAGGGAAACCTGCCCGGCCCTGCCCTGCCCTGCCCTGCCCCAGGGGCAGCTTTCCTAAACCAGCCAGGGCTCTCCAGATGGGGAGTAAGAGAAGCTTTCCCTTCACAGAGAGTGGAACCAGAGGGTTTTACCACCCCTTAGGAAAGCCCCAACCTAGAAGCGCCTCCTGCGCTGGTGCTCCCTAAGGGCGTGGGTAGGAGACACTGGCATTGGGGCACCGTCCTGGCCCTTCCTCAGCACCCAGCCAGCTGTAGGAACTGTCCCCATCAGCTGAGAGGGGCTGTCGGTGCCGAAATGACAAGTGGCAGCACCTCGGGGACCCCCAGCACCGCCCCTGTCCTGCAGGAGAGCGGAGGGGGCTGGCGAGGGGCGCGGAGCCCGGCGGGCTCCTGCTGAGAGAGCCCCGGCCGAGGACACGGACCCTGCGAGGACACCCTGCGGCACAGGAGGCCGCCCTGCGTGGAAAAGGGGCCGGTCCCGAGCTGGGAAGGAGGAGGAGGAGGAGGAGGAGGAGGAGAGGGTGGGTCGCTGTGTGTCCTGCCAGGCTGCCGCAGCCCGGCCGGCTCTGCGCTCACCGCGGGGCAGGAGCCCCGGCGCTCCTGTGCACCATGATCCTCTGGCTGTGCCTCTGCTGGGGCTTCTCCCCCTCGGCGGCACAGCCCGACTCGGAGCTGATGGCCCGGTACCTGGAGCAGCAGCTGCTGGCGGACTACAGCATCGTGGAGCAGGTGGGTTTAAGGGCGGAGGCTGTTCGGGAGCATCAGGTGGGCGCAGCTGGCTTGTTCCCTCTTCACCAGCAGTATTGACGAGCGGGGCAGCCTGATAAAAATGCGTTTATTCCACCTGTCCGTGCAGCTCAGCTCCGTGGAGGTGCTGGAGCCAGAACGGGGTTGTGCTGGAGGGGCTGAGGCCGGAGATCGCCCGGCGGTGGCGGCGCTGCTGCCCCGGGCCGGGCTCGGTCTCACCCCCATCCCCACAGCGGCGCTTCCCAGGGACAAGGGAGCTAACGCCGTGTGCTGGCCACACTCCAGGCTGAGTAACTCCGAGTGTTTCAAGCTCGGGGGACAGTTTTTTCTGCCTGTGGTCTTACTGCACTTGATTTTTAACTCGTGCTGGATGAAGCAAGCCACATGAATTTCAGCTTCTAAAACGCTTCTTGACAATTAAAGACAAAAAAATTATATTCTATGATTTCTGCTTCCTTTTTATTTTCTATTAAATTATATTCTACAGGTGAGGGCTATTTCGTTGTGTTATTGTGTGGCTTAGATTTTCTGAGGAAATGGGATTGGGTTTGGGTTGTGGCTTGGGAGGCTGATTAAAGACTCAAGTGGAAAATGTCCCTGCCCATGGCAGAGGGGTTGGAACTAGATGATCTTTAAAGTTCCTTCCAGTCCAAGCCACTTGGATTCTATAAAAGCCTGAGCTTCAGGTCTGTGCTCACATCTGTCAGGTCCATAAGAGCTACCATGTGTGACTTTGGGTCACTTAGGGCATCAGTCATTTATCTAAATTTGATCAGATCTGAGAGGCTCTGTAGCACCTGAGGCACCTATGTGGGCCTGAGATACAATGCAGGGACTATGGAATACCTGTGCCTTGCTGGGGGTCAGGTGGGATAATCCAGTTTGTCTAAAATATCAGTATTTGTCTGTATTTGGCTTCTTCTGTCATGCAGCGGGTGGGAAGAGTGAGACTCTTCAAGTGTATCTGTATCTATCCCACCTAGAATAGAAAGAATCTCACTCCAGAAGCATCCACATCTCTCCCCTATGGGGATGCAAAAACTTTCCTGTCAATCGTGATTACTATGGATGCATATTCCTTTTTGGGGAGTTCAGCCACAAACCCACACTGTTTTACAGACCCACCTGCCCAAGTGGGAGAGAATATCTCCACTGCTGCCAGTGGAGTGGTAACTGGGATCACTCACCTGCTTTAGGGGGGGAAATAAATTTCAAAGCCCAAAGAACTGGTTCACAGTGCTGAAGTAACCTGGTTGATGTTGCTTGAGGCACATGAGGGTGTTTTCACAGGAGCTGTGTTGCTGGCAGGTCAGTGGAAGCAGCCACTTCCACCAGAAAAGCAGTGATGTGCAAATAGGTGTGATGGCCTGGTGCCCTGGGACAGCCAGATCTAGAAGAGGACATCTGTCTGTCCTTGCTGAACACCTGAGCCAGGCTGAGAATAGGCAGGTGCTCCCCTAGAAACAAATCCACTGCACAGCTTATATCCCATACACCATGCTGGGAATTAACAGATGTAAGTTATGTGGTCACTACTAGCAGTTATCTGGCTTTAATGAGTGTGTTGAAAAGCTTTAAAGGTAAAGGTTGGTGGCAATTTGGGAATTGTTCCATTAGATGTTGCCAGTGAAGCTTGCCTGATTGGAACAGTGAATGGGCTGGTAACAAACCCTGCAGCAGTGTTTTGGCAGCAGTCATGAAGTCCTAGGAAACAGGGTACTGCTATCTGGTGATCCTTAGCTCCTCACTGATGTCCACTGGGTATCCCCAAGACTTTAAAAGGTGGTTCTTGAAGAAGCCAAGTCACACAGAGCCTTCTTATGCAATTAAGCAAGCAAACAAAATGGGTTTTAGTGAGGAAAGATAAAAGCAGGAACCAAGTTTGCAGTTTCACTGATTAGTCTTTAAAAACTCCAGTGACCATTCCATACAGAACAACAGGTGGATTTGTTCCAAAAGATAAGTTTTTTTCCCTCTCCTCTCCTCTCCTCTCCTCTCCTCTCCTCTCCTCTCCTCTCCTCTCCTCTCCCAAAGGACCTGTTTTCCCTTGGTCCTAATTTTATGAGATGTTGGCTAAAACCATGCAGAAGGAAATAGTAAAGATTCTCGTGGATGAAACATTAATTTCCCATTTGGGCATTCTTGAGCTTTTCAATGCACGATATAAACAGACATAAAATCATCTCTTTGGCAAGGGCTGCTGCTATTTCAGAGTGAATCAACTGAAAGGGCAAATCAGGTAAAAAAATATTATTGCATTCTCCTGCTCTCTGGGGTTCCACTGAGATTTTAAGATGACACTTGACAAGAGATTTGCTTTGGGAGGGACTTGACCTGGAGATGTTGCTGAGCTGAATCTCACACCATGTGAGAAGGCAGAGGAGTTGATGAGAGGGGTGAGATAGTGACAATTGCACTGTCATAGGTGAAGCACTTTGTTTCATAATAAGATCTGTTGCTGAATATAAATATCTTTATTCTTGTTTTGCACATAACTAGTGCTTTTCTGTCACTGCACAATAAACACGCAGTACCTGTGGAGTGTTTAGGCAACAGATTTGCTCCTGAGCTAATATTTATACAGCTGAAACTGTAGCATTAATTTTAGCTAGTTATAGAACCATAGAATGATTTGGGTTGGAGGGGACCTTAAAAAGTGTCCATTTCCAAACCCTTGCTGTGATCAGGGACATCTTCCTCTAGACCAGGCTGCTCAAAACCCCATCCAGCCCGGCCTTCAATACTTCCAGGGATGTCCTTACCATCCAGGCTGACCTTCCTGCCATCATATAGAGGGTCCTTAGCCAAGCAGTATTTGCAAAACACCCAGCAGCTCCTTGCCTGAGACAGCCACATTCCACTGCTGAGCTTTGATCAGTGGGTCTGTTAATACAGAAGAGACTCAGGTTTTAATTTTAACCAGAGGAACATTTGAACCTGGCCACGGGTGATCAGTCACACAGCCCCATGTCTGGCATTAAACAAGTGACATGTCTGCTGTGGGCTGAACAGGATCCACTGACTCCCTTCACTTTTGCAGGTTGCTCGCCGTGTCCCAAGACAGGCCAAGTTCCTGCAGAGGCTGGTGCGTATCACACCCTGTCTTTATTTTACCTCATGGAAACCACACTTTCCCTGGATATGTGTGTGTGTGTGTGTGTGTGTGTGCCCAGGAATTAACTATTTGATGGTAGAGTGAGATTCTGGGTAATGAAAAAAAAAAGAAATTTTCATTTTGATCAATGCAACAGGTACAGGTTCTTCTAATATTTTCCAATCCATCTTTTCAAGCCCAGATTTGGGGAAAGAACATCTAATGTTACCAAGCTTAACAAAGTAGTGAAAATAAGCCTGATGAAATCTCATTGAATTTGAAGAGAAAGGAAGTTTGCTTTAAAATTTGAAGATCTCTGTCATTATCTGACACAATCTACTGGAGAAAGAAAGAAAACAAGGAAGCCAATATCCTTCTTTCAACACAGAAATCTAAAATTTAGATGTAGAGAGGCAGCCAGTGGAATTGCTGTTCATGGCCATTTATTTTTCTGTTTTTTCTGGGGGACTTCCCAGTTGAGAACTGGTGGAACTCATTTCACACACTGAGCAGCCATCACCTTAACAGCTTCTAGTCCCCTTCATCTTTAACAGATTGGAATCAGCAGCCAAGAGAGAAACTCTCAGGCTTATTACCAGTTTATTACTCCTAATCTGAGAGACAGTCAGTTTGTTTTGATGAAAGTAACAGATAAAGGCAAAAATACAGAATGGATCTCATTAATATTCAGCTCTTTTTCTGTCCTTCCAAATATTTCATGTAAACAAACATAAAATAATTTGTTTGGTGAGAAAATTTCAGCTGCCAGTTCATCATCATAACCAGGACACCTCCACAAAGCATCCAGCCAACCTGCCTCACAGCAGCATATTAATCTGCTGCCTTGGCATTCCCTCACTTAACTTTTAATAGGGATGATAAATCACAGTAATAATAACATTAAACAAATGGTTTGTTTTGGGTTTTTTTCCTTTGAGCTGCCTCTCATCTTCTGAAAGCCTGAATAAAAAGTGTAGAAAACAAACAGGGGTTGTGCAGCTGTAAGTCAGAGCACCAGGCACTGATGGATTGTGCAAGAGCTCCAGGGAATGCAGCACAGGAATCCCAGAGTGGAACTTGGGCTGCCTGCCCAGCCTGACTGGGCAACCTGTTGGAAATGGCCTGTGCCCCCACAATTTATATTTTCTATATACAGGGAATAGCAGATCCCTTCCAGAGATTGGAAGGTGAAGCAATTCTTTCATCCTCAGCTCTACGTGATGCCCTTATTCAGTGTCTGATTTCCCCAACAGCAATTCACATCCACCTGGAAGAGGGAGGGATGTTGAATGTCTTTTTTTGTTGTGTTTTTTTGCCATTCCTCAGATTGTAAGGATATCAGAACTGGGGCTTGTTCAGTGGGATAGAGATGTTTGCCCCTGGATCCCTGGAAGTGTCCAAGGCCAGGTTGGACAAGGCTTGGAGCAACCTGGTCTAGTGGAAGGTGTCCCTGCCCATGGCAGGGGGTTAGAACTGGATGGACTTTAAGGTCCCTTCCAACCCAAACCATTCTGTGATTCTGTAACAGAGATCAGCTGAAGTCAGCAAAGAGTGGGTTTAGCAAAATAAAAACCCTAAGTGACTTTTTTTTTTTTTTTTTCATATGAAATACCATCAAGCTGTAGAACTTCTTGCAGCAGGATGTTGCAGATGCTAGAAGTTTACATGGATTCAAAAAGCAGCTGTGTAAAGTAATAGAAGATAAATCCACAGAATACAAATACACCACAAAAATTCCATCCTTGACTCAGGAGTTCCTTCAGCCACAAATTACTGAAAACTGAGAGACTATTTCAGGGTAGTATCAGTGCAGGTTGGACTGATTTTACAGTCTCCTCTAAGGATGTGCTGTTGGTCTCTGCCAGTGACAGGCTACAGGGTTAGAACTGCTTTTTTCTCACCCAACACAACCATTCTCCTGTTGTTGTCCTAACAACAGCAAGTTCATGCTCTCTGTCACATTTGAAAGGCTTTCTGAGTTCCTGTGAATCCACCAGTGCCTTCACAGTGTCACTGCAGAGCCACTTGTATCTCAAGTGAAAGGCAAAGGGCTTGATCCTCTTTTGCTGATCATTTGTCTGCTCCATACAAACCCACAGTTTTTGATGAACTGCAGCCCACGGGGGTGAATGCAGAAGGTCTGACACCAAAGAATTTGCTGTAGTTTCCAATTCTTTCTATAACTTCTGTTATTAAATCCTTTATGTACCTTGCTATGCCATAGGCCATTAGTGGCATGGAAGACTGAATGAAGTTACAGCTCATTATATCTGAAAACATTCCTACAACCCTATTTCAATCAAAACTCCCCATCTTTTCCACCTTCAGGATAATGAGACTGGAAAGCCATGCCTGAGTATCAGGGAAGTTCCTAAGAACAGCAGGATCTAGTTCTAATTAACAGCAGTTAATTAAGCAGCCATCTAAGGGCAGGATGTTGTATCTGTGCAGGAGTGTTCTAGCCTGGATCCACAGATCTATTGCACTGATCTGTCTAAAATCAGTGAGGTGAAACCTGCCCTGGAAGTTCCAGTCTCTTGCCATTGTGCTCCATGTGAGCTGAGCAGGATCCTAGACACTGGGCACATTCCCCAGTTAAAGCCATCTGTCATGATTAGGTTCATCTGAGAAACGTTATCAGTCCTTCCAAGCCTTGCAAGTGTAGGCAGGCAGGGCTTTGTGCCAAGTGTGTTGGTAGGTCTGTGTTTCCAGTGGATCCTCATTTTTCCATTTGCCTGGAATTCACTAGCCCAGCAGCCTTGTTAGTTGGATGCTCAGTTACCTCTGATGCCATCAGCTACTGCAGAGATGTTCTTGTTTCATACTCAGACAAACACTTGCTCCCTTTCTTAAGCTGTTTGCCAAAATTATTTTTGTTCTGAAAGAAAGCCTGGACATGCAGCTGAAGAGCCTGTTCTTGTCCTCACAACTCTTACGTGACTGTGAGTTTTTTACCAACCTCGATAGGAAGAGTCTCACTGTATTTGGCTTAGTGAGGTTGCTCTGTATTTACAGTGTATTTTACTCTTTATCTCCCTTCTGCTTTTGAAGGTTTGGTCTTTGATTGTGTAAGTCGATGTACAGATTTTTCTTTTTCAAGGGTTGCTTACAGTTAAGTACACTGAAGTATTCCAGGAAGAAAACATTTGAGCTCCATGGAGATGTTGCTGTCAAAAAACCCATTAGTCTGGAGAAATGCTCCAACTCAGGACTTGTGCACGAAAACACATTCCCAAGAAGCAGAAATTGGCTTTCAGCTTCCATTGCTACATCATGTGTCATTCACTGCTGTCTCTGCTGCTTCTCTGCTGGAAGGAGTCCAGTGTGGGCTAAAAAAAAGCTTAAAATATTTTGCTTGAGATGTCACAGTGTCAGTGTTTTTTATTAAGTCTCTTCATCCATTGGTGCAGATTTCCAGGATGGATTCTCAGCAGAGAAGGACTCAGTTGACTCCATTGACAGCAGTTTCTCTGTTTACATAACTTAGGGATCTGACTGGATGGATTTGAAGGTGCTGCTTCATAAATGGTGATGTCAGTCTTTCAAGAAGTCTTCCATCTGTTCTGGTGCACAGGGCAGGGTCTGTGACACAGTTCTGGACCCCATAGGGACATATTTTGGGCTTCTCTTCCCAGGCCACAAGGGAATAATCCTGGCCCTCTCACACAGCCAGAGTTGAAGGCTTCAGTTTAGGATACAGATGGATTTTGTCAGGGTGTTTCACAACTTAAAGGATGGCATAAGCAGAGCTCTCAGACCTTTCCCAAGAACTGGACAATGTCTGTGGCTTCTGTGCATGAACAAAGACAGCACCACATTCCTGATTTACTGTTTGCAGCTCACCTGAAATTTTGAGGACAAGCCCACATTGCCTGTTGTTGTCAGGAGGTCTAATACTCATTGGGTGTGAGTTTGCTATTCCATATTAAATACTCAATCCATTGAAACACTGCAGGGGTGAGTTATCCAGCTGTCTGTTTAGAGGTTTGATTCCCACAGGAAACCAGGCCTCGGATGTCGGAGTTTCACGTGAGATCCACGATCATTTCCCGGTACGCTTTCACCACCGTGTCCTGCACCATGGTGAACAGTGGCTCTGAGGCACGGGAAGCAGTGTTTGAGATGCAGATCCCAGCTGCAGCTTTCATCTCCAACTTTACCATGTAAGTAAGTAATGCACAGACCAAGTCTATGAAAGCCACGATACTAAATTCAAATCCTCAGTGTAAACAGGGAGAGAAACTATTCTATTTCCTATCTTTTAACCACTTCCTTCTCCTCCTCTCTCTTATTTGAATGAGAACACTCTCTTGAAGACCTCAAAAACCTTTCACGAGAAAGTTTCAGCAGCATTGGCAGATATATTTATATGACTAACTGTAATGCCTCAAAATCTTCTTGTTATTTCATGTTCTCCACATTGTCAATGGAGCAGAAATCAACTCCAGCCAGCAGATAGGTTCAGTGGCTGCTGGAGGTCTGAATGAGAAAGCAAATAGAGAGAAACCTCATAGTGAAATGACTAATAAATTAAACTCTTAGTCTCAAACATATTTGGTTTGATCATGCTCAGATCCTCTCTACAGACAGATATTGGGGCCACAGCTTCAGACTGGACCAAAGGGGATAGGGGACCCACTCTTTACAAAATACTTCCATTTAGAGTGAATAGGAAGAATAAGACACTTTTGCCTTTGTACTGGGCTGGTATTTCCAGCCAAGGAGCTTCTGAGTTGGCTTCTGTCCCAGAGACTTGGGTGAACTCAGTGGAGTGACACCAGCAGCACTCTGAGATTCTTCTCACATCAAAGGCTGTGAATGCACCTGCAGCAAATATACACTTGTCACTCTGCCTAGGTGCAAAGTGACCATACTGACACCTCTGATCTCTCCAGGAGCATTGGCAACAAGACTTATTATGGAGAGGTCACGGGGAAAGAAAAGAAAAATAGCACCGAGGACAAAGAAAGGCACAAGAAACCTCCAAGCCCCACAGAAGGAAGGTGAGTGTTCTGCATTCGGCTGTGTTCTGGGAAATGATGCACTCTCCTGCCATCTTTATCTTGGCTGCCTTGGCATGCCCATCCATGGATTTATAGCAAGGAGCAGCTAAATTGGATGTTATCTGCACTGCCTGGTGTCATTCCTATACTCCAAGCCATGAAAAATTGTGTGTGGCCTTTTCTAACCCAGTCACACAACTTTCAAAATCCCAAGATGCTCCAGAATGTACTACTGGGGGAAAGAATTCTTATTACTTCCTGAATAACAGAAAGGAAAATTAGGGTGCTGTCATGAGCATAGCCCTCCACTTCACTCAAGAGGGAAGCAAGGATATACGTGATTTATCTAAAGCAGTAAACCAACAAAGTTCAATGGCAAATGGAACAAGTGTTCAACAAGATTCGATGGGAAGGTTCAGCTGATTATTTAAAGGAAACAGGGTCAGGCAAAACTATCAGGAGGCGGGGAAGGAGGTGATGTGTGATGTGTATGGGATGTGAAGGTGCCTTTGGATTTTCCTTCCAGGGAGAATGGCTACGAGACATTCAAGGCCTCTGCCTTCATTCCTCGCAAGATGCAGGCCAGGTTCATATTGCATTATGAAGAACTGCTGCAGAGGAGGCTGGGGAAATACGAGTACACCGTCAGCATCCGGCCCCAGCAGCTGGTGGGGCGCTTACGGGTGGAGGTGAACATCCTGGAGAACTCAGGGATTGTGTCCCTGGAGGTGCCTCCCCTTCGGAACAGCAAGCAGAAAGGCAATGGGAAAGCTGAAGGTAAGGAGAGGCTTTATGACCCGTGGTTCTGTGATTTGTGGGGCCTTGATCGCTTCTCAAGACGTGGCCTGGCAGTGCTGGATTTCTTTTCTCTGGATGGCTGTGCCTGTGTGGAATCTGTGCCTAAGCCTGTGAGGGCTTTGAAGCTTAATAAATACAGGGTTGATCCCATTCATCTCAATAGGGTTTGAGTTGTTTTGGGTTTTTTTGCTATTGTCTTTAAGAGCTTTGAACTGGGCCTTCAGGCCTTGTGCTCAGCACTGGAGCAGGACTCTTCCCTGGCCTCTGCATCTCCTGGGAATTTTTTATTTTAAGTGAATTGTTTTTTCCATCTATCCATGCCAGGGAAGATAGGAAATCCTGCACTTGAGAACATGGGAAGTTCCAAGAGGAAAATCCAGATTTTGCCAAAGCACTGTCTGAGCATCTGCTCTTACCCCTAACCGTCCTTACTCACCGTTCAGTGTAAATATAATTTTTTTCTGGGGTAAACTAAGAGCTCAGGATACCGTGATTGCTACATGTTGTCAAAAAACACCAAAAAAGAAGGATGTAAGGAGGATTCAGAGTCTTTTGGGACTTGACCCTCAGTCACTCCAAAGTGACACAGTGCCAGCAAAATCAGTGGAGCTGTTCATATCTGCCACAAAAAGATCCTGATGCATGTGAACTGGAGTTAAACTGATTGCTCAGTGGGATCTTACTGATTTTATCCAAATCACATGAAATCAAGGCTCTCAGTGACTTGGACTATCTTCAGGTCAAGCCTCGTTAGTCTCTGTGTCCTACATCCACGTGCCAAGTGATAAATGTGCTCTGCTCCTCATCAGGAGAGGCAGGAAGCCTTTTTCACCTATGAGGGAATATCACAGTGCATTGTTGGCACATGGTTTCCTGCATGACATCTGGCATTGATCAAGGGTAGAGACAGACTAAGCAGAGCAGACACACTGTTGGTCCAGCAGAGTATGGAAATTCCTATATGTGAATGACATACAAGGAAAACTCATGTAACTCACTATCCAAATGGCAATCTGGGAGCACTGACATTCTTGGCATCATGCTTCAGATCTCAAAGAGCTCACATAAAAATGGGCTTGAGCTGTTGGATTCTATAATCCTCCCTAGCCAGTAAAATGTATATAAAATAGGTGTTCCATTGCAGGACGGGTAATGCAACTGAAGCTCAGATTCCCTGTGCTTTATCTGTGTTCAGAATTCAGTTACAGACCCTTTCTGTCAGGAATCATCCCACGTGGTTGTCCACTATATTCCAGCTGACTGTCATCTCTCAGGATGGATCTAAAACCAAGCCATCAGAGCCATTAGTTGCTCCCTGTGAAGCCTTCTTGCTCATATGACACCCAAAAAGTGTGGGATCTGCACATCCACTGAGACCTTCAGGGAAGGCTGTGAGTTTTTAGGTGAAAGACAGGAGAATTGTGAATCTCACGTTTAAAGAGAGACTGCTTGGCAGACAGTCTGTATACTGGGAGTAAACCAGTAGAAAGTGTCTGCTCTCTCTTGGATTCCCATGGCTTAAAACTCTTCAGTACCACTTGGCTGGATATTGGAATATTGGAAAATGGTACTGCCTGACTGGTTTGAGGTTGAATATGTTGTGAAAGCTCTCTTCCTCTATTTCCTATGTCTCAACTATCTCAGAGTTAATAGTAAAAGAGGAGATTTTGATAAGTGTAAATATTGAGAGCAATGGATGAAAAATACATTGTGCCATCAAGCTGTTACATCACACCCAAAAAGATGAGGGCAACCCAAGTTCTTGAAACAACACTGACTCATCAGTGTTTGTAAATACACACATGTAGGTTTATTTTAGAACAACCTGATTGCACAGGAAAACAGATATGTTTTGGTTCTTATTATCTATAGTAGTAGGACAGTATAAAACCGTAAATATATCACTTAAGGAAATATATGTAAGAGTAGAAAGATCTCACCACCTGAAAGACTTGTGATGAGACTTGGTTGTTGCAGCTTCAATGTCTACTGGTCAAAGTGGTGATCACAGGCTAGATCCATCACGTGGTAAGGGAAATCCCAGGGAAACTCACAGAATACACAGTCTATTGGGTTTGTATTCACTCAGGTTCAGGAGGGAATGCCCAGGTACCTGCCCAGAGGTGGGTAGCATGTAGTGGTTGTTGGAATGCTATGGATCAATGACACCTGAATGATGGAATGTTGTGGATCATGGGGCACTTTGGGAGATTTTGACACCTTCTCAGAAGATACAGCTGCCTATTAAATTAGTGCTGCTGTCAGTTAAGTCCCATCATGGCCCATCAGAAGCATGAGCACCTTCAGGCTCCATGTGAGTGTCCTGGCACTGCCCTGGGCAGGGGAGTTATCACAGCTGAGTTCACTCCATAAGGACAAAGTCCCCACCTCCCAGAGTTCTCCTCTTTCCTTATCTGGTCCAACACCATCTGCAGCCTGAGCTGGGCTGTGCTTGCCCCTGGCACCTGGGTGGGTGCTTTGCCCATGGGCAGTTTCCCCTGAGTGTTTGAGCCACCAGCATCCCAGTGTCTCTTCCAGTCTCACTTGTGGGTATGTCTTTCTTGTCTATTAGAAAGTCCTGCATCCATCCTTTCTGAATGGGGAGCAGTGTGATGACAGCTCTTTCTAGGATATTTCCTTGTGCAATAACTCCTGAGCACATGGCTCCATCTGCGAGTTGTATTTTTCCCAAAGGAAAGCACTAGGCATGTGAGTTTTGGAAAACTATCTTTTGACATGTGCAGGTGTTGTCTTCTGTCACATAAAAACCCCAAAACAGGAGGAATTGAGGCCAATGATCCTGACCTTCTCTGGTGACCTCAGAACAGAGCCACTTTCTGAATGATGTCTTGGATGCTGTCCTCATCTTGTTCCTCCAGTGTAGCTGAGTGAGAACTAGCCATGGGCTTGGGCAGCAGACACTAGGCTGCTCGAGGATGACTCTTTCTTTTTGAAGTTAAAGTTCTCAGAAAGTTTTTTATTTCTTATAACAGCTGTCTGGAAGTTTCCACATGTTAGCAGAGGATGAACTTTGCATTCGAGCTCTAATCCTGAATTTACCAGACTCCGAAATAATTTAGGTTTAACTGTTCCTCTAGTGAGGATGACAATTTAATCTGGAAAATACTTTTTCCTGCTGTGTTTACTTCTTCAGCTGAATTTGGTGGAAAGTTTATCTGAAGGCTCTACTAACTCCCTCCATGTGAGCACAAACCAGCCCAAGCATTTGGAGCTCATCCATGCTCTGGACTCTGAAATATTTCATAGATTTTTCTCTCTCTGCCACTTGTTTAAACAGAGCAAGGCCAATAAATAGAGAAGAGTAATTGTGATCCAGATATCAAGTGCTGCCTAAAAAAGAAACCTGGGGGAAGACATAGGAGCTGTATTCCAGAGTATTAAAAAAAGGCTGCTGCAAGGAGGAAAAGGATACTATGCCTTCTGTGTCAATAACCGAAAAAACAAGAAGTCGTGGGTTTATAATCCACAAGGAAAAATGTAAATTAGACATTGAAAATGTCTAACAGTGAAAAAAGTGAAGCTCTGGAAAGGGCTGGCAAGTGTAGACACGGAGTTTCCATTACTGGAGGTCTGGAGTGTTTCTTGATTGTATCAAAAAACTAAGTAGGAAGAGCTTCAGTCTGGGAACGTGGGATGAATTAGATGTTACCTTCCAGACCTGATATTTGTTATTTTTTGAAAAAAAACTTTTCTTGGAGCTTTTCTTTCAGACCATTTTTTGGTTTTTAACTTCTGTCCCAGGGATGGAGATGAGTGGCTGTGAAGAGGATGGGAGAGATTCCTCATAAATTCTTGTCACTTTAAATGGCCATGTGAGACAGCCTTGGAAACTTCCTCTCCAGAGATCCCTGAAGCACTGTCTGTGTTGGAAAGGATGACATTTATCACCTCCAGAGAGTGTTCTGAGGAGCAGTAGAGGGAGGCAGTGTGATCTACATGCTCCACCCAGATTCCACATTGCTTTAAAAAACAGGTTGCGTGTGATTACGCTCATTTAACAGGTGGGGAAACTGAGGCACGGAGTTGCTACCTAAATCAGCTGATTTCCAGTGGTCCATAGAAGTGTTAAGACTTGTGCTGTTGTGGCACAGCATCTTACCCTCATCCATCACTGTAATTAAGGCAGAGAAATGTGGAAGTGTTGCCCAAAGGCCACAGTCATGGACATGCAGGAGGAATAAGCAGGGAGTTCTGGCTGATTCTCACTGCCCCTGGTGTGATATGACCAGGCAGCCTAACCCACAGCAGGCTTTCCTTTCAGCAGTTGAGGAGAAATAATGTGAAACCCCCAGATCAGAAATTATAAATGAACTTTAAAGGCATTTCTATGTATTCTAGGCTTTTCCCACATACTGGCAGTTAAATGGGATTTCTGGAAGGAATAGAAGACAGATGGAAAATACAAGAAGGCAGATACAAATCTGATGCATTATGTATTAAAAACATATTGTATCTGTTGATTCATCAGATCAAAGGGCAGCTATAAAAATAAAAACAGATCAAGACTGAGGTAAAATCTTATAGCAATGTTGATTTATAACTTTTCTTTGCCAGCAGAAATTTTAACTGTTCATGGATATTAGAAAAAATGTCAAAGCTCTGGGTAATCATTTCATAAACCCCCTCTAAGATACCAAACTAGTGTCCTTATGTGATTTCAGTGTATTGGCTGGGACCTCCCTCTCTGTTTCCATCAGGATGAATGGATTGAAGCTCTCACAGCATGAGAAGCTGTGATGCAGAGGCTGTTCTTGATTTTACTGAAATTGAGAGATATCTGTCATTCAGTCTCCTTGGACAAGGCTTTTTCTGAGGAGTTTGTTTCACAGTCCAGATGCTCTAAATAAAATTTACTTGTGTAAAATTTGGTCTATGACAAAACCCTTCCCTATCTCAGCAGAACAGTCCTCTGTCTTTTCTTTTCAAGTGCTCTCACAGGACATCTGCAAAAGTAAAGCAAAATCATCCTGGAAGTAACATCCTAGAGTGTTATTGAGTTAGGAATCTTACTCTCATTCCTTTGCCTAGAGGAACCTAGATTTTACAGATAACTTCAGAGTAAAAATTACAGATTTGGCCAATCATTTCATAAACCCACAAGGACCCTAAGCCTGGCATTTCTATGGACTTTTACCTGTGGGAAGTTAGGTAACCACCCCATGCCTCCCTTTTCCTATTTGTTAAATGGACATAATCACATATTTCTGGTTTTGTAAATCACTGTGGATGTGGGGTTGTGTTCATTGTTGCTCACAGATGTCACATTGCCTTTCCCTAATGCTTCTCAAAGCCCTTTGCAAAGGTGAAGTGCCACTGCTCATAAACATAAACTCTGCTTACATAAACAGAGTTATAGGAACCCCTGGAGTCAGCTTTCCCAGACCACCTGCACTGTCATTTGGATCAGTATTGTTAATTTATTGTTAATTAAAATTATCCTAAAGCAGATGTCTGTCTGGCCAAATGTATTATACCCTAATCTCTGGCACTCTTGACCTGTTCTCCACTTGCATAGTGGAGGCCAGAAAATAAGCTTAGATATAGATATTTGCATTGTGTACTCCTGAACTGGAACTGAACCTCTCCCATCCCTTCATAAACTGTCATACCACAGATTTTTTTGGCATTTTTGGCAAAGATTTGAGATTTCCTCTCACAGTGTAAATAAGCAGCTGATTCCTACCAATTCTAGCCCAGGAGCAGACATAATGGAATTTCTGTGCCTCAGAGGAGTGTTGGAATAATCACTGTGAGAGCTAAAGCACCCACAAACAACTACTGTTGACAACCTTTTCTTTGTGTTTTCAAAAGCCAGTTAGGAAAAGGGGGAAAGCCCTCAAAATCTGGAGAAGTTCAGGGGCCAAATCAGCCTCATGTAAGGGTCCCAGTGGAGTTGAGAGGGAAAGGGCAGTTGGCAAACCAAAAGAGGGTAAGGTGGGATTTTGTTTACATAGAGAGGCAACAGGGGACTTCTGCATCCCTCAGCTTTTAGAGAATGAACACAGATAACAATACAAGGAGAATTTCCTGCAGACTGACTCAGACCTAAATAATTGTCTTTATCTGAGGTGCCCTCTGCCAGGCACATCCCTCTTCATTGATTCAGGTAGGATTTTCAGAGTTTGGGGTGAGTTACATCTTAGAGATGCAATTTGTGTGACTGCACTGGCAGTGTTGGATTTTGTCTGAATTAGTTGGACTGAAATTGCAGTGACTATAATGATAAGTTTGGCTGAACACAAAGGCAGCTAAGGTGACTTGTTAAAATGCAGACATTACACATAAGACACTTGTCAGGTCAAAGGATCAGTCACTCAGATCAATTCCGCCTCACATGTCTGCAGCACGTCTGAACATGCCACCTTCAAGAATTCTTCATAATCAATAAGGAAAAATCTACAGTGATTCATCTAATCCTGGAAGAAATGTTTAAACTGGCCAAATGAATCATACTTGCATCAACTGTCAGGATCTCAGGTGCAGGATCTGCATCCTGGGTGTCTAGAGGTGGTTGGAATGATCAGCATGTGCGCGTCTGTGGTTGTGTGTTTGGCCAAACAGAACTGAATACAGGAATTTTCTACAAACATTTATATCCCTGCAGGATGGGTTTCAGTTTAAAGTTAGAGGAGAGGGGTAAATTATTTTTTAAATCTCTTTTTATCACTGGAGAGCTGAATCTTCAATGCCAGTAGTCACTCTGCTGGTTGACTTGGCTCCATGGCAGTACCACCTGTGCTGTGCTTTGACATCTGTAAGGCAACGGGAAAAACCTGGAATATTGGGGTTTTATCTCAACAGGTGATGTGTCTCCTCCTCCCTCTACTGTCATTGGGCACACCAAAACCTTAGCTAAGGTTACATTCAATCCCAGTGTTGTTGAGCAAACCAAGATCGCCCGAAATGGAATTTTGGGAGACTTCATAATTAGATACGATGTCAACAGGGAGCTGAGTGTTGGGGATGTTCAGGTACTGTACACATGATTCATCTTTTCTGTTTTATTAACTGTACCCAAGATGGTTCAATTGTTTTGCCTGCTCCAAATTCCTACAAAATGCTTTCCTAGTGAAGGCTACTGCTCCATCTAGCAAGAACTATCCAAAATAAAACCAGTCAATTAGCAGCCACAAAATGGCTGCTAATTAAACTTAACCCTGACTTCATTGAGCTGCTTTTTTGTGTCTACTTTTCAGTTTCTCAATGTACTGGCTGTACATATCTGGATACAAGGCCAGTTCCCCAAGTGCATGTTGTGGTTCTCTTCTGTGGGCACACTTGTCATATCCTTGCTGCATTTGGAAGGAAACCCCAATGTCAGCCATGGAAGGAGATGTGGAGAGCTCCAGTTGGCTCATCCATTCTGGATAAACAGGGGACCAGAATTAAGAAGGATACCAAGGAGCATTCATATCCTCCAGTGTAGGCAGAGTCACTGAAAGCACCCAAATATCCCATAATGATGTGTGTAGAACATTGCACTGTGATCTGCCTTTGATTCCTGACTCCCTTGCTCTTCCACAGATCCTCAATGGATATTTTGTGCACTACTTTGCCCCCACGGACCTTCCTCCCTTGCCAAAGAACGTCGTGTTCGTGCTGGACAGCAGCGCTTCCATGGTGGGGACAAAGCTGAAGCAGGTGAGCTCCTCCTGGTTATTCTACGCTGCTTGGCTCTGAGGTGGCAAAGCTCAGTTCAGGCTTTGTCTCACCATTTTTCTCCTGCAAAACGTTTGCTGTGTCTGAGGTGAGAGATGGCTCAAAGAAGACACTCAAAGTGAGATTATTTACCTGCAATGAGAAATTATCATGTTAGTGGGAATGGGGTGGGAAGAAGGAATGTAGAAGGATTAATCCCTCTGTAAAGGTCAGTGCTGCCAAAATTGAGCATAGGATTGCCTGGGGCAGTTCTGTTCTGAGAGGTTTGAAGAGAGGCAGATCAGGCAGAATTCCCAAAGTGCGTTCAGCAGACTCTGGTATCCAGTCTAACAGCACAGAAGACACTGCTTGAAATTACCTTGGCAAAACACTTAGTGAAGCATAACTCAAGAGGTTCTGCTGAAAGAAAAGTAATTTTGTCCCTTTTGGGAATCTTAGCCTTTCAGAACAAATCTCAGACCTTTATTCCAGGGCACAGACCTTAATGGGAGCCACCATACCAAGCTGAAGGGCACATCAAATATAAATGGAAAATGGATCCAAATTAGTTTCCCCAGTAAGTGGGGAAGAAGATCACTCATCAAGAGAGTTGTTAACAAGCAATCCTAGTCCTGAATGAGGTCTCAAGTCATGATGCCTTTGAATCTGTAAAAAGTCCTGTGGACAGAGCCTGGCTCTTGGTTTCTGTTATTCTCCTGCTAAAAATGACCACCCTGCACCTCAGAATAAACAGTTCTGGCACAAATGCCCCCAGTCCTACAGGGTGGAAGCACACAGCCAGTGACCAAGTGCTGAACCAGGGAGATTAAAACTCCAAAGGGCTTTGGTGCTTTTGTGAGCTGCACAAGTAGATTAACCTTGCAATATGAAAGCTTTTATTCTTCTCCCAAGTATTAGAGCTTCTTTTCATTGCACCTACTAAAAACAACACAGCCATTAACTCCTAAAGGTTTACTCCATAGCCTAGGCAGTTTTTGCTGCTACAGAGAGGTTCCTCTTTAGCCTGAAGTGAGAGAAGTGTCTATGCAGAGCCTTTGTGGAGGTTGTACCCAACTTTTTGTCTGTTATCTCAGTATATTCTTCTTATGGAGAACCACTGTTACGTTATGGAAGAGTTCTATGGGATGGAAGCACTTATCTTCCTTTTATTCCAACTGCTTCAAAAAATAGAACTTTATGGAGTTAAGATCAAAATCATAAAACCCCCACACAGATTAATCGAGAAAAGACCAAAATCTGAAAAATAAACCTCTCTTGGTTCTCTAGGAAAGTGTGATCAGTTACAGCCATGTCTGCTCAGTGTCCTTTTTACCCAGTTGTTGGATGCCATTAAGATGTTTCTTAAATTACAAACAGATCCTGGTGGCAGGATACATCTGAGCAGAGGAAATGTCTCCTTTTTGTCTCTTCTCTTGGACTCTCACAGCTGTAGTGATCTGTGGTGGTGTGTAGAGAGCTGGGAAATCCCACAGGACTGTCTTTCCTCATTTCTCTCTGCTGAGTCACATGCAGGGTCAGCTAAAAATACAGTCAGCAATTGTAAAGAGTGCCCTTGTGGGTCAGCTGCAGTGACTATGGCAAAGGACAGCTTTTAGGATTGTACAAGCAAGGATGGGAAACATGAGCTGTGCACCTTTTTCTGTAGCAACTGGAGGAGATTTTGTACTCTTCAGTCACCTCCCTTAACCAAGTATATGGCAAAATGACTTGAGTGGGGCCAGCATTTCATGCATCCTACAGTTCCCACAACCCAATTGTGAATCATTTATCTTTTCTTCTCCCAGGGTTTTCCTTTTCCAACATGAATTTTTATCCGTTTGAGCCATCTCTTTTTTCCTAAGATATCTTCATCTTTGAGGCAACAAATATCCAGTGGCAAACACATAGAGTGAGACTAGTTGATCATCTTGAATCAAATCTTTGCAGGTGTTCTAAAAGCATGTGGATGTAGCACTTGGAGATGTGGTTCAGTGGTGAACACAGTAGTGCTGTGTCAGTAATTCGACTTGATGATCTTAGAGGTCTTTTCCAGCTTTAACAACTCTTTGGTTCTGTGATCAAGACCCTTGAAACATTCCCCTCACATCACTAAGAGATGTATTAGCTTTGAGGGGAAGATATTTCTTCTCAGTTTTCACAGCCTCTGAGCTCTGGTGATGTCCAGCAGGCTCCAATGTGTTGCAGCTGTCAAACTCTGAGAATCTGAGCCTTTGCTACACTCTTCTTTTAGCACTGGCAAAGTTCACGAATAGAAAATTCTTGAGTATAATGAGAAAAAAATATTTATGTGCTCAAGGTTTTGCACATCATTACTGCTGTCCTACTGGCAAGGAAAATCCCCATGAACTTTGTTTCTTTGCTTGCAAAGAGACAACAAGCTCTGTGTGGAATAGTTGCTTTTAGCAGCCAGGAGAGCCTGGGGAAGAGGTTATATCTGCAGGGTTTATTGGGAAGCAAAAGACTCTGAGCAGTCTACCTTGCTGATTTTATGGTACCTTTGGCCAGGTAGAAGGGGATATAGCAGTTTTACATTGGTATAACCAGGAGAAAAAGGGGCCAGTTAAAAAGTCCACCACCTTGTGAGTACCATAATTGAACCCAGCTTCACTGACGATGATGAGAAAGGACCCTTGTTATAGAACAAGGATGTTCCAAGCTGTGAATATATCCACAAGAGGATGAATTTGCAGGTATTTTGCAGATGTATGGTAAAATAGAGTTGTTTCAACCATGGATTTGTTTCACCTTTCAAACAGGCAATAAATGCCACACACTCAGTTCAGCAGTTGGCTTCACCACAAGCCTGGCAACTTGTCAAAGGCAGTGTGCCAGACTCAGTAATTTTCTCTGAGGTTAATTGCTCTAGGAGGAACCCAGCTGAAACTGGGACCTGCTGGGGATTTGCAAGGGCTTCAGTTCATTTGCCTGTGCCTGTCCAAGGGACACTGTTGGTACCCTTGAGTCACCCCCACTGCTGGAGCCCATCTGAGGGCCCTGTGTGCCCTCAGCCTCTGTGCCTCAGCACCGACACCCCCGAGGAATTTCAGGGTGGGGAAGGAGCACACAAGTGCCTGGGCACTCCATGTCCTCCTTCCAAACTCCTCTGACTTCTGCTGGATGCTGCAGAACTGGCTGTGAGCCTGTTGACTGTTAGTCCAAATATCAGCTGCTGCCCAGGAGAACAACCTTAAATCACCAGGGAACTTTGGAAAAAATGTGAATTCTAGTTACAGCCTTCAGAGCGTTCAAAGCTACTTTGACGAGGAAAATTTTGTCAGGTTTTCCATTTCTGTTGGAAAGAAACAATCCTAGAGAACACAGAAAAGCTGTCTGCAGCACCAACAACCCCATCCAGCTGCCTCCTGCTCAGGAGTACACCACAGCAGTGTTATCTCAGTCCTCCCTGGAGGTGTGAATATGGGATAGAAGAAATACTACAGTAAATAAGACATTAGATCCATGTAGACCTTATTGGCTCAAAGGAAATAAAAATATAATTTCTCTTTCAAGAGAAATACAAGTACTCGTCATGCAGAAAAATAATCTGCCTAACCCTAAAACTTTTAAATGATGACAGGGTCATGCAGAGAAACAAGCAATCTTAAGAGAAAGAGGCCCTCAGGTACTCAGGAAGGGAGCATCTGCTTCTGATCTTAGGACTAGCAGCCAATTTTTCTTCATGCTGAGGCAGTAGAAGCAGAGACAAAATTTTCCAGGAAGATCCCAGACCACCTCTAAAGTGCAAGTCCTTTAATTAAGTTCAGAGTAAAGAGAATGCAAAGGTGAGGGTAGGGTTTGCATGGAAATGCTGCAGAGGCTTGAACTGAAAACTCATGAGGACACTGAGAGCTCTCCCAAAGGTTTCAATTGGACCATCACTGAGTTCATCAAAGGATGATCTGGAAACACGTGCTGCTGATGTGCCAGCCACAGCCCAGTGACCACCAGACAAGTCTGTAGTGAAATGTAAGTGGCTAAATGGAGCTGGGAAGTCAGTCCATGGGTTGGGGTCATTGAGGTTTCTGTACCAGAACTACAGACAGCACAGCTCTTGAGACTGGGATGAGGGCCCAGGCTGGCACTTAAATGGGCAGGAGAGTGGGTGGAGGCTCCAGCTGGGGCTGGGCAGAGCCATGAAAGCCTCTTGGTATCCTCAAGGCTCTGGCAAATGCATAAAAGTCAGTGAAGTGAAAGATCTTTCTTTAGTAGTCCTTTCCAAGATGGAATTAAGGGTATTTTCCTGCTGCTGGAGCAACACCTGGAAGCCAGACCTGGCTTCTGTGTGTGTTTTCAGCAGGGATCTGTTATGTGAATTTAGGTAGGTTATGTTCTTTGCCTGTGCTTGTCCCTTTGCAGAGTCTTGTCTCTTTAGCTGGCAAACCCATGTCTGGACTTATGGCTGTGCAAAAATCCCCCAAGACTAAAAGACACCAGATCTTTGTCAAGACTGAAGTTATTAGGTTAGCACTGTTTGCAGCAACACTGCTATTTCCAAGCAAATACCCCTTCACCCTAAATCAGGGAGTGTCCTGCACGTTGCTCAACTGGGACCATTTGTTTCTGGCTGTGGAGAGCAGCTGAAGCTCAGAAGTGCTTGTGGCACCTCCTGTGGAATCCTGCTGGAGTGAGGTCTCCAATGTTGTATTACTGTCACCAAGCAGTGTTCACAGGCAGCTCTGAAGTCCACATGATGTAATTTGAGGCCACTTAGGAATGAGGGATATGATTCTGTGTCATGAGGAGGGAGCTTTTGCTTGGATAGTTACCCCCGATGCAGTGACATAATCTTCTCCTAAACATCTGCTCTCTTCTCTGCAGAGTTTTGGGTGAAGAATTGGCTTCTTCTTGTGCCTGAGGCAGTGGCTTAGGATGGAAATGGGCAGGGAAAGGGCTGGAGGCAGAAATGTGCAGGAGGGAGTGGGGATCCTGGAGCTGGAGATGCTGAGGGGTTTTGGAAATGGTGAAAATTGGATGAGTGCAGGTGTTAGAGGACTGTGAGGGCCATGTGGCAGACTCTTAGGTGGAAAAACTGGCTTTAAAAAGTTTGCTTTTTTTAGGAATGATTTAGTGCTCTTGCATTGCTTTATACTAACCCTGAGAAAAAAATGCTGAGTCTTTGCTTTAAGCAACGAACCATTGTCACTATCCCTCACTCACTGGGGATCAGAGAATCCTAGAATGGTGTGAATTGGAAAGGACCATAAAGATCATCCAGTTCCATGGGCAGGGACACCTTCCATGAGATCAGGTAGCTCTAAGCCCTGTCCAACCTGGCCTTGAAAACTTCCAGAGATGGGGCAGCTACAGCTTCTCTGGGCAGTCTGTGCCAGGACCTCACCACCCTCACAGAGAAGAATTTCTTCCCAATATCCAATCTTAATCTCTCCTCTCTTAGTTTAAAGCCACTCCCTCCTATCCTATCATTAGGATCCTCTTGTGAAGTCGATATCACATGTCCTGTTAAAAAAAATGGAAGTGGGAAGTCACAGGGGAGGAGCAGCACATCTCTCCTAGCAGGTTACACTCCTGGATGGGATGTTCTGAGCAGGGGCCAGAAAGCTTCAAACCTGGCAGGCTTCTGACTGCTGAGACATCCACTCTGTGAGAGTGGCTACATGAAGAAGGATGGGGTAATCAGTATGAAGAGCATGATGTACTGTGTCTCAGCTCAATTCCTGCTCTGTAACACAGCAGTTGATGATTGCTGAAATTGAGGGGACATGTTGTGGACAGCTTTTGGGCATGTCAGCTCTTCCCAGCACTGTGTTGGGGCTGATCTGTGTGACAGAAAATGACAGTACTCAGTTATTGAAACAATTTTCGTTCCCTGGGATGAACTCCATCTCCTGAGGATGGGCAGAGGGAAGGATGTCAAGCTCTGCATTGAGGGCATGGGGCATTTTTCCCTTGGTGCTGACCTTTTTTGCTGCTATCTCCATGGAAATTTTTCGTCATGTTGACAGGGTGGGGGTTTGACTGTCTGATGGGCATGTTATGGGATCTGATTCCACTTAAAATGAGCTAAGCACAAGAGAAGAATGTGGCCTTCAGACACTGCTGTGTCAGTCTGGCTGTGTGCCCATGCAGCCCCGTTGTTTCCAGTGGGGTTATTTCAGTATAGCACTGTGGGGCAGCCCTTCAGCTTTGCCCTTTGCCTTATTTACTGTACAGAATTGTTTGCTGCTCCAGCTGTAATCCCTGCTGCACTGGGATAAGGGCTCCAAGTAATGATGCTTGATGCTGATTAGAACTTGCTTCCTTAAATCCTTGCACTGGCATTTATTCACACCCCCAGTGCTGCAGTGAGATTGCAAAGACTCACTCTGCCCTTGGAACTCCAGTTCCTGAAAAATCAAATTAACTTACGATCATCAGGTTATTTTCATGTATTTATCCTCACCATGATGCTGGGTGCTAGACAAGTGAGTTACCCCAACTGATCACATCCTTGAAGACAGTTTTATCACTCACTGAGCAGAAATTCAGTGCTTAAGTGTCCTGGATGGATGTGGAGCTAAGTGTTTTACTCAGTGTTAAGTGGCAAATCTTTTTCAGAAAAGGCAATAGAAATAAACATTTTTTTCTGAAGGATGGTTGTTTTTCAGCCTGGGAAACTACAAAGCAATTTTTTTTTTTTTAATTGCCATATAGGGAGTCAGCAATGTTCAAGTGACCAGCGAAGGGTCTGGGATGTTCAGGAGGGGGAGACTGGACCATGGACTGGAGACAGACCTTTATTGTCCAGAACTCTATATTCAAACTCCCCCCCATCACAGGCCTGTGTCAGTATTGAACAAAATGCTTGTTGTCCAGAATTGCGAAGGAGTTTTCCCTGGTTACACCACTCTTGTCTGCCAGGAAGAAAGCACAAAGATACATTGACAGGGAGAGGGGCAGTTGTAGTTCCTCAACTGTAGGACATTCCCTGTGGAGGCAAAAAGGGCCAATTGTCCTCTCTGAGAGTGGGATGCAGGAAGGTAAAACAGCCCAAGGATACACTTCTGGGTTAACCCCTGGTTTTGGTACAGAAGTCCCTATTGCTGGCAGGTGACGTGTGACCAGCATTATGTGGGCAGAAAGGACACTGGGACACAGAGGAAAGCAAAACTCATCACATGATGTGGCTTCAAACCTCAGCAGGAACAACGCTGCCCAAACCTTTGCTCTCTCTGTGCCTTGGCTGCTCCCTGTAATGTGGCAGTGCTGCTCCCACTGCATTCCCCATGGCTCCCCAAACCAAATCTATGGCAGTGCCTTGTCTGACCATGTTAGCACCATTTCAGGTGTGACTTTGATGTCAGCCTTTCCTTAAGTCACAGTACTAATTAATCCTTCTAACAGACCACAGGGACATGGATGAGCTTTGGTTGTTGCTGTTTGAAAAACTCAGCTCTGGACCTTTTCATCAGGTGCCTCTGCATGTTTGGAAAGGGAAAGAAGAACCAAAGCACAGAGGATATTGAAGGAGAGGAAGGACTCTTTCGGTTTTCCTCCCTGTATTTCCTTGCAATCTTTTGCCAAACAATATCTTCACTTGTACTTTTCTCCTTCGCTGTAGGAGATCTCATTTCTGAGCCCTTCCCTGCCCTGTTGCACTCTCAGACACATTACTGGACATAGCTATGGCTTCCTAATTCCCTCTGAACTTCCATCTTTTGCCTTAGCTCCTTTCTTGTCAAATTTGGTTTCTCACAAGGGATCTGGAAGGACAAAGGACACTGAAATTTTGTCTTCTAGTTGTGGGATCTTTTAGCACATGGATGCAGATGGCCCCAGGCCTGCTCTCTGCAGGTTGTTCTTGTGCCTCTCTTCCTGTCAGTGGGTCCTGTTTTCCAAAGGCTGTGGTGGGGAATGCTTTCCTCTCTGCTAGCAGTGCTCTCTAGACTGGCTGATCCTGAGCCCAAGCAGTTTCCTGGTGCTGGCTGAGCTGACAGGGGCTGTGTCACTGGAGATGAAGTTCTGCTGCCCAGCTGTTGCGAGGGTGGCTGGATGAAACACTTGAAAGTGCTCCTAAGGCGATGGAAAGTGTGAATACGTGGGCTTGGGATATGCATTTTAATGAGGTGTTTGAATTCTCCCCTTGCTGCCCAGCAGCAGGGCCAATGTCTGGCAGTGCCACAGCTCCTAACAACCATGTATTGTGTCCCTGTGAGCTGCACAGCTCTCAGGGTAGCCTGGCCTCACCCTCGCCCTGCACCCCAAACAAACAAGGGACTGTGAAAGAAATGTCACCAGGACTCAGATTCCTCCTAAAAGGTGCCCAGATGGTCTGACATCATCCCAGATGTCTCTGAGGCAGATCTTTGACCCAAAAAAAGGCTGAAGGCACTCAGCCTTCCAATCAGACCGTGTATCTTGCTGTGCTTTGCTCCACCAATGTTTGAGCAAGATGAGGTCTGTTAGAGCTAACTCCAAGGGCTGGGTACAAGGGTGACAAATCACAGCCAAACTCGAGTGTAATTGAGGGAGTTCTGCTCTTCCTTGAAGTGGGAAGCTGGGGCTGGTGCAGCTCTGAATCACCTTGGCTGTGGTGCTGGGCCTGTAGCAAGCAAGAACCAGACAGGCAGCAGAGGTTGCATGCCCAGGTGTCAGTGCAGAGGTGACAAGGAAGGTCAGAGTGGTGGCTGGGAGCTGGCTTGTCTCTGGCCTTGTAGGCTTGAGCAGACACTGTTTCCACATCAGTCATTTAGACAGTGTGAGTGCCTTTTCTCTCCTCTCTCAACATTCATGAAGCACAGACAAAAACTGTGATCACCCCCTGGCAGTCATGGTCACCTCACCTGTCCCCAGCTGCAGGGATGTACTCCTCTAGGTTTGGGGGTGATGTTTTGTAGCCCTGGAGGTGGCTGTTTCAGTCCCAAAATTCCAGCTGTGTTTGCAGCTCGTTCACCAGCACAATTCCTCATCTCAAATGCAGTGGCAATTCACTCTCCACCTCTCAGCTCAATTTTATCTGTGTTAATTTGAGGCAAACAGAGGAATCTTCCCCCACCAAGTTATTCTCTTTTAAATCCTCATTTAAATCTTGACTCTGACCTGTACAAACCATTCCCAAATGGTAAAAAAGTATTTTTATTCAGCTTTTCTGTACTGTTATTCCTGCCATCCTCTGCTTTAATCCTTACTCCAAATGCATCTACCCAGGCAAACATGTTGGGAAAAGCATTTCACCTTGCAGCACCTGGCACGGGAACACTGGACCCCTAAACTCTTTTTCCTCAGTGTGAGCGGGCCCAGCTTATCTCCAAAACAAACCAGTGTCATGTGCACAGCCATGGAGAAACTACTTGGCCCTCAGCAGGATAGAAATGGTTAATTTTCTGCCTCTTTGGCAGAAGTTTGGGTGGAATGACTCACTGGGGCCAGGTGGGAGTGGAACTGCAAGGACCCCATTGGCAGCAGAGCAGTTTGGGAATCCCATGGCAGGCACAGCCCTTGGCTCCTTGGAGCCAGGAGAGATTCCAGCTGTGGCCTTACAAGGACAGAAGCAGAAACCTGCTGCTATATCCCAGCTGAAGCTGCAGCCAGAAGTTTTGCAAAGCCTTGCCTCGGGTCTGGTGGAGATGGGAGGGGAGGGCTGGGCACCAACTGCACTTGGTCATAGCTGATTTCAAGCAGTGCACTTTTACCAAGATATTCTCCTTATTAAAAGCTGATTTTGCCTGCCAGCTCCTGAATCAGATCCAGCACTCTGAGGGAAGTGACATCTCTCTCATAAACCATTAGTGGGTGAGGAATGCTGGTAGGTAGCAAAGTGTGTTGTTGCCACCCCACAAGGGCTGCAGTCTTTAGGACATACCTGGGAGTCCTTATGAGCTAGGAAGAGAGATGGAAATAGGAAGAGACAGGGGATTCAGAGCACTTTGGGAGAGGTGGAGAGACAGTTCAGGTCCTTTTGGCTCCAGCAAGAATTAGAATGCTCAGAATGGGGCAGGATTAGTTCTTGAGGTGAGTCCCACGTTCTCTGATTAAAGGAAATGCCTGGAGAGAGGCACTTCCAGACAGTGACTCAGCCTGTCCAAAACAGATGGGATGGATTATTCCCTGGAGGTGGCTTCCCCTGCCTCGGGCAGGATTAGATGTGATGCCCAGCTTTTTGATGACTGAGTTGGGAAAGCTGAATCCCACCCTTTATTTTTCCTATGGATGGAGTAAAAGCTGCAGGAGAATGAACCATATGGCCTCCCTCACTCTGTTTGCTTTGGAGCAAAACCATGTGCACACACGCACACTTGTACATATGTTTGTGTGTGTGTTACATAAATTCAAAGGGTTTTAATTTAAGTTGCAGAGGCAAGCACAGGATACAGATGCCAGAATCCAGGCTGTCAGTGCATATCCATTAAAATATGGCAGAAGTTTTTTCCTGGGGAAAAATTGACTCAAACTCCGTGGAGTGACAAAAATTAGACAAAAAGCAAAGAGGAAATTAAAGAAGGGGGGAGAGAGATGGTCCCAGCCCCACATTTGGCTCCTGTATGAGGGTGTGGGGAAGTGCTAAGTTTCCTGGGAATGTCTGTTTCAGTTCCCTCCTGATCCTCTCTGCAATTCTAGCTTGCATGCTGTGTACACCAAGCTACTTCTGCTCTGTTGCTTTTTCCTTTCCTTTCCTTTCCTTTCCTTTCCTTTCCTTTCCTTTCCTTTCCTGTCCTTTCCTTTCCTTTCCTTTCCTTTCCTTTCCTTTCCTTTCCTTTCCTTTCCTTTCCTTTCCTTTCCTTTCCTTTCCTTTCCTTTCCTTTCCTTTCCTTTCCTTTCCTTTCCTTTCCTTTCCTTTCCT
>VYXF01011769.1:13057-104147 GCA_013397295.1 Polioptila caerulea | reverse complement strand
TTCCCTGAAACTTCCCTGAAACTTCCCTTCCCTTTCCCCTTTCCTTTTTGCCTGAACACTGACAAGAATGTCAAAAGGAATTTGTGAGCACAGGGAAAGTGAGATGCAGCCTCTCTGCAAGTAGGCCAAAGCAAGATTATTTCTCCTCTTGCCTTGTTCTCAGAAACAGCAGAGCTTATTTGGGCCCAATAAATCCCTCTGAGAAAAGTGCAGTTTCACAGATTGGAAAAAACCCAAAAAACTGAAAAGAGAGGTTTTGTAGTGGGAGAGGTCAAGCGGTGTTAATTATAATCAGAGCTATAATATAGATAATGAGAATTGGGGAGTTTTTCTTTAAATCATTGCCTCTAGGAACCTTTGTTTCTCTCCTTTGTGGGAGTAGTGGGAGGATGTATATGTAGGGAGCTGTTATGGTCTCATTTTTCCTTGCTTTCACACCCTGCCCAAATTTCCTTCAGCAGAGCTTGGCACAGAGGCCTGCTCACACACAGGATGGAAGGTTCTCCATTTTCACTTTCTGCTTACTTTGATCCATTTTTTGAGGGACAAATCCTCGGGCCAACCTTGTTATCATGGAATAAATCTGAGAGTCATTTTCTCTGCTGTGTGATTGCTACCTGTGGGATGATCTGGCTGGCTGAACTGTGGGCCAAGTTTTGGGAAGATCTCACTTTCTGACACTGACATAATTACAAAAGCAGCCTGGTTTTCCTCTCTGTAAAATGCATGTTGAGGGTGGGTGTCTCTGAAGGGTGATGTCATGCATTATCTGCAGCATTTTTACAATACAAAGGGTGTTGTAAAAGAGGAGATGAGAGAGATTAAAACCTTCTCTTCTTTTTCAGATAGCTGATTATTTAGCCCAACTTTGCCAGTTTCTCTGGACTGTTAGACTGGAGGCAGCCTCCATGTTTGGGGCAGGAATTCACTTTTGTGAAGGTTTGTTTGGTGCACATCATGGTGTGAAGCTAGAGGAGTTCTTCCCATCTCTTTGAAAGAATCTCTTCCACCAGCATTTGCTTTAATATTCTTGTCTGTGACATGGTGGTGGGACGTGGAGGAATGTTCCAGCTAAGCAAACGGAGGGATTAAGAGAGATCTTGAGATCCCTGCAGAGGAAAATGATTTGTACAGAGGACAGAAACAGGCAGGGAGAGACTCCAGACCTGGCTCCAGAATGTTTGAAGCTATGGGAAATATTCCCCTTAATTTCAGGTGGACTGGGAGCCAAGGCACCAGCTGTGAGGATTAGATTTGTTTGCAGTTGCATCATTGCATCATCATCTGCCATACAGAATCCAGGGGGATATTGATGACACAGCTTGATCAGTCCTTTGAGCCCTTTTCCAAACTCTCTCTACATAGCAACATCAGGCCTAGGCTTATGTGCTTTCCAGCACTGCTGATTACTTCTATATTTTTTCTGGACAAGCCCTTCAAATATTTTCCTGATAGGCATGAGAGAAATCTTTAAATGCTGGTGAGCCCACCATATTATTTCCTACATAGCTTTCCTTGGAATTTGGGAGGCTTAATGGTGGCCAAGAAGGGGCTGAGCTGAGCTGAGAATCTGCTGATTCCTCTGCTTAGATATTGCCTCATATTCCTCCCATGTGTTTTGCATCCAAATATAGGTTATGTTTGCATGGACAGAGGCTGCTTTTGGGCAACTTCTCTGAGTCTTACTCAGCTGAAGTCTGTCTCCATGTGAACGCAGCTGCGTGGCTGCTAAATCCAAGCTGGTCTCACTGAGGGGAGCTGGACACCTCTGCAGTCTTCCTCTTGCCTTTTCCTCAGTGGTCTGGCTTTTCCAGAACACAGGATCCTTAACCTCCTTTGCTAAGAACTTATCTAAGAGCTTTCCTCACTCTGGCTGCCTGTATTTACATAGGATGATGAACAGTTGGCATGGTGCTGAAAAATAATATTCCTGGGACAAAATTGACTGGCAGGTAGAATCTGCAATGACTTGTCAGGACTTCTTTTTATATCTAGTTAATTGAATATATTAACCTAAACATTTATTAATTGCTGAAACTATTCATTAGAGTATATATATAGCAAATAGTATCCTAATTATGAACAGAGAATGTGTATATCTTGACATGTTTAGCGGGTTTTTAACTTACAAGTGACTTATTTTAAATACATGCCTATTGCATCTTACTGTAAGTCTAGAGGGTTTTAGACAAACTCTATGAGGTGTTTGTTATTAGTCATTATTATTCACTATCCCTTAATTCAAAACTGGTTTTCCCAGTCACTGGGAGCTTTTATCCTAATTGTGATGCCTGATTTTTAAGCTTAGTTAGGTCTAGATGTGCCTCACAAGACCTTTTGGGCAAGACTTGTTTTTCATCTCATATTTGCCCAGCCCCTGGCCCCACAGGCTTTGAGATAGGGAAGGACATCCCAATTTTCTTCATCAGCTGAACTGGCAGTGTAGAAATATCTAAAAGATCAGTAAACATCTTGAAACTAAATTCTTGCCTTGACAGCTGTGTCTGCTGCTCTCTTTTCCCTTTCTAGACCAAAGAAGCTCTCTTCACAATTCTCCAGGACCTAAGGCCTGAGGACCACTTCAATATCATTGGCTTTTCCAACCGAATAAAGGTCTGGCAGCAGGACAGGCTGGTGCCAGTTACTCCAAATAACATCAGGGATGCCAAAAAGTACATCCATAACATGTCACCTACTGGAGGTATGATCAGAGATACAGAGGGGATTAATTGTGCTATCTAATTAACTACAACAGAACAGAGAGTGGTAAATATGGTCCTGGAGCATATAGGATAAAAAGACATTGGGATTTAGGTCATGGGATATTCCTTCACCTCCACTCAGGGTCATGTGTTCTTTATTAACATACATGATTGGGAAGGTTTCCTCAGACTCTGCCCATTGCAGGGGGTTTGGACAAGATGGCCTTTAAATATTCCTTCCAACCAAAATTAGTCTGTGGTTCTATATAATTATTAAAACCAATTTGATTTCATTCTGTTGTTTATCTGGTGACACCCTCGGAATGGGAAAACTTTCAAGGTTATTTCTTGAGGACACAGATGAAAACATACCCTGGCAAAGGACACAGAGTGCCAGTATTGTGTAGTTTCTGAAAGGCTCTGTGAAAGCAGGCTCATGATTTTGTCTGGGCTGGAAACCCCAGGGATGGAGCACATGCTGTGGGATGTGGGATTGCCTTCTACAAAAGTTTGTTTCTCACCTAGTACTGTCTTCTTGTCTCTACCAAAGAGCAGCCAAAATTATATTTAAGAATCTCTCAGCCCTTTTTTCTTGTGCCTTGTTTCCTGGAGGGAAGCAGGCAGAGAAAGCCCCAGAACAGTGGCAGAGTGCAGGCATGAATTTTAATTTGATTCATAGGTCTCCTGTGAGACTATGGACAGAAGTATAAAAAATCTCCAACTGCAGTGAGGTTTGTAACCAAACATATTCCAGCAGCTGTGCCCAGAGAGCTGCAAAATGACCTATTCAAATCCTTCCCCATGGAAGTAGTCACAGCTGGTTGAAGGTCAGGGAGGGCCTTCCCATGGCTGCCCCTGAGCAGTGACCACTCCTAGAAGAGGAAACCCTCTGATGGAAAAACACAGCAAACAGGATGGTTGGCTGTGCTGTTTGTGTTGTGAGAGGAATTGCTTAGGAAGTGGTTAAGAACCCTGCCCAATTAAACAATTACCAGCAGTGGGACTAGACTCAGAGCACAAAGCCTTTTGCTCCTCAAGTGCCCAGAGAGCAGTGCAGGAACCAGCTGGGTTTGCCCATGAACCTGCCAGAGGACAAAAGTAAAAGGAAATTATTGACTGTGGCTCAACAGGAAGGTGCAGTGATTCTCCACCACAGATACTTCAGGTTTGGCTAACTCTCTTTTCCCTATAAAGGTGCTATTCCTTGAGTATCTTCCAGTGAACATGAACACACAAAGAACACGGTGTGGTTATGCCCCTGTGTTGTGCTTACACCTCAAAGAAATGGGAGAAAAATCCTGCTGCTAAATAACTGAGCATGTGGCAAAAGGCAAATTTCAGTGCTTGGTAGTTCTGTGATACAACTGATTGTAAAATTACACACTCTGCTACATGATATTATTTTCTTCTGGTTTTGAGGGAGAAGTTCTTTCTGAAATTTTAGATCTGCCTGGAGATTGAGAGAGTTAGGATATTTGGGTGCAGGTTTTTGGTTGAGAACCATTTTGCAGAAGACAGAGTCAGGATTTTGAGGACTTTTCAGAAGTCTTTGCTGCTTTCCTGTTCCTTGTCTTGCTGTAGTCATTGGAGCTGTGCACACTGAGTTTCTAGGTATGTGGTGTATGGGCTGACTTTCTATCTCATCCTGTTGATAACTTTCCTAAATCTCCCTTTCCAGACCCCCAGGAGTCAGCTGTGCATGGCTCTTAACCCATTTCACCTGCTTTGTTTTCTAACAGCTGTTTTTAACCCCAGTGTGCTGATTTTGCAAAGGTCCCACAGCCAATTCCTTTGTGCTTTGACCAGAAATATGTGGAGAATGGGAATACTTGTACTCATTTTCCTGTTTTCCTTTATTTTTTTTGAACACACAGTGGGCTTGGATCCCCTTCATGCCTATTCTAATGTACATCTGTTCCCTCATTTACTTTGTTTTTTCCCTCCCACCCCACTTCAGGCAGTTCTATTCTTCACTAGCCAGTTGTTTTGTGCAAACACACTCCTCAGCTAACCAAGCTCTTCCCTTTAAACTTTGTATTCCCTGGGGTGTGAAGATTGAACCCATCCACTTGTTTTCCCATTTGAAGGCTTTTTCCTGACTCCAAGTATTGTGCCCTTCAGAAAAAAAATGAGCAGAATTTTTCCTAGTTCAGATATCCTCTGGGAGAGTCCCGTAATTAGGTTTAACAATTTTTGTTTGTACCAGCCAGACATAGTATGAATGTTTACCAGGCTGATTGTTGTACATTGAGACATTCAACAGCAATTTCACATGACAAACTGAAATTCATAATTCAGTTCATAAGACCATAAACAACTGTGCCAACTGGTGCTGAGGAACAGATCAGAACTGAATTAAAGGACTGGAGTAACTTCCCATGGAGAAAAGGGACATCCTGATGTCCAGAGAAGCTGTCACCTCACTAAAGAGAACTCAGGGAAATTATTCACACCACTCTTAGAAGGAGAAATTATCTCTCATCTTTCTGGTACCTTCCCAGGGACTAATATTAACGGGGCTCTGCAGACTGGGGCAAAGCTGCTGAATGATTACATTGCTCAGAACGACATTGACGCCAGGAGCGTGTCCCTGATCATCTTCCTCACGGATGGGAGGCCGACTGTCGGGGAAACACAGTCATCCAAAATCCTCAGCAACACCAAGGATGCCATCCGGGATAAATTCTGTCTCTTCACCATCGGCATTGGCAACGATGTGGACCACAAGCTGCTGGAGAGGATGGCACTGGAGAACTGCGGCATGACAAGGCTTTTCCAGGAGGATGAGGATGCAGCCAGCCACCTCAAGGGGTTTGTTCTGCTTTTTCTGTTCTTTGAGTTCTCTGGGAAAACATTTTGGGGTGGAAAAATCTTTTAATGAGATGTGGCAAGATATTGGAGTTTCCTTGAGGCTCAGCTCTGGTTGGGAGAGGCAGAGTATGATCAGATACTCTGAATGGCTACCCAGAAATTTCCTGTTTCTTAGCAGGCCCCCTGGGATGTTCTGGAGCTTCCCAGCCTCTCAGCACAAGGCATTTGTTTCCCTAATTCAGGTCATTATTTTGGACATGTAAACCCAGAGAGCTGGGGGGCACAGGTCCCAACTCCTCACAGGTAGATGGTGGGAGGAGAGGATGTCATACATCAAACCAACAACATAAACAGCATGCAGGGGGATCCAAAATATTTGACTTTGAAAAACACATTAAGATCATTCCTGGGACTTTAATATAGTCACTTAATTTCTTCATTCTTCAACTCCTCATAAGTTTCCTGAAATCCTCATCCTTCAGTAGGACCAGAGATTATGTTCCTTTTCTGTGATAAGGGAGCTGTAGTCCAAGGGGAGACCCTGGAAAGGAACAGCAGAAAGATATGTGACCACATCTCTGACCAAGATATTTGGCAATGTGTCAGTGTTTCCAAATAAAAGTGTTTGGCTTTCACTCCAGAAATGTTAGTGTTTTAACCACAGAAGCTAAAAAGAGACAGTTATTGAGTATTGACCTCTCTCCTGGTTTGTGCCTAAAACCAATAAATCCAACCAGGGCTTTCCACCAGGGCTTTGCCTTCTGTGGCAGTTATGCATGGGCAAGAATTCCTTCTGAACTAAATTCTGTAGATCCATCTGTTACTCCACCCGTGTCATTTCCTCCTCAGGACATGTATTTTGGATTGCAAGTGGCATTCCCTGGCAAATAGAGGATGTTCTGATTGATTGGGCTGCAAGAGCCCAGTGCTGCAAGTACTTGTCCAAACACCTCTCTCTGAAGAATAACTCACTGTTTATCAAGCTCAGTCATGGCAAACTCATTTGGCATCTGGTGCCAGATTCATACAGAAAAGCACAATCACTGCTGGAGGCCAATTCAAACCTCGGTTGGAGGGAAAACCTAAATGGGTGCCAATGTAATTTTTTTCATGCTCAGCGGGTTGTATTTTTATACAGATACTTCCTTGAATTGTACTATAAGACAGGTTGTGTATCTCCACCATTTGTTACAACTCAGAAGTTAATTTACAGAGAGATCTCAAGTTTAATTTAGTCATGTTTTTAAATCTGGTGAGATCTCTGCATGAAAGACAATGAGCGCTCAGGCAGACTTTAAAAGAAAGTCAACCCATTCAGGCTTTGGGTTCCCTTGGAGAGAGAATAAAGCAGAAAGTGTGACTTTAGCTTCCAGACAGTCTGTTTAACCAGATGTGTCAAATAAATGCAGCTTGAACTAAAAAACAGGGCTGAGGCCAATTCTTTGTTTATTTACCAAATTAAACTCAAATGACTTGCCAAGAGATGAGCAGTTTGGCATTTGAATGGGAAATATGGTATTCTTGGAGCAGCTTGGGAGGAACCTTCAAAAGCACACTGCTGTAGGGAAAACACAGTGTTGTAAACGTGGGCTTTGAGCCTTGTGAAGGTTTTCTGGTCTGTCCAGTGCAAGGTGCTCTCACAAGAATGGTTGGTCATGTTAACAAGGCATTAAAGGGTTAACCTGCCTGGTTCCATGGAAGCCATGCCTTACTCCAACAGAAAATCAGCCATGAGGAAGTGGAGGTCTTTTGTGCCAGGGTGCCTGTATATAGCAGCTAGAACTCCTCCATTCCTTGGAAATGTCCTCATTTATGGGGGCCATGGTGAGATTGTTTCTTGATTTTCTTTCTCTGTTGGCCCTCAGAAGACTGTGTTCCTGCCTGTTCTACACTGACCAACCCAATCTAGGGGTCTTTCAGAATTCAAATGCTTTGGTCTGGAATCTCTTCAGCTTTAGTGGACCTAACATTTTGGCCTTACAGTTTCTGGCTCTGGGATACCATGTGTAACACCACTAGAAGCCTCTGGGTAACAGCATCTCATCTAAGTACATTTTTTAATAAATGGGGTGCTTTTTGTGAATCTTGGGAAGCCAATAATTTACTTTTAAGTGGTCACAAAACTCTCCTTGCAGAGATCTGGAACCATAGTGGAAGGGAAATGACTGCCAGGCCATGCTGGGATGGTTCCGAACATACTTAAGAGGCTCTGTTTAGATGCCTAAGGAATAATGAAGACTAAAATGAGGCAGAGAATAATTCTGGTTGTCAGGGACCTCTGGATATCCTGTAATTCAGTCTCCTGCTCTGAGAAGACCTAACTTCAAGTTTAGGTGAGGTTTCTCAGGGCTTTGTCCACTCAGGTTTTGAAAAGCCCTAAGAGCAGAGACACCCCCACCCTGTTTTTCTGGGCCAAGTTAGAGTGGATGTGGTAGTTAAATTTGATTCCTGATGGCTCAAAGTGCCCCTGAATGATTTAGGAGCCATTTTAGATAACCTAACTGTGTCCTTGTCTGTGTACAAGTGCAAGAGTGTGTTCACACAGTGCTAACAGTGAAAAATGTGTCTTGCTTTAAGGTTCTATGATGAAATAGGGACACCTCTTCTCTCTGACATCCGTGTTGATTACCCTGAAGATGATGTGGAGCAGGTCACCCAGAACTTCTTCCCCAACTACTTCAATGGCTCTGAAATTATCATAGCTGGCAAACTCATCAACCGCACCTCGGATAAACTCCACGTGGAGGTGACTGCCAGCAATTCCAAGAAGTACATCCTCCTCAAAACAGATGTGGCTATTGACCTGCTGAGCAGAAATGACATCAGAGGTGTCCCCGGCCTGGAGGATGGCAAAGGTGACAATAATTACATCGAGAGGGCATGGAGTTACCTCACCATCAAGGAATTGCTCAACTCTCGGCTGAAGAGTGATGACAGTCAGGAAAAGGACAATTTGATGGAAAAAGCCAAGTCGATGGCCCTGGCTTACAATTTTGTTACCCCCTTCACTGTTCTGAAGATGAAAGAGGCTGGGCTCCACTCAGAGCTGCCTCAGGAGGAATTTATCAGCCCTTCTACTGATGGCATCGGGGAAAAGGTGCAGAGCCTGCAGGGGCACAAGGCCCCACCAGGTATGAGAGAATAACCTTGTTCTGGTAAAAAATCTTCTTGCATGGGCAATGTCTCGTGGGCTACTTTGGCACAGGGGTGATCTAGACAGTGAACTGAGAGGTAAAGCTGAGATTTTCCTACTAATTTTGCTAATTGTGGGCTGGGTAACCTTCGGCAAACTTTTCAGGTCCCTCACTCACCACCCTGAAGCACTTATTGCTCTATAGAAACAATAGGGAAAAAATTGATCTTCTACATGAAACCTAGAGTGGCTGCAAGAATATATCCCATAGTCTGTCTGAATAATATTTGGGGAACATTATTATAATATGTCTCTTTCTGCTACTCAGTAAGTAATTGTAACAGCCTTCCTTCCCCACTTCTAGGTATACGCAGAGGGCAAGATAAACAGAGAATTAAAATCTCCAAAACTTCAGGTCAGTGCCTGTTTTCATGCCTTTAATAATGCAAAATAATAGTGGCTGATTTATGGAAACCTCAGATGCATATCACTGTGGTATAACCATCATAGTGACCAGCCAAAAATTCTGTTTGTCAGACCTACGGAGTAGGGAGGAAAATGAAAATAAAACCAAAATACAGAGAGGATCAGTAATGAGGAGTGTGAGCAAGGCAGATGATTTATAACACCTGATATTCACATTTGAGACTTCTGTAGATTAGGAGAGAACAGAAACACATTCTCTCTGTACTAGAAATAGTGAAAAAACCTTTTATAAATAATAATGCTAAAATATAAAAAAAGTTGTTGAAGATGGAAGAAAGAGACAATTCTATAATGTTTTACAATTTTGCTGTGGGTCCTGCACCTTACTTAACTTTTCATACATTAAACACTGGAGAAGAAGTCAAGATCAAGAATTCTGACTTGAACTTCTCTTGATAGGGTCAATTTTACCTTAGGAACTAGCATTTTTGGCTTGCCTTAATAATGGCAGCTGATAGTTGATGATAGGTCAAGGATTGTTGAAAAATTAAGATTGTGGAATCAACAGCTGCTGTTGACTGCCCCAGTCTGATACTGAGGGCCAGGAGGGGTCAGTGTGAGGTGGACCCATGCAGCAGCCCTTGGTCAGAAAGTAAATTTCTGTGTGCTGAGGGGGATGTAGCTTGCCAAGAAAGAATGGAGGAGTTCAAAACACCTACATGAAAATTCCCATAAATCAACAAAATTATATTCTGGGAAGAAAATATCCTGATTTTCATCTAGACTGTTTTGGGTTTTGAATTGTCATTGAAAACTCAAGCTCTTCTGTGAGAAAAAAACAAAACAATCTTTGTGAAAAACAAAGCAAAACTTGGCATTTCCTGGCAAACTCCATCTGACCCTCTAAAAACAACAAACCAGGAGGACTTAAAAAAACAGGGACAAACAAACTTTAAAGAGCAGTTTTGTTGCAATCTTGGATGCTGCAGTTTTGTGTGAGCCTCTCACATTTCTCTCTTTTTCCATGTCTTCTCAGCGGATGGGGACCCTCACTTTGTCATTGATTTTCCCTCCAGCAAGTTCTCTGTCTGCTTCAATATTGATGGGGAGCCAGGGGACATTCTCCGGCTGGTCTCTGATCACAAGGAATCTGGTGAGCAGCCCAGTCCAGCATTTTCTTGTGGAGGAAAATCAAAGTGTAAGGCCAGCCCTGCAGCACACCAAGCACCAAGGTGCCCCATAGGCAACAAAGTGATAGAAAATTAGAAAGAGTTTCTTCTATGGTTCAACTTCACCCAGTTGCAAAGTCACAGCTTGCAGATAAAAGGTTTGGACTCACCAAAATTGCACTGCTGAGAGAATTTCCCTCTTTTCTGGGAGTGCAGTTTGGTTTGGGACACAGCAAAGTACCCAAACAGACTCACCAAGCACCCTGACTCTTTTAGTAAAGAAACCACCAAACTTGCTAGAGAGTCATGACAGTCTTGAGAAAACCCACATGATTCAGGATCTGCTTTGCCCAAGGCAATCTGAGCCTCAGGGGCCCAAAGTGTGGTCTGATCCTATCTGGAATTCTAAGCAGGGCAGCTAATAAGCAGATTATGGCCTGCTCAGGGCAACAGTGGGAGAAAGGGGTGTCAAAGCCAGAGACAATTCACAGGCTTGTTTTACAAAACCCCACAATAAACTTGTAAGGATTCTGTTCTGTGTGGCAGAGGTCTAGCCCCCATATTTCTGTGTTCATGTGTGCCTTAGTAAGACACAGCTCCAGGCAACGTTTCCCTTCAACTTTCTTACACTGTGCTACTGCTTGAATGATTTTGTGGCTCAAATGAGCTTGAGGAAAACAGACTCTGTAGCATTAGAACCTTGAGTCTTTGAAAACAGAAATGAGAGATCCCATCAGGAGTAACGGGAAATGGAGACATTTCATCTCAGTGTTTATGGCTTGGGTTTAGCTTGTGTTAGCAACAAGTCTCCTCCTTAATTGTCGCTGTTCAGTGAGTGTTCAGAGGCTTCTGGGGAGTGAGTCACTGTCTTATGGACAATAGGTCACAAAAATTATTAAAATGACTTTGAATCTTACTGTGGACATTTATTTAATTGACTCAGAGGGATCTGCACCTTAGAATACTCAGAAGTGGTTCTTTTTGTGGCATCTGTACACTGTGTAAGGATTAATGGGCTAGGGTTACCTGCCTGCAGAGAAGGCCAGTATTTCTGAGCTTGGGTAAATTTATGTGCTCTGTATGAGGTCATAATTTTATAACAGCTGATTATACTTGTTTGGATACTGGTAAGTGAAATAATTGGGGACGAGGTGGCAAGCCTGCATGTCCTCAGTCGTATGGCCTGTGTCATTGAGACAATAGACCTGTTCCTGCTGGGCCCCTTCCAACTCAGACTGCTCTGTGATCCTGGGATCCTGGGTTCCAGCTTTCATTTACTGATTGTTTTCCTGCAAGGTGTAACCGTGAATGGGCAATTAATTGGAGCTCCCGCACCACCCAATGGCCACAAGAAGCAGAGAACTTACTTCAGCACCATCACCATCCTCAGCAATAAGCCAGAGAGGTCTTACCTGGAGATCACACCCAGGAGAGTCATCCTGGATGATGGGGAAAAGCTGGTCCTGTCCTGTGGCCGGAGTGCTGTCGTGAGAAGCAGGAGCCTCGAGGTGTCCATCTCTGCCTACTCCAACATCACCGTGACAATCCGGGACTCCATCAGCTTTGTCATCCTCATCCACCACTACAAGAAGCCAGCCCCATACCAGAGGAATCACCTGGGGTTCTACATCTCCAACAGTAAAGGCCTCTCTTCTGACTCCCATGGGCTACTGGGTAGGTGACAGGTTCTCAGGTTCAGAGCTGTAAATCTGACAAAAATTGTATTTCTGAGCAGAGACAGGAGGGAAGGAACAAGGCAGGTGAGGATTAAGATCCCAGCTGAGACTTTTACATCCTCTCTCAACTTCTCTTTCTAGTTCCTCCAACTTCTCTCCTGTCTTTTCCTGTTGGAGTTATCTCTCCCTATCCCAGCTGTGCCTGGTTTTCATATTTCCACTCTTTTAAGGATTGTTCAATACTATTAGAATATGCATGCTTGATGCTCCCAGTACAGAGACAGAAATCAAATCTTCCACAAGAACTTTTTGTGGCCCCTTTCTTTCAAATGTGTAATGAAAGAGCCATCCCTACCTTTTGAAGGAAGTAGGCTTTAGGTAGGCTCAGCTAGTGACCAGATGGGTTTGTTCTTTTAGCCAACGAGAAGTATTGTTGGTTTTGATCATGTACAAGTGCCAAACTCTAAAACTTCTGCCACAGTTTCTGTGCCACTCAGACATCCCCAGGTGAAGCAGGAGATGATCCCTTAGGAGTAAGGTTTTGGATTTAGTCCACTGTCATGGACAAACCTTTAATCCACACTTAGGTTTGGCCTAGAAGAACTTTCTCCCAAGAAGGCAAGGGAAGAGAACTTGAATCTTCAGGCTTAGGACTTTTTGCTTGCTGATGGACATTGTGTGGGTTATTAACCTCTAGTAACCATGTCCCACAGAAGGGAACTTACTACTGGCAGCTAAAAAACCTCTTTAGCTCTTTAGTGATCCATAGGAAAAAAAATAGGGTTTCATTCTAACCTCTGTGTTTGTAGGATTTAGAAATGAATCACAGGAACAAGATTCATCCTGCTCTTGCAGAGAAGCCCTTTACAGATCTATAAGCTGAGAATCCTCAAATGCATCCTTACCAAAAAAAAAATACCCAAAAGAACAAACCACCAAACCACAACAATTTATAAACAGGCACAATCAGCCAGTCATGGACTCTGATTTTATCTTGCCTTGCAGGTCAGTTCTTGAACCACGAAGTTAAGCTTCTTCAGGAATCCCTAAACACAAGCCATCAGGAGGCTGGGCAGAACCAAACAGAGGCATTGAAGGCAAACCCTACAAACACCCTGAAGGTGAAGGGGAGGCTCGTGCCTGTCGTGTGGAAGCAGAGGAGGATCTACAATGGCCAGCAGGAAGTCAACTGCTGGTTTGCCAAAAACAATGCAGACAAACTGATCGATGGGAGCTACCAGGACTATTTGGCTTCTCATCCCTTTGACACAGGGACCAGCTTTGGGACAATTAACAGCCTTTAAGGCCAGTCACAGCCATGCATTGTGGCAGCACGTGTGGCAGCAGATCCCTTCTGAAGCCTTCAATGGGCAACTTATGAATATTTCCTTACTTTCTCTGGTGCCAAAGAAACCAAGGGTTTTGTCCTTGGCAATCAGCTGTCTCTCTTTCATGCTAAATGAACATTCATCAAATTCCTGAAGAAAAAGAAGGCTGGGGGAAAGGACGTGGTAAGAAGGCATGATAGATATTCTCCCAGTGGGAAGGGAGGGAGAAATTAGCCAGTGAACAGTGCAGAGGCTGCTGGCCTTAAAATAAACCCATGCAGGGATCTTTGCAATACCCCCTGGGGCTGGTGAGTGGCCCCATGAAAGGCAGATTATACAGCACAGTGCCTGTTGAGGTGATGGGCTTTGCAAAGAAGTGACTTGGAGCACCTGCTCCAGCCTTGGTCCATGGGGAAAAAAGAGAAAGACAGAAAGAGAGAGGAGAGGTGGGTGGATATTCATCTGCAGAGACCTGTTAGCTTCAAACAAAATCAAAACCTTAAATCAACAGGCCACAGGAGGGTATTGCTTTTCTGGTTAGCAGGATGAGGTCTGGATTTACCACTAAACATGATGCTCCCTGAATCACTACAAATCCTTAAAACAGTGGTGAAAACCTTGATGGGTTTATTGCTGTCCTGGTGCACAGGCTATGTGCTTAAAAAGCACCTCTGGTCTTTGGTAGCAACAGGAATGGTGCAGGCTCCCATTCTGTGGAGCAGTTAATTCAACATAATTCAATTTAAGTAACATTGCAGCGTTTGTAGTTTCTTGAGTCTTGACTCCCTCAGAAAGAAACAAAGTTCTACCGTGAGCTTCCAACAGACCTGCCATGTCCTTGAGCATCACATCCCTTCCATTCAGCAAAGATTAAAATTTCCTAAGGGATGACAAACCAGAACCCACGACAGCTTGTGAGCCTACAAAGCAGCCTCTTGAAGTTCAACTAGATGTTTCTAGCTGCTTTTGTAATCAAGGAGGAAGTCTCTATTTATTCCAAATTGTCAAAAAAATTTCATCCCAATTTCCCTTGGCTTTTTCTCCTTCCTTACACTGCAGGAATTTGTGCACAGCAGGAATTTGGCAGCAGGAGGTTACAGAAGGGTCTGCCAGCCACCCCCACTGCAGGTGGTGCTGCAAACCCAAAATTGCAAGGCTGTGGTGTGTTTTAAAGTGAGGCATCACTGAGCAATGCTACAGATCAGCCACAGGGGAGTTTTAGCAGAGAACTTGTCCAAAGAGGACTTGACAACCACGAAGACATTTACATGGCAAGGCCAAATTGAGCTCATGAATACTCTGCCTTTCCAGAATTGAAAAGGAGGGAGACTGGGTGTGGAAGCATCTCCAGGAATTAAATGATATCCATGTGTTAGGAGAAAACACTTGCCAGAGACCTAAAGAAATAGGTTCAAACTTGACTGATTTTTTTCGTATTTAACAATTAAATCCCATTGTTGCTGTAGGAGCTCCAGCTGCTGGGGGTGGGGTGGTGATTTTCCAGTTGCTTGATCAGCTCGTTAGCTCTGCAAGCACCGTGGCAGCAGGGCAGGTGCCAAGCACGGTTTCTGTTCTCACACCATGTGCTGCCTGCAAGAGGGGAACAGCCAAAAGCAACCAGCAAGATTTAACTGCACTCTGGAAGATCCTTACAGAAAGCTCAGTTAGCACAAAACTCATGCCAAGGCTTGTACTTTGGCACAGAACATAAAGAAGGAACTACTGCTTTGGGCCCTTGCTATCCTGAGAAAGAGCTCTCCTGTGAGGGAGAGCTGATGGCAAGACCTTCAGCACAGTGCTGAGTGTGGAATAGTAACAGAGGTTTAATGCTCTGCAGTTTGCTTGTGGGCCAGAAAGAGATGAGGAAGAATAGCTGTGGAGGTGACTTCTCAGCCCAAGAAGGCAGGAGGAAGATCAACCACAGCCCACATCCAAACAACCTCCCCTTGCACGAACAGGAAAGTGGCAGTGGATTTCTAGACAGCCCAGGGTTTCCAGACTGTCCTCACTGAAATCTTCCCTCTCTTCCCACACTGTGCTGCCCACGTGTATTGCTAAGGGGACTGATTGGCTTAGGCTCTCCCCTCATCTCCTCTGTATATAGATATGTATATAATATATATAAACACACACCTACTGCTAATAATTTGGCTGCATCACTGCTCCTCTTTCTCCTCCTCCAGCCAAGGAAACACATTTCTTTCAGGGCCTGAAGATAACAATGATCAAGTTCAACTTCTCAGTGATATGAAGCACCTGGAGCAACATTACTCAAGGTCTCCTTAAGGCTCCAGTTATCCATTTTACAATAAATATTTTACAGTGAACACTGCAGTGAAGCTTTCATTTGGCAAAGATAAAACAAGGTTTGAAGCTAAGGTTGTGTGTGTTTTATGCTGCTGGACAGGCTCATTGTTACCACATGACTGAAAGAACCACTCACGAGTTAACAAGTTGGGAACCAAAGTAATTTCAGTGAAAAATTAAAGGTCACTGATGTTTTTTAGTCTCTATACACTTGGTAGGAGGCAAGAACAGACCCTAGGGTTCTACTCCCACATTGAAATGAGAGTTTAACCACAGACTTTAAATACAGTAGAATAAGACATGGGAAAACAGTTTATGCTCCTGCTGCCCCAAGAACAAAAGCAGGTCATGGACTGTAAATTTCAATTTTTTTCAGCTCTGAAGCAGGCATCACAACACTTCCTTCTCTCATGAGGGGGAATATATTCAGGCTTTGTCCTCACAGCCCTTCATGCTATCCCAGAGAGCTCCCAGGCCTCTATGCAGTTATTGCAGTGAAGATGCATTTGTTCTCATCTCCAAGAGTGCCATAGAGCACTTGGAATCACAGGGATGTGTCCAGTGATTGCACGTTGCTCAGACAGCTCAGGAATGAGGCTGAGCAATCACTCTGGAGTGCAATGGAAACAATTGCACAGCACCATTTCAGAAATGGGCAGGGAACTGTGCTGCTGAAACAGCACTGGCTACACAAGGATTGAGAGGGACAACCTTCCCCCACATCTTACTTGGCCTGTTATTGCCAATTGTGAACCTTCTCAGACAGCCTCATCTAAGGGGTAAAATAAAGGTCATGTCACTCACAGTCCAGTTTAGGACAAGGACATTGCTTTGGCCAAATTTACCCTCTTCACCCACTGCAGGATCGCACTGTGCAGCCCCACTGCAAAAACAAAACTCCAAAATACAAGTATTCCTCAAAACAGGGAGCAAGTTTCTAATAGGGAAGCTGTTTTAACCCATTTCCAGTCAGAACCTCACAGAGCACAGGATCTACTGCAGCCCTTACCAGTGCAGAACTCCCCAGACAAGCAGAAGCTGTGTTGTGAAACTGACTGCACTGAGCAATATAAATAATCTATTCAGAGCACTGTGTGCCATGTGTTCCAAAAGCCTTTTGATGTGCCAGCAGAAGTAGGATTTTTGACCCTTCATTAAGGAAGAAAAACAAAAAAGGACTTAATTTCCAGAAAAACAGTTTAAAGCTGCACAGCTGCAAGTGTAGCCAAGCGTGTCTAGTTCACTGAGGGGCATCCGAGACTTTGATTTGCATCTAAGGCTTCAAACCACTTTGAAGTCAGGAAAAAAACAACAAACCAAACCCCCAAATAACCCCCACCAAATATCTTCACATGCTCCAAGCTCAGCCTTAACATCTAAATCCATCCAAGTTAGAAAATCCAAACCTTTAATTTTTACTCCTTAATAAGGGCTGTTTTCTTGGGAAAAAATACAAGGGAAAAAGGAAAAAGAAAAGATCATTCCCATCCATCACTTAAGGGGAGTTGTCTTGCAAGAAGCAAAGCCCGGCTATGGCTCCACAAAGGATTCTGGATCCCTGCTCCAAGGACTATCCCCCCATGTGGATCCTGGATGTGTCTCTCCACAGCTGTGCCTGCATCCAGCCTGGGAGAGGGGTGGTGCAGCTGCTCTGTGCTCGCTCTCTCCCCAGGACAGCTGCAAAGTGTTTTGCATTTTTGTGTTTATAGACGAATACAGTTTGCTAAGAGGAAAGCAAACAGGGCAAAGCCCTGCACTTCACACTTGGAGCACAAAATGCCAGTCCTGGGGTGAGCCAGGGTCTTTTCCAGCAGCAGTACTACCCCAGGTCCTTCCTTACCCCTAAAACAGGGCAAGCTAATGGGGACTTCAGATACAGTTTGAATCAGATCCTGCAGAGATTTCAGTTGTTTATTTTAAACTAAGAGAAAGGCAAGTTGTCAACTTCCAGTAAACACTCCCTTGTAAGGTGGTGACTGGGATCCATCTCTGAGTCTGTTCTGGAGCCCAGCACAGGCTGATGCTGCAGCATCAGAGCTTTGCACTGAAGCAGCTCCTACACCTCAACCACAGAAACCAAGCTCTGTGGCTCAAGCTCTTCATCTTTAGGTTTACAAGAACAGCCCTGCTGCAGAAACACCCTTCCCTAGTCAGGGAAGACTTCAACAGCTCCCCTTCCTTCCTTTCACAGCGTTAGGGTTGTGCAGAACATTAAGCACATGAAGGCATTTAATCTATGAAGCAATTTTAGGTCAAATATTTATTGGATTCCTTATAAAACAGTAAAAAGAATCAGATCCACTGGGACAAGCTTCCCGATTCAAGGAAATTTAAATACATATTGCAGACCAATTCTTTGTGAGCATTGTGCATATAAAAGTGTCACAGTTCAGGTAGTACAGAATAGAGCCTTTTTTTTTTTTTTTTCTATTAAGAAAACAGACAGTCTTTTCATTTCAGTCTCTAGCCCTTACAAAAGAAAAAAAACCTCACACCCAGTTGTCCAGCCAGGGAAAATACATCCCTGTATCCCCAAACTCAACGTGCCTGCATGTGGGGCAGACAGGTAAAGCAGATACTGCTCTTGCCTGTACAGGATGCACAGATACCATCCCCAAGACAACTGCAGGATAGGTCTGAGATGAGGCAGGCAAAAGGATCTCTGTAGATCCACAAGGGCCATCCAGCATTCCCCACCCTGCTCTTCCTTGGCCAACTCAGGGATCACAGTGCTGCTCCTTCCTCCTCCTCCCTTGTCCCGCTGTTGTCAGATGACCACTTGATAGCTGGGCTGCTTCATCTTCTGGTTGGTTCCCCAGAGTCCTGAAACATCCTGGTCGCTTTCAGACTGATCAAAATCCATGTCTGGAGAGAGCAATACCTGGAAAGGAGAACAGACAGATGCTGATGGAGTCAAAGGTCTCAGATCATCTCGGTACTGCTTGCTGAACGAGTCAAGCGTTCCTAGAGGGGTCTGCTGCCAGATCCAATCCTCTCTGGCAGATGGGTAAGGCCTCAAGGTCATCAAGACCACCTCTCCAACAACAGCCAAACAGATTTGGGCACAGGCACCACGACCATCTGGTGTTCCAGCCCCCTTCTTTGAGAGCAGAATGGGCAGCTGAAGGCTCAGTCCCATGGGACAGGACTCACACATGGATGTTCAGGCCCAGCTGAAGCCTCAGTGGAGATGCACAAAACCGAGGCCACATATTTTGTGAACAGCTGTACCACATGCAGACCTTTTCCCAGGCCCCCAGCCGCTTGTCACCTCCACAGCTCAGCCAGAAGGGCAAGCAGAGCTACAGGCTCAGCCTCAGCCATGGCCAGCCAGCTCAGGAGGGTGTCTTAGCCTGGCAGCACCTCATTTCTGCCTGGCACAGCAGCTCCTGGCTCAGTCTGAATTGTAGGAGCCAAAGTGACACCTCTCACTGGTGTTTGAGGTAAAACAGCACATTTTTTTCTTGCTGGAGGGCCCAAAGGCTGCCCTTTGCCCCCAGGGAACCCCTACACTCTCAGTAGGTAACTCCACACCTGAGGCTACCATGGGCTGCTCTCAACTGGCTGCCACCAGCCTGGAGCATTTGCAAGATGCAGACAGAGCCACGTGTGGGCATTGTCCAGCCACACCCTCTGGAAGAGGAAAAAGGCTGGATTTTACCCAGGAGATGGCTGCACTGACTGCAGAAGAGCTGAAACCCAATGCCAGCCAGCCAGCAGTGTGCATGGGTAATATTCATGGCTGGGCAGACTGGAATAATTGAATCCTCAAGGTTGGAAAAGACCTCCTAGGCCGAGTCCAACCATTAACCAGGTTCACTGCCAGGTTCACCACTAAACCTAAATGTCCCTCAGCACCACATGTACATGTTTTTTGAGCACTTCTAGGGATGGTGATCCCACCATTTCTCTGGGCAGCCTGTGCCAGGGCATGAACACCCTTTCAGTAAAGAAATTTTCTTTAATATCCAATCTAAACCTCCTCTGGTGCAACTTGGAGCCATTTGTCTTGTCCTGCTCTTGTTACCTGCGAGAAGAGACTGATCCTCACCTGGCTACAACCTCCTTTCAGGGAGTTGTGGAGTGGAATCAGGTCACCCCTGAGCCTCCTTTCCTCCTGCATCCCCAGTCCCCTCAGGTGCTTCTCATCAGAGCTGTGCTCCAGGCCAGGCTGTTTGCCCAACCCTCTCCTACCCCCATCTCCTCAAACAGCCACATTTGGGCAGGAAAAGCTGCACTGTCACCGTGAAGTCTCCCTGTGCCTGACTCGGAAGCCTTCCAGCTCAAAGGCCTGAGTCAAGGGATGGATCATGGACTTTCAGCCCAGCGCTCACACACAGAACATTCCCAACAGCCCCAGAGCCCAGGATCCCTTGGGCAAAACCAGGAGCAGGGGGAATTACTCCTATCTCTATCTCCAAGTTGTGAGTTCAGGTGCCCTCCACTTGTCAGCACTCGGGCAGCACCACGGGGCCAGTCACCACAGCAACAAAACCACTAAACAGGAAAGCCAGAACTGCAGTGAGTCAGTGACTTCAAAGGAGCAGAAGAGCCACAGGGGAAGGTTTTCTGCTCCCCACCCTCACACACAGCCCAGCCCCTCCATCCAGAGTTGTTCTCTTCACAGACACCCAAAGGACAGCAGCAGATCAGATCAAGCTCTCTTGTTGTCTCCCTCATTGGCCTCAAGAATTTTTTTTTTCGTTCAGGACACACACTGGAAAAGTTTCCATCTCTCTCATGTGAAGATTTCCTGTTTATCACATTGATATTGTGATGCTGTTGAACCTGAAGAAATGTGTGGGTAATTACTCCCAGGCAGCATTGTGAACTCACTGAGCTCTGACAGGCTGCAACAGACCAGTTGTGGGGCTGTTGAACTGCTGATTTGGGTGGGTTTCAGCAGAAAACTCAAACCCCCTTGCAGGCAGGCAGGGATGGTGACAGTGTTGTGCATCCAGACCCATCCAGGCTGCTACCTGCCCATCACACATTTGTAGGAAGCCACACAAGCCGAGTCCCCCAGTAACCTTTCCACAATTCCCCATGAAGCAGCACCATGAGAGAGCACCTCATTGCCATGACAGCCACAGGACACATCCTCAGATATAATTTTCAAGCCCAACTCCAATTTGGGAGTTTTCAGAACAACTTGGACAAGGCTCTTTCCCTGCAGATGCCTCCAGGTCAAGATCACAGTGGGTTGGTGGCTCAGCTGAGAGTGGGACATGGTTTCCCAGTCCTGGGACACCGTGCTGCTGTCTCACTCAGCAGTCCTCCAACACCTCATACATTCCACAAACCCTCCACATTCCAAATCAGGAGGACTGTGAGGAGGAACAGCTCCCTTCCAGAGGCACCTCTGTGCCCACCTTCATTTATCTTCCCTGTAAGGACCTAGCACTCGAGTTCACCATGAGTTTGAGCTAATCAAAAATTTTAAAAAAAGTCTAATTTAAACTGTTTCTTGGTTAAGCAACAGGCAAATCCAACTTGCTCTTGGACTTTCTAAGTGTTTCAACACTTAGAAGTAAGCAGCACTGTATTGGTGTCTATCAGCATCTTCATCTAATGAATGCCAAAATAGAGTTCCTTATGAAGAGAATTAGGACAGGTGCTGAACTCTATCCTGACCAAAGGCAGGCCCTCATGCAGTATATTAACTTTCCTTCCAGCCTCAAAGTAGCCTCTAATTTCACCTTAATTTTTCTCACAAGCGTCACCATTACTGGACTTCCGCTTTAAGGGTTGTCTCTAAAAATGTAAGCCTTCAGGAAAGGAACAGAAACTCATCCACCTCCCTGGGGAAAAAAAACAACTGAAAAAAGATCAAATAAAACATTATTAAAACTGACTTGTTTTTCTGAGTGGAGAAAACAAAGAAATCACTGATAAGATCTAAAGTTCATTGGGAGTTACAAGGGCAAGGGAAAAGAGCCTCGGGTTCAAGGGCAGGACACATATAAAGCAATAATAAGGGCCTTGCAGATGAATTAATTACCCCAGCCTGAACAGCACTGGATGCAAACTGGCATTTAAGAGATCCTTTTCTATCCCAAAAGAGGAGAAAAAAAAAATCTCCATGAACATTTACAAGGCAGGGCAGGAGACTGAAACAACACAAAGCTTAAGACTGACATGGAAGGAAATAAGGGTGAAATTCTTCCAACCGTAAGATGAAGTTTGTCCCTTTCAGGGATTCAGTGTAAAAGAAGAAGCAAGAGCTCATCCTCTGGTTCACCAAAGGAGCTTTAAAGCCCACCAGAGGCTGCCACTTCCCTGGCAGCAGCCACAGAGTCAGTGACACCAGAAGCAGGATTGCTGTTGCTGGGTTTCTCTTGCTGCCCAGCTGCTCCACCAAGCCAAGGACAGAGCTGAGGCTTCCTGCTGCCCCTAGAGAAAGCACAGAGCACAGTGGGCTTTTAACAGGTTAACTTCAGCCCACTCTTTCCATTCTCCTTCCTATCTCTCCCCCTCCTTTTCCAAACACAAACTGCTGGTTCATGTGAAAATAATGACACTCCACTGGTGAGATAGGCAGAGGGTTGAAATTCAAGTCGGCAGGGAGATGGGGAGCTGGCGGCGCCTGCAGGAGACAGCCCTGATGAACCCTGATAAACCTGTGGGACACATTAGCTCTGCCCTACACTCCTCAGCCTCCCTTCTTCCTCCACTGGGCAGCAGGGAAACAAGAAATCCCCACAGTTGAACAGGTTATTAGCAGCAACAAGCCCGGCAAATGCTCATTTTCTGCTTTTGCGCCTAAATTCCAGTCAATCCAGCTGTAGGGCTCAGCCAGTCAACATGATCTTTAACTCACAGCTCTAGAAGCTCACACCTGAAGCAGGAGCTTAAGGCTACTCCTCAAGGCCCAGTGCCAAGAAAGAGTTGGAAAACAGGTCACCCACTTCTGTATTTCTTCATAAGCTTCCTTCTCTGCCAGAAATATTTGTCAGACCAGAGGCACAGGAACATGTCTCAGCATAAAGGAGGCAATCCTTGCAGACTGCTCCAAGGAGAAACCAGTTCCCTTGGTAGCTCCACTGCAGTGATGGATCAGACGGCTTCAGGATGAACAGATGACCTGCACATAGTTGAATTTTTGCTGAATCTTCAGAGAAAAGCAGTCAGGAACTTGGAAGATGAGAGAAACCTTTGACAGAAAGTGGCAAATTGCGGGAATTGTTTCCACTACTCGGAACTTCCTGTCTCTTGACCTGCCAAAAGAGGCTTTTGTAGCATCTGGAAATTAGCAGGTACTGTTCCTTCAGATTATCCAAAACTGAGCTAGAGGTCACAAACACTTTCAGTGTTCCAGTGGAACAAGGCAGAGGTGCAGCTCCATCTCCATGGAGGAGCAGTACCTGCGACACCACCTGTGAGCCTGGATGCTGCAAGGTTTGGTTCCAAAAGCTGTGGAGGAAATCCTTGTCTCAAATAGAGATGCCACCTCCTTAGCTCTGCTTCTGAGCTGCTGTAATCCCAGCTGACCTTGGGCCTCCAGGCACACATCCAGTGAGCAGGGCAGGGCTTCACCACCAGTGACCTCGCCAGAGCTGTTTATCCAGAGGCAGGGCCAGGAGGAGTGACTCTCTTGTCTCAACAGCTGCTCACATCTGCCTGCCCTCCCTGCCAAAGCAAGGACTCCTCTGACACTGCATGAGCAGTGGCCACTTCCCTCTGCACCCCTGGGACACAGAAGCCTTGGCTGCTGTGCCAAGCACACACTGTTAAAACATTGCTACCTCTGTGTGTGCTGCAGTGTCACCAGCGATGGGCCATCCCATCTATCAGCACAAGAGCTGAGTTACTCCTTGTGAAAGAACTCTCAGAGAGCAAGAGCTATTTCTGTTCATCCTAAATTCCTCAGCAGAAGCTCCTCTAGGAGCCAGCCTGTGATTGCCAGAAATTATCTTCTCTCGGTAAGTCTTGCCAGTGAGCTGCAGGATATCAGCAGTTGCACACAGAACACGCTGAAACCAGGCCTGGGTGCCAGCAGAAGGAAGGGAATTCCTCCCAGGGACCTAAACTGTGGACTCTGCCCAAAGGTCAGTAAGAAGCAGACACCACCTACCCAAAAACCACACATGATTAAGGAGAACAAGGTCTGCTGGAACTGCACCATTTCCTCCCCCACCATAACTTTTAACTATCGGGCTCAGACTACACAAAACACAGCCTCCACCAGCTAAGGGACAATAATCTGGTTGAAAAAATACCAAATGCTGACAAAAATAGGATTCCCAGCTAAGCCCTGTCCTCTAAAAGGGATGCTAACAATTACAGAAAGGAAAGTAAGCTCTTACTAGCCAAAATTAATTACAATTAAATTTAGCAAAGCTCAGAGTGACAGTTTTAGCTTGCACACACAGATCAGTGCAGAAGCCAGCTCATCCCCCCAAGATATTGTCATCATTCAGAGCAGTATTTCAGCAACACTTCCTGGGCTGTGACACTGCTCATAGTTAGAGTGAGTTTGACTCTACAGGATGATCACCCACATCCATGAAGCACCACCCCAGGTCCAGGCAATGTGATGTTCTCTTATAGGGTTATGGTAAAACACACAGACCATCCCACAAGTTTGCAGCTTGGTCTGAAACACAGGTTTGCATCCCTGGTCTCACCTGAGATTCCTCAGTCCTCCTGGCCCGAGGAGTTTCTGTGGATCCATTGATGTCCAGGGCATCCTTCTGCTTGTATTTCCTCATGATCAAGCTGTCCACAACCCAGAACATAATGGCCTTGGGGAGAAAGAAGCTACATTAATAGATTGCAGAGACCAAAATACAGAGACATTCAATCACAGATCTTTCTTCTCCTCTTGGGTTCTCCAGACATTTAGCTTTGATCAACCTCATATCTAAATCAGTCCTGCATCAACTGTGTCCATGGGGATTGGATGAGTCAAATTCTTTAAGTCCCTTCTTACACAAGTCTTATTGTTTCCACAGTTGTTGAAAACCCAGATTAAATAAAACCACTATAGGTCGAGTTTCCACCAGAACATAACCACTGAACCAAGCTCCATCTAAAGTTCATCTGCCTGAACCAGTCCCTGCTCAGTTCTTTGAGGACCAGAATTTGTTTTCTAATGTGGAAATGCAGCCTGGGATGGTGGAGAGAGGCAGAACAATCCAACTTTGCCAGTGCTGCATCCACTGAAACGTGCATGGGATGAGCTGAAAGTTCATCTCCCTGCTTGTCCAGGGAGCATCTGGGTGTTAACACCTTGTTCTCACTCCCCACCTTAGCAGGAACTGAGCACCAGCTCAAGGATTACCCAGAACCAGGGGAACCAGGAAAGAGCTGAGTTTTCAAGAGGTTCTGTCAAACTAGTTTTGAGAAGAACAACATTTCTGGGTAACCTTAAGCACCTTGTCTTGCTGTAACACAATCTCACATCCAGCCAAATAACTGGACTGTCAAGGTCACAAGCCATCCTACAGGACATTAAAGGGTTTTGGGCATCCCCATGTCCACAGCTTGCTGCTGAGGCAAGCTCTCACCTAACAAGACCCAGCTTTATTCCAAGAGGTGAAGAAGTCAGCCCCACAGCAGCTCAGAGAAAGGGATGGGAACTGGGAAGAGACTGTGGCAGTGACAGATTTGTGACAGACAGATTTCTTTACACACCCTTTCACCCTGTCCCAGCCACTTCCAGGCTGCCCCCAGCCAGTCCCTGTGCACACTCTCATGAGGGTGTGCTGTAATTTCTAAACCAGCCCACCCAGCACTTGCAGAGGCACCACTTACATTGACTATGAAAGGCACAACAAACATCACCAGGACAAGCTCCAGCTGAGGGTTTGGGATGTAACCCAGGAGGATCTGCTGAAGCTGCAGAGGAGAAAACATTTAGAAGCATTATTTGAACAGCTCTGTTGTAAGATCTTTGATAAAAACTGGTTGTCTTACATGAGCAGCCAGAGCTCTGCAGCCTGTGCTTCAACCCAGCTCTTAAAAGATTACACAGGATATTCCCTTAGCCCAGCTGCCAAACACATGATTTTGTACAGAAACAAGTACTGTGAGTCTTTCAGTGGCAACAACTGGTGGGACTTCCCTTGGCTCCCTGGAGCTCATCTGCAGAACAAGGACACCAGCCACAAACAGTAATCGTGGAGAGGAATCCAGCAGCATCTCTGGATCTGGATTTGTGCTGCTGAAGAAGTTCACATCCAAGTGTGAGCACTGTGGGCTACTGGGTTTGAAGGACAACCCTCAAAGAGATAAGTGCTCCCAGACTGCTGGAGAGAACTCCTCAGTCAAGTCACACACAGTGCCTGGCACCTCAGAGCCTGGTTAAAGTGAACTCCAAACTGGAGTTACCCCTGACTCTCAGAATTAGGTTTTTAAGCCCATCACACCTACCTGCCAACAGGTATGTGGCTAAAAACCCCACAGGATATTTTTAGTTTTTTAAAGATAAGCTTCTGATCAACACAATTAACACTGCTGGCATACAGAGGCAGTTGAGCAGGAAATGACAACACACTACTTGTATAGTCTGTGTGTTGTAATTTCACCAAATTAATCTCAAAGAGTCTCCCTGGTTTAAGCACAGGATCACAAAACACCAACATGGACTGACTTGACAGAATAACATAGAAATCCTCTGGCAGAACTGGAGGAGCTCAGCTGCCAGCCCAGCCCATTTTAGCCTTCCAAGAATGGGAAAGAAAATTAAAGCATCATCTTATTCCATTAGCTTTTGACTAGCAAGAGAATGCACCAAAAGCCAAACTATTATGAAAGTCATGTTTCCCAAAATTTAAGTAATAGCTAATGATTACAGAGTGATGTCAGTAAGTGTGAGGATTAAAGGCCTTCAATAATGGGAACCATGATTCAGGCAAAGCTGACAAAAGGAAACCACAACAGCTACAGTTAGAAAAATACTGCTTACCTTTGTCCAGCCAGGGATAAGCAGGACAAGGCTAATCACAGTCTTCTCAAAGACCATTATCAGCAAGTAGAGGATACACTGGCCAATCCAGGCAGCAGCTTGTGGAGGATCACCTGGAAAAACAGAATATTAAATCTAGGTCAGAGGACAGGAGGAGACAGCCTTTCAGAAAAGTTACCTCGTGCTTGATATTGACCCTCCTCTCTCCAAGGACCAGTCAGTACCTGCACACTCTTCTAAGTAAATGCAAATAAATCATCAAAGATATAATCTGCAATGTGCTCCCTGACAAGCCTTACCCACATAGTTGCCAGAAACAGTTCAAAAATTTTAGTCACCATTTTCACTACAAGCAGCATAACTTCTCAGGCCTGAACAGAATTATTTCACTGTGCTGAAGAAGTGAAGGGCTGGTTATGTGATACTGTCTGAGCAAGACACAGGGACTCCATTGCCCCAGGTTTTAAAGCAATTCACTCAAATAGAATCAATGCTAATTAAATATGAATGCTTCCAACAGGGTACTCACCAAGAAATAAGGAAAAGCATATTTGCACTGTTAACAACAATAATGGTTCTGTATCTATTACATGTGCTTGCTTCAGCCCTCTGTGAGCACCCTGCCAGCTGGTTATCTCCTCCCCTGGCTCTCCAGAATATCTCAGGTCTGCAAAACTGAGCTACTGTATCTGGCTCAGGAAAGCTGCAGCATTTCCTCTTACCACTTAAAGACAAAGATAACCCCTGGCAACACTTGTTCCCAGCATAATCTGGCCGGAAATTGGAATTCCATCCGTGCAAGGGAACCTGTGCAGTTGGCACTGACAGGTGCCAATGCTCAATGTGGTCAGATGGCAGCAGGCTGGGAGCCTTGCTTCACTTTTCCCCTCTTTTCAGCACAATTCTGTTGAGATGTGGTAGGGGAAGACAACACCAGCAGTCTGCAAGGGCACATTCATCCACACCAATAAAAACTTCTGGCCACAAAACCCAGCAGCACATCCTGGATTTGGTAAGAGCTGGTGTCCAACCAAGCCCCAGCTCCATGGGGACTGGCTTCCAAGCAAGTGCAAAACAGGTTTCCAGGTACTTTTGTCCTTATTCTGTCATTTGCTAGCAACATATCAAAACATCTGCCTCATTGCAAAGCTACAGCTAAAAAGTAGAGGCATCCTGGTAGTGTCCAAGGTAAGATCACCTTGTGCCCCAAATTCTTAATTGCTCAAGCCACGACTGAGAAGGAAGCAAAGGAGAGGCAAGGACCAGGAGGCCAAGGGTGCAGGGATGAGGAGAGCAAGCAGAGAGAGCCAAACCAGCAGGAACTGCATGGAGGGAGGGCAGGAAGAGGAAGCCAGGAAGGTTATGTGGAAGCACACCCAGCAGAGCCTGTGGAGGATTCTGGAGAGAGGAATCTCTGCTCCCTGGCAGGCAACATCTTAATGGGTGGTCTGTGAGGAGATGGGAGCAGTGTTAGAGGCAGCTGGCAGCTACAGGCTGGTGTCAGAGAGACTTTGATCCTCCTAAAAGCCTCTCCCAATAGATTAGGATGCCTGGCTGCCTTTGGTACATACCTTGGGTGTAGTGAACCTTTTTGCCCCATACCCCAAAACAAACCACTTGTCCCAGAAACCCCCCCATTATCACCACCCATCAGAGTTCTGAGTACAAACAAAATAGGAAAACAAACACATCCGTTGTGTCCTTCCTGCATTTGAACTCTTTCCCTTCTGCTCTGTGTTGTCAGCTGTGCTTTGTCCCCCGTGGAGGGATAGGACTGACAGCCACTGCACCCTTTGTGAATAGGCTCTCTGTGACAGCACTTCCCTCTGTCATCCCAGCTTGCCCAAAAAGCAGCAGCAAGTTTGAGATCTGTTCCAAATACTGACCCCTTTGTGGGGGCAGGTCAGTACCATTCACCACCACAGCAGTGGCCTGGGGCTCTCTGCTCTATATTCTGTGCACTGGACAGCTCAAGGCAGGTTTTGGGTCACCAGACTGATAACAGACCCTAGGAAAGACAACCTGCTTCTTAACCCACCCTAGGCATGGACTTGCCTGGGTATTCAGGACTTAACTTCCATGCTCAGCAGGGAGATCAGAGGAACATGGTTCTGCTGTTATTTTTTACTGCATCTCCCAAGGACAGGAGGCTGCTCTGTACCAAAATGATTCAAGAAAAAGGTGAAAATTAAACAGCAGCATGGCCTTAAGGGCTGCAAAGGTGACTTAGAGACAGCAGCTCATTTCCACTTCACCAAGGAATGCAGCTGACTGCTGCTTACCTCAGCAGGTGTGGAGTCATCCAAAGACCACTGATCCACCCCTAATTCACCCAGCTCTGATCAACACCAGGAACATACAAGCCATCATTTTCTGGCATTTTCTCATCAGGTAAGCTTTTGGTGTGGTCCCTAGACAAGCCCATAGGACAGATTTGCCCCATCTCCTCCCACAGTAGGGAAAGGCTGGAAGACTGGAGCTGAGCTCATGTCCGTGCTGGCTTCCTACAGAAAGCTGGTCAGAGGCATCCTCAGATTCAGCCAGATGTCTTTGATGGATGGAGAGTTGCCCAGAGGTGTCTTGCTCTATGAATGGGAAATGATTCTTCTTCTAGAGGCATTTCTATACATAAATCTCAAGGAGAGCCCACAAGACTTTCAGCCACACCATGTTGCCAGACAGCAATAATAATCTGCTACCTGGAAGCTAAAAAAAAATTAGAATAAAATAGATAGCCTCCTCTTTTCTACGAGGAAAGGAAAGCTTTGAACACAGCAGAGTGTTTGGGAATTGGTCTGAATGATCTTTGCAGCCTCCACATCTCATCTGTTGGGTGATTGTATGTATCACACTCCCTCTGAACCCTTCCAGTTTCTTGTCCCTGGTTCTAGCTGAGAGGTAACCCAGCCCATCTCAGCTCTACACATGGAATCTCTCAAAAACCTCTCTCTCTGGCTTAATGAACATCCTCTGCTAAAACTTTCCTACAGCCATCTCCCACCCTCATAGAAATTAATATCCTTCTTCACCCTGAAGGATGCACCCACTGAATTTTGACTGCTCTCCTCCAGCAGCATTCCTGGTGCTCCCCACCACCAGCAAAACTTCCTTGGAGCAGCCCAAGAACCACTGGAGCCCATGGCAAGCTCACACAAATGTGTCTTGTATTCCACTCCCACATGGGAGCCCAACTGCTGGGGAGCCAGGGCAGCAGTGCTCGAGGTATTTGAGCTGTTACCACACAACAGGATTAGTTTTAATCCAGGCTGCCTAATGCACCGAGCTGTCAGCACAGCCCACACGTTACTGCCAGACAGCTTTATTTACAGACTTCTGGGGGCTCCTGTGCACAGAGCAGGTCAGAAAAATGCTCAACCACAGCCAAAGTGGAGGGTTCAGGGGGTTTGAGGAAAGGCAAGCATTTGAAAGCACTGGAAGTTGTACTGAGTGACAAGGTGGGGGAGAAAAAGTAAATAAAAACTTCTTAGGAGATACTCAAATGGTACCTCCTAAACCAAGGAATCTAATTATCAGTGCCAAATACAGTAGGAAACAGCAGTAAACTCTGAATTGTGTGAAATGCTCACTTGGGGGTACAAAAATAGGCATTTAGAGATGGGAATGTGATGCATCAGAGCAGCCAGATGGGTCCACTGGACACCTCAGACCCTCTCTGGCATTTTCTGCACCTGAACAAAAACGATTGAATCACAGAATAGTGTAGGTAGGAAGGGACCCCATGGGCAGGGACACCTCCCACTAGACCTGGTTGTTCAAAACCCACCTGGCCTTGAACACTTCCAGGGATGGAGCATTCCCAGCTCCTCTGGACAATCTCTCAACAACAGAGAAAAGCGAGTGCACAGTTGGAATCTGTTCCCAGTGTGCAGTGTCACACCACTGCTCTGGGTCTTTGGGCCCTGTGGATATTCAAACTGCAGGGAACAGTGTTGCTGCCATCCAGTTTCAGGAGGCTCAGAGATTGCACCCTTGCTCAGAGTAAAGGACCCAACCACACACTCAGTCCCTGAGCAGGACTCTCAGACCTCTCCTCACTTTTCCCCCCTGGCTCTAGGGGCAGAAAAGCCCAGCAGGCTGAGGACAGGACAGCCCCTCAGGTTAGAGCTATTTCCAGCAGTATTTCCTCAAGCATTCGCAGCCAGCTCCCTTGACTGCTCCAGGACGTGGGAATATTTGTTATGGAAATTTTGTACAACATCACCACGGGGCCAAAAGCAGCCTACACAGGTCCTCAGTTAAACTCAGCAGCTGGCACAAAGCATATTCTCTTAGAACTAAATTTGACCAGCAGAGTTCAACAGGCCACTAAACAGACTTTGAAGGCCTCCAAGCAAGATGCCTTTCCATTTCCAGACACTGAACGAGCACAAAGCATCAGGCTGAGATAGCCAGTGACCACAGCTACAGTCATACACAAGTCAACATCCAGATGGGCATCCAGGGGGACATTTTCCAGTGAGAACACTTTTCCTCCCCCTCATTTTTTAATGCTCCTCTAGAAAAATTTACTTGCACATTGCAGGAAATCTCTCTCTCAATGCAAATTCATCGTATTTGCTCATTTAAAAGAAATACTGGGGTATTTCTAAAGTAATCCTGGAGAATTATTAAACACAATTAAAATGTCAGGACAGTGCAGCCATCCAGCATCTCCAGGGAGCTGCTCATTGCCATAGTGGGGAGAAGAGAGCTGGAGTAGTTTGGAGATGAGGCACAAAGCTCAGTCAGGCTTGATCTGCACACCCTGACTGGAGCCAGCACCTGCCCTGCTCAGCCTATCCCAGCCCAACAGCACCTCCAAGAACTTGGCTTCCCATCTCCCACATCTTTTGAAGCTTCAGCTCTGCTTTGTTCTCCTCCCTGTGATGGTTCCCTACAGGGACAGCTCCTATAACCATGACCTACTACAGCAATGGTGCATTTGTGGAATTTCACAGAGTCATCACAGAATGGTTTGGGTTGGAACGGACCTTAAAAATGTCACCTAGTTCCAAACCCCCTGCCATGGGAGTTTCTCAGGGCCCCATCCAACCTGGCCTTCAACACCTCCAGGGGAAGGAGTTTGTGAGCTCTGAGTAGGTGTAAGGCAACCCTCATTCCCTAAAGCCCACCTGTGCCAAGAACACACTTCCCCAGTCTTTGATCTTAGGAGCGAGGCACGCTGAGAAGAGACAGCACTTTCCAAAATGCGGTTTCCTGTGCTTAGAGGCAATTCAGAGAGTAATCAAGAGCTTTTGGGCAAAAGATGGAGGAACATAAGCAAACAGGAGCCTTTGATTCCCCCCTAGCTGTAAAACAGGTCATTCCTGGCTGCAGCAGTGTTTGGCCATGAGCTCAGGCACAAGAGAGGCTGATCTCAGAATGCCTCTTCTTGGGTTTTCAGAAATATGGAAGTAATTGATTTTTCTAAACAATTCTGGACAGCTGGATGCTTAAAATAGCAGCATAGATTTAAGTGCTTTCCCTCACCTTTACTTCACTTCTCCATTAATGCAGCTGCATAGGGGGAGTCAGCCAGGGCTGCAGGGGCAGGAGAAGCAAACACAGAGAGGAGGAACTGCTGCAGCCCACACCAAAGGACAACTGCAGTGGTGTGCATCAGCTGCAGGGATGCTGGAAGGACACAGCTGGGACAGATTTTTTTTTTTTTTCATTATTTTTTTTTCCTCCAGGTTGATGCAGGAAGATGGGTACTGGCTCTACTGGACAAAACCACAACTGTCCTGTTCTGATGGCAGGAGCAATGGCACTGACTGCTGTTTGCAACATGGATTTGGTGCTCCCCTGGTTTCCTCTTCTGCAGAACTCATGTTGCTTCCCTCGACTCTCCTGAGAAGCAAAAGTCTGGTACAGCAATTAGCCCAGAAAATGAATCATACTCCTGGAACCTGCATCAAACTGTACAAGGTTTACAAGCATCTTCCCAACTGTTTTGGAAGTGACTTAACACCAGAGATGAGGACAGGAGTGTTTGCCTTCCCCAGCCCTGCCACAGGATTGTCTTGGACATGTCACTTGGCTCCCACCTGAATTTTCCACTGGAGTCACTCTGGCCAGAGACCTGCATCAAAAAAATGTACTTGGTGGATGAGATATTTAACCCCCAATCCAAGAACCAAATTCAAGCAACAGCACAAACTTGTTTTTCACTAATGAAAGCAAGATTTTCTCAGAGGAGTGAGCTGTGTCTGTGGTCTAAGCCAGCCCTAATGAGGGGCCAGCTACAGCTCAACAGAAGTTCATCACTGCTCTGCCAATCCACTTTTCATGGTTTTTGCTTCTGCTCAACTGCAGACGTGGCATGCGAAGCTGAAGCTGTGTCCTGAGGTGGTTGGACTTCCAATCCTTGTGGCTACAAAGGGGAAAAACTCCAGTTCCGGAATTAAGAATATCTGGATTCTTCTGCTGTCTCATCTGACTATTATAAAGGAGGAGATATTAGGGAAAATAAAAAAGGTAGTCCCCCCACCAAATGCCTGCTGTCAGGATGCTGAAACTGCCCTGGAGATCAGCCTTTAAAGCCATGCTCAGGTTTGAGAAGAGCTGTCTCTGCCACATCACAGCATCTCATTCTCAGTCTGTAGCTGCTTCTGCTGCCTCACAAACCCAGCCAAGCCCTTCATCCTCTGCCATGACCCATCTGCACAGGCTGAGTAAGTTCACAAGGCAGTGGGGTCTCCAAACTAATCCTAGTTGGGTCCAAGTTTCACCAGCTCAGATGCCAGACTACCTATTAAACACACAAAGAAATAAGACTAACCTCAAAACAGGCTTAATGATTAACATCTTAAAGGCAAGACTGCAATTTTTATGAATAAGATGTACTTGCTGAAATATGACTGAATTCATCTACACATTAAATGTAATGTAAAATAGGGAAAGCATTAATTTCCCCCTTTCCAGCAGCTTCTCCTGCAAGCTGGCCCTGTTCTTTTGGAAGGGAACTGCTACCCTCTAGTGGGGCTGGCTGAGAGCAGCTTTTTGGAAACATTTTCTCCACAGCAGGAGAGGAATTCCAAGGCAGGAATTTAAAGAGAAAGAGGCCACATCTGAGAACTCAAGTTTTGGTGTCACACTGTGCCTGTCCGATCCCTGCTACAGCTCAAGGCAAATGCAAGAACAACTCCACATTCTGGATGGAGATAGGAGGGAAAAGCCCACGGAAGAACCCCACAAGGGAACCCTACACACCTTAATTTACCACAGGGATGTCCTGGGGTATGTTCTACATCCAAGGAAAAGTTCAGCTTTTCCTCACCACCCTGCTACCCTCCAGTGGTTCCAGCATTTATCTCACCCCATGAGCTCCTCGAAGAAGGGATAACAGAAGGCAGCTGCTCACATTTCAGCCCCAGACTGAAGTTCCTGCCATTTTCTTGTTTTCATGCCCAGCTGGGAGCACACCAACCCCCCCTGAGCAGAGCAGGTGACACTTACCATACTCCCCAAAGACCAGGTATGTGTATTTCTTGTGCTGCACAATCCAGGAGACAACTTTCACACCCAGCCAGATCAGCAGCATCCCCAGCGTGGCATCCAGGATGAAATTAATAAGGTAGCTAGGAGAAGAGGAAATTCAAGTTTCAGCTGTGCTCTTGAGTTTTACTCAAAATCTTTAATTTCACAATGGAAATGAATTAAAAACTCCCCAAGATTTTAAATAACCCTGCTTAACAATCCAAACTCGCCTCCTTTCTCTCTTACTGCATTTTCCTAAGCCTTACCAGCAATTTCTTAGTTTAAAAGTTTGTTCAGGAGAGAAGGGACAGGCTCCACCAACTCTCTGGCACTGCTCATTTATTCATATAGCAATAAATACTTCTTAAAAGTTACCCCCTAAAAAAGGGGGAGCTTTCCATTTGCAGCATCTTTTTTGCTTATTAAATAGAATGAAATCTTCAAGTTTCAGAGGAAACAGAACCAAACTGTTCCAGAATTTCACACAAGAAAATGGCAGCTTTTGGGGCATCACAGCTGCTCTACGAACTGGGCAGCAGAAGAGGTAAAAAGTCCATTTTTCTGAGCAGCTGCAAGAGGCTCCTAAAAACAGGAGATACAGAGTGAGGGGCAGATTTTAAGAGAGCTGATGGGCCCTGGCTCAGCAGCAAGAACCCTGAGGTCCCAAAAACCTCAAGTTCAGGTCCCACTGCAGATCCAGGAGCTGAATCCATCCCTGCCAGGAGATTTTGGCTCAGTGGATTTGAGCTCTGCAGCTCTGGATGTTGAAGTGTCACTGGGCAGAGTGCCAGTGGCAGGAGACCTGCAGGGACCTTCTGGGGATTGCAGGGTCCAAGCTCTGATCCAGGGCTGGGTATTTTAATGAACTCCAAAGAGAAAAAGAAAAAATCACATAGACTAATTTTTTTTTAATGCAGTTTTCCATTATTGCAATATTTTCTGCCAGATTTCTACAGCATGAAGAAAATGCCAAGCACAAGGCTACAGCAGTGAACATTTCGTTTTCCAGAACTCCATATTGCCTCTGAACCAAAAAATTGAAAACAACAATCTGCTTTTGATATCCACTCTGAAAGCATAACATTAAGTTTTTCTACATCCAAAAGCTCAGGCTGGCTTTTTACAGTTTCCAGCTGCTGAAATCAGAGCATTCCATACAAACACGAGGCTCTGGTGGTTTATACTGGGCAGGACACAGAGCATGAGCCTCAAAGCCCAGACACAGGGACAGGGCTGGAGGGTTTTAAGCTGCCTGGTTCAGGATGACAAGTCAGGCAGTGCAGGGAAACATAAAACACACATCAAAAATAAACAACACACCCAAAGGGCACAGCATAAGCATGAAAGGGTTTATCTTAAAACACTGTCTGTTTAAAAAAACAACAATGCGTCATTTGAGAGGTTTTGTGCAGCCCCAGCCAAACTTGTGTCTGCTTAAAGAAACATATCAAGGTGCAGCACTTTAATAGAAAAAAGGGAGACGGGCCAGAAGGTTTTAAGGAGCATTTTGAAGGCTAAAGGAGTTTCTCAAAATGAGACGAGGTTAACGCTGAAACTAAATTTTTATCTGCAAAGTGGCTGAAGTAAAGGTGGCTCTTCTACATTGAGTCTGAAGTTTGATTTAGAAACCCCCCAAATAGCAAAGAAGACAACAGAGACCACAAACACAAGCTCAGCAGGGTTTATCCCCATGCAGTGGTTCAAATGGATCCATTTCCACTGTTTATGACCCTTCCCAACACAATTCTCCCTTTGAAAGAGTGCCTTGTGTACTCACAGAGAGCAAGGGTCCTCCTCAGTGAGATCAGACAGAAAAACATTGGCAAAGTGGATGAAGAGGGCACCTATTGCTTGCTTGGAGGTATCATAAAACCTGGAGGAAAAAATAAGATTTTCTGGAGGAGTTATGCAGGGAATTTTATTTCTAGGGAACACCAGCTACTTTATGGAGGTTTTCTTGCAGCAGCACATTTCATTTAACAATTAAATGTCATACAGGATACACAGGGGGCCTAGAAGATTGTTAGTATCAGAGAAAAAATATTATAAACACAGTATTTTCAAGTGTCAAATAAAAAATCTCACCATATCCTCCAGGGACGCCTCTCTGACTTTGGCTCCTTAAATCGTTTTACTGCGAAGAGAATTAGAGAGGTTACATTCCACACATGAACCACTCCATGTGTGCAGCCTGCAGTCAAAAAAATCCTGCAGGACCCTCAGAATTTGCAAGTTTGAAGTTGAGCAAAGCTAAAGGGCCTCCCCAGGGCAGTGGTGGAATCAGTGTCCCTGGAAGTATCCAAAAGACACAGATATTGTGCTTAGGGACACAGGTTAGGGGTGGGCTTGGCAGTGCTGGGTTAATGGCTGGACTTGATGATCCTGGATGGCTTTTCCAACCATAACCATTCCATGATTCTTTTCTCTGGCCCGGATCAAACCAACCAAGGCAATGCCTGCACCCAGGGGTCAGCAGGATGGACAGCAGAGGTGTTTGGAGAGAGGTGTGTGCTTCTGGCATCCCTCAGCAACAGCACTGCCGTGCCATGGGAAGTGACTGACCTCAGGAATGACTACCTACTGATGCCTTAGGTTTTAGCTTTAATATTTTTTAGATTCTGTGCTGTTTTAGCAGGTAGATTTAGGTTTCATATTAAATGCTACTGAGCTCTCTTCACAGACTAGAGGGACAAAACAATTCCTTCTCCAGCTTGGGCCCAAGGACAACTTTCAGGCCCAAGAACAAAACCAACAGTGAAGTGAGAAGAAAAAACAAGGAGGATGGAGCTTCATAACCTGGAGCTATGGTTGGACAATTGATTCTAATATGCTGATGGACCAGAACTTATCAAAGTGTGAGACCTCGTGATCGGGCGTGCATTTTGTGACCATTTTAGGTTCATCTTGGGTGTGGTCCAGGTGTACCCATTGAGATCTTTTAATAAATATCTGCTTCATCCTCTTGCTCTGTCTAGTCTCTGTTCCAGGTCAGTATCCTGAAGGCATCACTATCAGCCCTGATAATGCTTCCAGGCAACTTGGAATTGCAGTGGTGACACTGAAGGAGATCTTCATTCCTTGAAAACACACAAGGTCAGGTGGCTGCTCTGTTTCTCCAGCTGCATTTGAGCACTCAGGCTGCCCCCAAAGCGCAGCCTGGGCTCCTTCCCCAGGGAAATGCCCTCCTGATCCAACATGGAAGGATGTAGGGACTTCCCTGCCATGAGCCTGGACATTTCAAAAGTGCAGCTTTGTACTGCTTTTACTGGCAAGGTGACAGGGCAATAGGTGAAAAGACAAGGGTGATAGGACAATGAGGAACTTTTTTCAGCTAATAGAAGAGATACTTACATTGGATATAGGGGAGAAATTATTTACTGTGAGGATAGAACAGGTAGCTCAGGGAAGCTGTGGCTGCCCTGGAAGTGTCCAAGGCCAGGCTGGATGGGGCTTGGATCAACCTGGGACAGTGGAAGGTGTCCCTACCCATGGCAGGGGGTGGAACAAGATGGTCTGGAAGGTCCCTTCCAACCCAAACCATTCTCTAACCCTGTGATCTCCCCTAATCCCAGGACTTCAGTCAGGCACATACAGGGTTTTGGTGTCAGTCTCAAATCCACAGAAAACCAGCACTGAAATGACCAGCAATGAGTAACAAAGCACCAGCCAGGTTACACCAGACATTGCTGCAGCAGCTTGTCTAAATAAAAACCCCCCTAGTTTCCCTCATCCAGCTGAATCCCACCATGAGATATCCCTACAGCAATGACTTCCATCAGCACAGACAAGAGCTATCATCACTGATGTCCCTTCAAAAGCCAATTTTCATTTCACCTACCCACAAGCATCAGAGCCATGGGACCAACCAAGAGGCCAGAAGTGTTTAAACAAACTCCCAGCTCATGGGGGCAAAGAGCACAACGCTGCAGAGAAGCTGTTGGAGGGGTCTTCAGGCCACCAGGCCAGCCAGCTGACCACTAGCCCAACCACAGGAGCACCAGGGGTGATTTTCATTATTTTCTTAATGAGAAGTGACATGTTATGTATCCACAGCCACTCAGGCTAGAAGTACAGTAATTCAGTGTGATAAGATGACAAGTAAGAGGTAAGAAGTTAATGGTGTGGTGCCTTGTTGAACACAGCTTGTCATGCCTCATTAGATTTAAGAGAGTTATCTGAGACTGTGTAATTATCAGAGACAGTAAAACTGTTGTATTAAAGATAAAAGCTAGTATTATAGAGAAGTAATTAACTGCTTAATAGGGCATTTACTGTGCAGAGCAGCAGCAGGCTGTCTCCAAATTAAACCAGAAATCCAGCCAAGATTACCAGAGCTTAAACAGGGAGCAGAGTTGTTTGGTAGCTGTGACCCGGGGTTAGGGGGGGATGTTAAATCCACACAGGAGCAGCACCACATCTCTGAAGACTCTGGGAGATGAGCTGGAGCCCTCCATGAAGCAGCACTTCTGTGCTTAGTGAGCACAGCAGGGCTCTGGAGACTGAGCAGAAACTGCCAAGCTCCCCTCTGCTCTTGCAAACGCTACAGAGAGCCAAGCCATGGCGTGCACAGGCTCAGCTGGATCAAGTTGGAGAGAGGCTAAAATCTCTGTTCTTCTCATAATGTGTTTCCATTCACTGCAGCCCACTCAGTTTTCCACCAGCTGTAGGTGGGTTTGCTACCCTGGCCCAGACAGATCAGTCCATCCTTAATATTTACTTTAAGGAAAGTTATGCATGCATCAAGGGAAAAAAAAATTAAAATATTGAGTTTTAGCACTTACAACCACATTAAACTCCATAAAAACACCTGAAACAAATTCAAAATGCATTTTGCCGCACACAGAGTTGCACAAGATGGAAGAGAACCCCCATTCAATTAGACTGAAAAACAGACTGGAATGTATCTGGTCTATACCAGAAGGCATCAGGAATTTGTCTTCCCAACAGTGCTCCCAACCACAGTATTGAATATTTTAATGCTGCTCCCCTTCTCAGCTTCATCCATGTGCAAAGCAAGCTGCCTTGTGCAAGGAAGCAACGTTATTGCACATCTTGGAAAAAAACTCTTCCCTGGGAGGGTGCACAGGGTGCCCAGAGAAGCTGAGACTGCCCCATCCCTGGAATGTCCAAGGCCAGGTTGGATGGGGCTTGGAGCACCCTGGGACAGTGGGAGCTGTCCCTGCCCATGGCAGGGGGTGGCACTGGATGATCTCTAAGCTCCCAACCATTCTGTGATTCTGAGATTTTGTAAGAGTCAGGAGAAGGGGACCCAGGTCTATCCCATTAAACACGAGCAGAGCATCTTTGGGATGGTGCCTGCCTTCTTCAGGGTCTGCCCTCACACGTTCCCACTCCACCCCTACTTGGCTCCAACTGCTGCAGACAAAAAGCTGTGAAGCTGAACCCAAAGGGAAGGAAGATGAGTGAAATTTGAGAGATCCCCTGCCCACAGCAGAGAAAGGGTAGGGCAGGAAGCAAAATACTTCCCAGCCCTTCCTCTTCAGTCAGGACAATAAAGATCATACATGCTTGAAATTCCCTCAGAACCACCAGGCTGGGGGGAAGCTGACATCTGAATGAGAACCTGTGAAACGTTAAAAGAAAAAAAAAAAAGAAAAAATTACTGGAGTCTTTCAATATAGATCTGGAAATAGTCAAAAATTTAGAAGATAAAAGCACAATGACAGCTGTCCCCACTCTTTTTCTGGGGTAATACAGAGGTTAATATTCATTATGGTGTTCTCTTGATGCAGTAGAAAGGGGACAGACAGCTTTGCCTGTCCTAGACAAAGCCAAATGCTGTGAAATTACCACAGCTTGCCACAGTCAATGCTCCACAGCCTACTTCTGCTTTTAAACAAATCCTCTGATTATAATAATTAATTAAGACAAGGACAGTAGCAACAACAGCCCTATTTCCTTGTGCTGTTCCTCACCCATGCTCACTCATCCTCCCTGCATCCCCCATCGACCTCACACTGCCTTCAGGCAGAGCTGCTGCAGATTTGTGCATCAGCAAAGGTATTAACCCCCTAATTTAGGCAGAATTAGCTGCAGCATCAACCAGCTGCTGATCAGCAAAACAGGCTACCAAGTCAGGCTTCTACATCTTAAAAATTGAGATATTTTTTCATGTCAGTGCCTCTCTTCATCAGTTTAGTTAAACAATAAGGTTGAACTTCATGGGTATGCAGTTTGCCTGTCTTTACAGTATTAACTAAGAATTTTGTTCCATTTATAACAATATCTCTGACTAAAGACCCAGGTTATCTTCATTGGAATTCCTGCCAGGATTTCTTCATAAAATACTCCATAACAAGGGGAAATTTATTTCCCTAGGATATGGTCAGACACGGCTGGGTGAGAGCCAGACCAACTCCCTGACAAATCTTACTGCAATCAACCACAGGATTCTGAAGATGAGGTTTGGGAGGGAGGTGTTGACTCAGCCAACAGAACTTTTGGGATTTGATTTACAGAGATCCCAGTCTGACCCCACTGAGCTCTGCAACAGGCCTGGAAGATGGATACTGAAAATGAACCTGATATGAGAAGCAGTTTTAGATGCATTAAGACACCTAAATTGTGAAAGGTCTACCAAAAATAAAGTCTGAAATGCCCCAAACTGAGGATACTGCTACCTGCTTTGAAGAGGGGACTAAATTGACTGCCATAAACCCCATCTCCAGGGCCACATCCCACTAGCAAGAGGGTCAGGACTTTATTTCTGGCCTGTGCCAAAGAGGACTCAGAGCTACTGTACCAGGGAGGAAACAGAAGCTCTTCCCCTGCCCAGCCTCTGTGTTATTTCCAGCAGTACAGTCTCCAATAACACATTTCAACCTATTTCGCAGGACACACCCTTTCCCATGCTCTTCCCAAGCCCCAGGCAGGAAAGAAGCCAACATGCAGGATACAGAGCCAAAACCCTGGGGTCTGCACTATTCTTAGCCTGAGCATGCAGCCACCCAGACAGCTCGACCCCAGACACAATGGGAGGGAGAGCAGAGAGCAGCCAACGTGCTGCTGGCCAGAAAAGTGTGAAACTTATCCCCCATCAGTTCAAGGAGCAGCAAAAGCCCTGGTTTTCCTCCTCTAAACAGCTGCCAGTGGTTTGATGCCACAGACTGCTGCTGACTTCCATCCTCAGGTCTGCACTAGGTGTGGTTAGCCATTCCCTCCCAAAGAACCTCGTGTGAGAATGAAAGCACCTCTAGAAAAACTGGCAGAGGAAGGAACAGGAATTGAGATTGTGTTCATGGAATCACAGAATGGTTTGATTTGAAGGTTTGATTTATCTTTAAAGATTAAGACATCTTGTTCCAGCTCCCTGCCATGGGCAGGGACACCTTTCACCAGACAGGCTGTTCAGGAACCTCAGCTGGAACATTTATCCTTCTGAAAATTCCAACCGCTCCAGTGAAGGCCACAGAGGACCCTGGCATGGTCCTGAGCTTGAAGCTCTACCCTTTGTGTCTCATTTTTACACAGATTTTTAAAGCTGTTATTTTACCCAAGTGCCAGGTGGTCACCAACCAAAGCAGTGGGACAACGAGCATCAGTCGTGCTTTGCACATTGAGAACAGAACATATTCTTTGCTGACACAGTAGGTCCTACAGGACACCTGGACTGAGGCTGGGCTCCAACTCAAATGCAGAACATCCTGGAGCAGGCAGCTGTGACTCCTTCCATATAAAGCATCACTACATTGCAAGCCAGTCCCTTGAAAAATGGAGTTTAGACAAGGAAAGAGAAGACCACAAAATCCAAGATAATTAAGAGAACACCACCTGAAGAATGAAGTGACGCACAAGCAGTTATCATAGAATCACAGATGGTTTGGGTTGGAAGGGACCTTAACAATCATCTACTTTCTACTCCCTTTCAGCCTTAAAGACAGCATTTTATCCAAACCCAACTTTTATCATTGAAGTCTCTCTGCCACACAGTTTTCTTACAAATGCTGTTAAAAAAAAAACCACCAAAAAAAAAACCAGCTGGAAATTTAACAGACTCCTTAAAGCTTTGCACATTCCACCTCAGAACTGTAAAAGACTAATTTTCCTGTGCAGTTTCTTGCCACATTAAGTTGCCCATAGCATCAACTGCCCATCACAAGTTGCAGAACCAACTCAGCCAGGTGCAAGATGCTGAGCTGCCCATGGATCACAGGTAACTTCTCATGAGGTTCTACTCTGCCAGCTCATTTCTCATCTTCCCCAATCCCTTTGTTCTCCCAGAACCAGGAGCCTCCCAGTCCCTGCTCAGCTTCCAGCGCTCAGCTTGGCCGCTCGAGGGGTGACAGCCAAGGAGAGGTCAGAGCAATCAACAGCTGCAGTTCCAAAGCTTTGTGGAAAGCTGTGTGCAGCTTAATGAAGCAGACCGAGTGCTGCACAGGCCTTCCAGCCCACAAAGTGCAGCACGTGTTCTCAAGCTCATCCAGTTTTCAGATGTACTGAAGCAGAAGGGAAACGTGCTGAGAGTCCAGCCATGTGCAGCTTAACCCACAAATCTACATGTAAATCAGTAAGGAGCCAAGCTTCACACTGCCACAGACAGCTAACCTCTGTGGCTTTGCTTTTCTCTAGAGGGAAAAGCATTTACAGGGGTGAATTTGGAATTGAAATGTTCTTGCATGTGAACAATTAAAATCACACACAGTTATGCACTTATAGCAAGCAAAGTCAGCAGAACCTGTCTTGGGCATGGTAAGCCTGCAGTGCTTTGGTGTCTTGGGCAGGCGTATTTCAGAGCAGAATGAAAGTCTGGACAGATCAAGTGCTCTAGCATTTATTTCTTCTTTTTCTTGACATGGACTCCCACTTCCACCTACTCTTATGAGGTATTTTCAGTGTAAGGTCAAAAGACTAATCAGAAAGCACTTGGGATACTACTGAAGCACAGAAACAGCACTTCACTTCAAATTATGTACAGCAAGCACCCTGAACTTAGCACAGGGGCAGAATCACAGGATGTTTTGGGTTGGAAGGGTCATCTCATTCCAATCCCCTGCCATGGACAGGAACACCTTCCACTAGACCAGGTTGGTCAGAGACCCATCCAACCTGACCTTGAATGTTTCTTGGGATAGGGCACCCATGATGTTGCTGGGAAACCTGTTTCAGCACCCTCAATGTAAACAAAATTCTTCTTGTATTTAGTCTAAATTTATCCTCTTTCCGTTTAAAACCAATGCTGGTTTTCTTATCACTACAGGACCTTGTAAAAAGCCACAAGAGATAGGTTAAGTTTCATTTATCTGGTGGAGATGAGTGCAACAGCTTCCAGGAGTCCCTCTCAAAGTTCAGGCACTTCTCAACATGAGGATTCTCTCTCCCATTTCACCATCCAGGAGAAAATCAGCATTGAAAGCCCAGCTGGAAAACCCACAGGGATCAAGAAAACATGACCACAGATCAAGGGGATACTTCTGATGTTAACAACTGTTTCCTACCACAGAGACACTATTTCTTTTACAGGAAGTCTGGTAAATTCCTGTTCTGCAGCTCTGCCTCAGGACAAGCTGCTTGGACCAGCATCTAAAACACCATCCCAGGTGCTAACAGAGCATCCCCAGCACCAAGTCCTGCCTGGGGGTCAGCACCAGGGTCCCTACTGCAAACAACTCTGCCTTCTTAAGGCTAAACTCAAGGCAAGATGTGCTGGAAGAGTGTGTCCAGCAGTGACATGCAAGATGAGAGAAGGACATTGCTGTCACATGAGGCAGGATCAAGACATTTTCAAAAGTAAAGCTGAAAACCAGATTTCCAATTGGGTTGTGGGAGCTCAGTCCAGTCCAGCTCTCCTTGCCTGGCAGTATGGATATTTTCCAAGAGCAAAGTTTATTTTCATACCAACATCACGAAGTGCTACTACACCTCATTCAGCAGCTCAGAGGGCTGCCAAGACAATTTCAGAAAAAGAAAAAGCTGGAAAAGAAACAAATATTCATGAATGTCCTCAATGCTGCTTGTGGTAGAGTAGGAAATGAGTATACCAGCTCCAGGGAAAACTTTTTCCATTCACAATGGAGACAAAAATTCTTCAACTACCCAAATCTATTTCTGCTGCACTCTAGTTAATTCACAAAGAAGGCTATGGATGTAATTTGTACAAAAGATCTTCCCTCATTTCAAAGAGTTTTGCTGTCCCCTGTGCAAACCTAGACAACTTTTGCTAGTCTAGAACTCCTTCCTCAAAAAGAAAAAAAAAAAGGTTTCAATGAATAGCAGCAACTGCAGGGACTCAGGCCTCAAAAGCACATCCAGCCCTTGCAGCTGAGGTAACTGCAAGGAGCTTTCTGCACTCAGCTGAGTGATGCTCAAGGAAAAGCATTGCAAACTGCTTCAGATGGGACTGAATTATCCCCACTCCTCAGGGTCACAACCTCCCCGAGGGGACATTCTCACACAGGAATCCAGACTGCCACAGCACAAAGCTCCTGGGCTCCACTGCCTCTGCTTTCAAGGGTTTGTGTCTCAGTTCTAGGGCTGTCCTTACAGCCAAAGTGCCTCCAAAACCACCCCAGTCAGGTAGAAAGGGCAGCATCCCTTTGCCATTAACTCCCAAATGGGGCAAAGCTGCAACCAGAGCAAGCCCTGGTCATACTGGGATTAGACCACAGCCTTAAAGACTTTGCTGGAAAAGCAAGAGAATGTTTGTAGGCTGTAATGAACTGTCACCACTATTGCTCATGGGAGCTGACAATAATAAAGCCCCACTAAACTCCCTGACATGGCTGGGCATCATTTACTTCACCACACAAAGGACCCATTTCACAAAATCCACTGCAATGGGGAGCAACCACCCCACCCATCACACTCAATCACTCAAGACTAATTTCCTCCTCCATTAGGTTTTCCTACAAGGTTGTCTGGAGAGAATCTTTCCACAGCCCCAAGAAACACAAATCCAATGACACAAATTGCTCTGATAAAAACAAACTTATCCTCCCTGAAATGGCCATGCTTAGGACCCACATTCTGGAGGGATACTCTGAGCACATCCCATGCACACACACTTGCAAAACTTTGCAGAATGCCACATTATTGTTAGTCTGAGTTCCTCTACATGTTTTCAAGAGTTCTAAACAGAATCTACCCAATTTGGAAATCTCCTCTATCCAAATCCAGGTGTTCCTATAGCTGAGCTGGTATTTTAAAGTAGAAGGAATGAAAAAGGCTTTGGTTTGGGTTTGGACAGGAATTCTGTAACATGGTTTTAGGTTGGAAGGCACCTTAAAGAATATCCAGTTATAAACTGCACCAGCAGGGACACCTTCCACTAGACCAGGCTGATCCAAGCCCTGTCCAACCTGGCCTTGGACACTTCCAGGGATGGGGCATTCACAGCTTCTCTGACAACCTGTTCCAGGGCCTCACCACCCTCATGGACCTTGTTTCTACTTATTAACCCATGGCCTGCAACATCCTGGCAAAGAAATCACAGTAATAAAACCAACAGAAACACACAGCAAGAATGTCTCAGCACTGAGGGAAAGAAGTATTGAAGGGCTGACTCCAACAACAGCAACATCCTAAATTCTGCATGATGTAGACTGCCTGGCTGGATGCAATGAAGATGCAACCAAAGTTCCCTGGAAGTTTTTTGTCTCAGCTCCAGAGGCTTCCATATCTCCCAGACACTGAAGCCTTCTCCTTCCCAGAAGGCTGCCAGCTGAATGTGCCACAGAAACAAGCCCAAATCTGCAAGGTGCTGCCCAAAATAAAGCTGCTGGTGAGCCCATCACAACCACCGTGGGTTAGGAGGCAGCACACGAACAGCCCCTCCAGCAGATCCAAGGAAGCCTCCAGCTGGAAGTGTGTGACTGGGGCACAGATAAGGACCAGCTGGGGTGGATTAGGGACCACCAGCCCAGCTGCGGCCAGAGGAGGTGCTGTGGTTGGGATCCCAGGGCTGTAAACACATCTGCCCTTGGGGTCCCAGCCAGCAGTTCCTCCACAGCTGAGTCACAACAAAACCACACAGGATCAGCTTTCGGTTTCTCTTCATTAACCAAGAGGCTGTTAATGTCCACAGAAATATTAGCCCTTGCACCAGCAGTTAGTCTGGGGTAGATTTTCTATCAGGGGTTATGTAGCCTCATCCACAGAGGTATTCCAAAATGATTTACTGAAGCCCTTGATTTTATGGGACACCCCATGGTGTTTATGGGACAATTAGCCCATATGCACACATCACTAGGGGGAACAGGAACAGAAAAAGAAATTACCGGTATTCTTACTGTGAATTTTTGGTGAAACACAAGCAGTGGCATGTTGCAACGGGGCTGCTCCAGCTGGAAGAAGGGATCAGTTACGCTGGAAGTTTGTTGCAGTTTTCCCTGGCAGCCTGGTGTTAACCGCAGCGCTGGAGCCTTTGAAAGTGGTTTCCAAAAGGCAGAAGGGGGGCAAGAGAACCTCAAAATCTGCAGCTACTTAGCCAGAAAACTTGGAAGTTTCGGTTCACTGTCACCACAAGCTTTTAAACAAGGAAAACAGATCGAGTTCTGGCATGCTGATTCAACTTGTGCTAAACCACTTAACCCTGAAGAGCAGCAACACACACATTGCTCTGAGCAAAACACAGCTGCAGCACAAAACAACAGTAAATTTTCACGGCTCGTTCAGCTTTAGCGCTCCCGCACCTTTTCACAGAATCACTGAGGTTGGAAAAGACCTCTAATATCATCAAGTTCAATCATTAACCCAGCACTGCCAAGTCCTTCACTAAACCACGTCTCTAAGTACCACATCCACCCGTCTTTTAAATCCCTCCGGGGATGGTGACTCCACTTCTCCAATGCCTTCCCCTTCCGGGAAAGAAGCTTTCCCAAATATCCACTCTGAACTTTCTACAGTGTAACTCGAGGCCGTTCTCTCCGGACCTGGAAATCACTCCCCGAGTGATTTTTCTCACTCTTCAACCGATTTCTACCACGACAACCCCTTCCCAGTAACCAGCAAAACACGTTTTCTCCATAACCTCCCTCCCCAGCCGCTCAAGCCCTAAAACTTTGAGCAGCTGAAGCCAAAATAAAACAAAACAGTATCACAGCGCAATTAAATCACCCTCACCACGCAGCGCCGCGTCGGACACCCGCCCCGTTCTTGTCAGCTCCTCCCCGGCAACTCGCGGGGTTACACCAATAGTTTTTTTTTTTACCCTTCATTAAAATTTTCTAAGTGACTGAGCAATGGCTCACACAAGCGCAGCCCATTTTAACAGATTACAGCCGCGCGTTCCGCGGAGCTTCATTACCATCAGCTGAGGGCTGGCGACGGGAGTTTTTAAGAAGGAGCATCTGGCGATGCAACCGCCGGCTCGGGAACATCCACAGCGCGTCCCTTCCTCCCGAATCCAACCGGGACTTAGCGCAAAACTTGGTGCTTTCTCAAGAGAACGGGCACCCACCCCCGAGCGGCGCCGAGGTGCCCCCGGTCCCCCCGCGGGCAGGGGGTGCCCCGAGCTCCCCGGTACTCACGCATGAGGGTGCTGAAGGCGCAGAGAGCCAGCAGCGCCTGCAGCAGCACCCCGAAGCGCCCCAGCAGCGCTCCGCTGCCGCAGCCGTGCGCCGGGCGGGGGGCGGCCATGGAGCTGCGGGATGCCACGGGCCGGGCCGGGCCGGGAAGGTGCGGAGCGGAGCGGGATAACGCGGAACGAAGTGGGAACGGCGATGGGGATGGGACAGCCCCGGCCCCGCCGCGCACAAAGGCGGCCCCGAGCCGTCCCCGCCTCCCGGCCCGCCCCGCCGGCAGCAGCACCCGGGGCGGGGCGGGAGGGGAGGGACGGGGCCGGCAGGGGGATGGAGATGGGAATGGGGACAGAGGACATGGATGGGCACGGAGACAGAGATGGGGATGTGGAAACAGCTGGAGATGAGGGAGGATGCAAAGGGGACAGAGAGACAGAGGGATGCGGATGAAGATGGGGATGGAAATGGAGTTGAGTTGGGGACGGGGATGAGGATCAGGACAAGGATGGGGGACAGAGACAGAGATTGGGATGTGGAAGAAGTTGGAGATGAGGATACAAAGGGGACAGGGATGAAGATGGAGACAGATGGGGATGGAGATAGGAATGGGGATGAGAATGGAAATGGAGTTGAGTTGGGGACGGGGATGAGGATCAGGACAAGGATGGGGGACAGAGGCAGAGATTGGGATGTGGAAGAAGTTGGAGATGAGGATACAAAGGGGACAGGGATGAAGATGGAGACAGATGGGGATGGAGATAGGAATGGGGATGAGTATGGAAATGGAGTTGAGCTGGGGGTAGGGATGGGAACAGGGACAAAGATGGGGACAAAGACAGAGATGAGGATGTGGAAAGGGTTGGAGATGGGGATGCAGTGGACACAGACATTGAGACAGAGGCAGCCACGGGAATGGGTATGGAGATGGGGACACGGATGGGAATGGAAATAGGAATGGTGTTGGAGATGAGTGTGGTGATAGGGAAGGGGACAAGAATGGGAACAGAGATGGGGTTGTGGAAGAGGTTGGAGATGGGGATGCAGTGGGAACAGGCAGACAGAGAGAGGCATAGAGAAGAGGATGGAAATTAAGATGGAGATGTGGATGGGGGTGGTAGGTGGGGATGCAATGGGGACAAAGATGGAAACGGGTTGGGATGAGGATGGGGACAGAGATGGGGATGTGGATGAGGTTGGAGTTAGAATGGCAAGGGGGAAGGATGGAGAGAGAAATCAGGATGGAGATGCAGGCAGACACAGTGATGGAAACAGGAGTTATGGATGTGGATGAGGGCAGAGATCGAGGTGGGGATAATTATGGAGATGAGGATGTGAGGTCCTGGAGAGAATTGGGACACTGGATTGGGGAAATCGCGCTGAGATTTGGAGAGCTGGGTTGGGGGAGTCCTGATGGGACAAGGGTGCTGGGCCAGGGATGGTGAATAGGAGCCCTGGTGGGATTTGAGATGCTGGACTGAGGGAGTCCCAGAAGTGTTTTGGGTGTCAGGATGTGGAGTTCCTAGCAGGGTTTGGGCTGCCCTGGCTGGAGAGGTCCTTGTAAAGTTTGGGATGCTTGACTGGGGAGGGTTGGTAGGGAGACTGGTCAAGATTGGGGTGCCAGGTTGAGGGGTTCCAGCAGGGATGGGGGTGCTGGGTTTGGGCAGTCACAGCAGGGTTTGAGGTGCAGGGTCCTGGTGGGGTTTGGAGCACCAGGCTGGAGAGGGTCCCAGCAAGGTTTAGAGTGCTGGGCTGGGGGTAGTCCTGGTGGGATTTTGGGTCTGCTGATGGGTTTGGATCCTCAAACTGCACCTTCAGATCTCCCTTTTTTGCACCTCTGTGTAACACTGCTGTCACCCCCCTTCACAGCCTCCTCCTCTCAGGANACTGACTTTAATCATGGTTTAATCACAACTTCAGCCAGGAAGGTGGAAGTTTCATCTCACTAACTCATTTTCAGCTGATTTTGTATGTGCAATTGTTAGTTTCATAAAAAGGTTCATTCCCCTGAGCTGGTAAATCTGATTGTGTTTTGCAGTCAGTTGCTTTTATATTAAATCCTAAATCAAATATTAAAGTTGATACTTTTATATAAGCCAGTTGAACACACTGTATGTGGAAGCATCTATTAAGCAAGTACACATTTCAACAGAGATTTCTTCAGGCTCTAACTTCTTTTGCATTTTCTCAGATTTCCTAGGTTGCTGCTAAAAATGCATTTTCAAGAATTGATGGATAGTAATTTTTCCCCTGGGAGATTCCTTGGACTCCACTCCCCCAAGGTACGGCACAATTGCAGAAACCAAAGGGAGGAAAAAATTAAATCATTTAAAGGAGTATTAAACAAAATTTCACTTTCTGTGAACAACCCGGGAATTACCTGTGATGTATCAGGGTCTTGCCCAAGGGGACAGTTTCTCAAAAGCTCCCTCGAAGCCAGGGCTGCCTCCTCCCCTTTCTTCAAGCCCAATTAATGGTGATTTCTTCCAGCTGCTTTATCAGCAGGACAAAGTTGTCTGAGGCCTTATTTCCAGGTGCTGATAGTTTTACAAGAGAGCAGAGTGCCTCCCACGTGTGAAAACACTCGGGCTGCGGGAGGGCAATAAACAGAACGCCTTGATTTCCCCCCTGCTTGCAGGAGGAGGCAGGAATCCTTCGGTGCTCTTGATGCTCCACACTCCTCCGTGAAAACACAGCTTTGCTGCATCAAAAGCACCATTTGCACTTCAAAATATTTGTATTTTCTGAACTCGTGCAAAAGGTCTGGAAGTTTTGTCTGCATCCCAAGTGGAGTACAGGAGCTTTGGTTGTTAAGTTCTTACTGTAGAATTTTGGCAATTAAGATGCCTCACCACTGGCTCCCTGCTTTTTTTTTTTCTCCTAAGATTTTTCTCTCTCTGAGGAGACTTTAGAGCCCCTCTCAGTATCTAAAGGGGCTCCAAGAGAGCTGGAGAGGGACTTTGGACATGGGCATGGAGTGATAGGATAAGGGGGAATGGCTTCATACTGCCAGAGAACAGGTTTAGATCAGGTATTAGGAATAAATTCTTCCCTCTGAGGGTCGTGAGGCACTGGCACAGGGTGCCCAGAGAAGCTGTGGCTGCCCCTGGATCCCTGGAAGTGTCCAAGGCCAGGCTGGACAGGGTTTGGAGCAGCCTGGGGTAGTGGAAGGTGTTCCTGCTCATGGCAGGGGGTAGAATGAGATAATCTGGAAGGTCCCATCCAACCCAAGCTATTCTATGTTTGTAACATTTGAAAAACACTCAGCAAAAGAAAAAGCAAGTCAAGTAAACACTTATGCAAGAAGTAGAATTTAATAAAGGAATCATTAAAGAAAAAAATCCCCAAAAAACTAAGAAAAAAGGAATTAAAATATTAGGCCATATGCTTCAGCATAAAATCAGAAACAGCAAAGTGATTTCAAGTGATAAGGAATGTAAAAATTAAGCCAGGCTATTTATGAAAGTACAAGAAAAAAATGAAGGATGGAGGAAATCTGCGAATTCTCTATAAGAACTGTATCCTACTCTATGATAGAATGGAAAATCAAATAATGGAGACTGAATGAATCTCAATTTTTCCATCCTTCTAAAAAAGATTAGCAAGTGAAATTAACTAAAAACAACATAAGCAGTGAGAATACATGACAAGAATAGGTTAAAAGATAAGAGGAATCAAGACTGATGGATTCAAGGGCTTGAAGAAAAAAGTAGCTGTGAAGTGGGCAGGGTAAAGTCTGGCTCCTCAGGTGTTATCACAGGAGAAGGGTAAATACTGTGCCTGGCTGTGGGGAGGGCAATGAGGGTGGGAGGAATCAGAGACCCACCAGCTTCATTCCAGGAGGACACTGGTAAAAATTATCAAATAATCAATTTCTAAGCACCTAGCAGATAATAAGGTAATAAAAGAGCAACCAGTGTGGATTTGTCTAGAATAAATCACATCAAGGGAGTTTTATTTCTGCCCTGAGAGGATGACTGGGTGTATCTTGGCTTGGGGAAGGTCTGTGTTGCTGCCCCAGTGAAAACCAAGGGAATGCACAGCTCCCATGAGCTCTCTCTGCAGGAGCACCACGAACAGACAAACCCCACCAGCTGCTCCAAAAGCTGTTTGCTGCTCCATCAGGAGCAGTGTGGTGACTCTAGGTAGGCATCTGAAGCTGGGTGAGGTAAATTAAACCCTTAGGAGAGGGTCAAGGATGTCAAACTAGAAGGGTCTGCAACCCTTCATGAGGCTGGCTTGAAAATTAGGAATTATTTCTTTAAACTGAAGGGATGGTTCCAGAGTCACCAGAAGGAAATGCAATGAGAGGTAGGGAAGGAAGGAGGCAGAAAGTGACTGGGAAGAGACTCAGGAGATGTGAATGTCCTTCAGACAAGATGTGAGTGGATAACAAGAAAGGTGTTGCAATGAGGTGCATCCTGTTTTGGGAGGTGATCTGGAGAGTTTTATAGAAAAACTGAGCAGTTGCTGGGTTCAGCCCAGTTTTGCCATCACACAATTTGCTGGAGTCTGGAGAAAGCAAATAAGAATGGCAAGCATTTGAGAAAATAAGAAACAGAAAGGAAATGGGATATTTTCTTCTCCAGAAAAAAAACCCTGCAGAAATAGTAGGTGTCATTGGAGGAACAGGCTTTGTGGCAAGACTATTCTGGTACAGTTTTAAAAGTTAATAAAGGGATTGGAATTTTTCTGCCTCAAAAAGACAAGTCAGGTTTTTTGTTTCCAAAAAATAAATTAAAAAAAAAAAAGAAAGAAAAAAGTGTTTTGCAGCACTGGGAAAATTGTCCAGCCCATATCTGACAGTCAGCACAGGTACCTGCTCACACTCAGCTGCCTGTGCTGTGCCTGGGCCTGGGTTCAAAACAGACCTGGGAGGAGGACAAGGCTTTTCAAGGCTTCCTCACTTCAAGGGCACTTAACTGTGAAAAGCTGCTGGCTTGGGATCCAGAAGGAAACTATTTTTTTTAGGTCTATTCCTTTCTGTAACATTGCCTTGGATGCCCTTAGTGCAGTCCTGGTAAGGTCACAGGATGAAAAATCCAGCCCCTGTTCTGTGCAAGTTACTCTTGGATGGGATCCACCTTACCTGGCTTCAGATGTCCCCTTTTGAGAGAGCTCTTGCCTCCTCTCACAGCCAGTGGAGAGGAATAACCTCTTTCAGGGCATCTTCCTTTGACCATCCTGGTCAGATGAATTCAGTCTCTCCAGCTCCAGGCAGTTCAGCAATGGCCTCATGTCAGAAAAGAGTCACAAAAGTATGAATGTTCATTTTTTTTTACAGCAACACAGTATCTTCAACTCACCCCCAAAACCCTCAGGTGTTTTGTACCCCCAGCATCCCCAGCTCGATGGTGGGGATGAGGAAAAGGCAGTGGCAGGTCTGCAGATGGTTATTCTGGTAAATTAGAGGGGGACACATGAAGCTGCCCTTTCCAGGATGATGCTCATGTAAATTATTCATCTGGTTTTATTTATCACGTGGTGAAGAAATTACTTCTGAAAACAAGATCTCTAGAGAAAACTTCGCTTAGCTGGTATTTGGAACAGACTTTATTCAAGCTGCCAGCAGCAGTGATCCCTGCTGATTAAATAGTAGCTAGACTTTTTCTTTGCTGAATTATCCATTTTATAAAGCTTGGCACATTTAACAATCAGTTCCAGGTTATATTCATAAGCAAGAGGCCAACACCAATTTTTGGATCAGCCAGGACTTTGTACGGCAGGATACTCCAAGGAGTAATTGTCAAGGTAATTCTTTTCTATTTTCAATAAGTGCTTTAGTCGTGTTATTATGAGATGTTCAATGTCTTGTTCGGAATGAATGGGAATAATTTCCCACTTTACAGGGCCTGTGGCATTGCTGGCTGGCTGAGCTTGGCTTGGAGCTGAGGCTCTCCAATATTTCCAGCCTTGCTCACCCTGGCTGGGTAAGCCAGAGGGGGCAGGGGACAGAGGCCTTCAGGTCTGTGCCCAGCTGTGAAAGGCAGAAAGAGGAAGGTTTCAGATTCCCTTTCCCCCTCCCCACATTCAGAACACCTCAGCTCTGCAAAGCTGAGCACAGCCCACTCCTCTGCATGGCCATCCCTTCACCCAGGACAAAGTGGGAGATGCTACAACAGCACTGAGGAAACCCCCACAGGCCCCACCAGCCCTGTGGGATGATGTCCCTGCTCCAGGTTTGACTCCCTTGAGGTCATTTATCACCCATATTCCTACAGAGGTGAGCCCTTGGCAGGGGCTTGGACTAGATGATCTAAGGTCATTTCCAAACCAAACCATTCTATGGTTCTAAAATGATCCTTAGGTTTGTGACTATTTGGACAAGGATAGAATTGCTAGAAAGGCCCAACATTTGCTTTTTCAATCAATTTCTTTCTTGAAAATGAAACTTGTGTTGTTCCAATGTAAGAATAGCCAGATACAAGTTCCTTCAAGCCTAAGATACGTTTGAATTTATGGTCATTAAGACCTGGGCAAAATTCCCTGAGTCTGAGCTGCAACAGAGTGGATTTAGGCTGGCACCAGGACACCTTTTCCAGGACTAAAGCTAGTTAAGAGATGCAACATGCTGTTGGGGGCAGAGGGAGAAATTCTGCCATTGGAGGATTTTAGGAATATCCGTCTTTTTAGAATCAGAGAATCATATAGGTTGGAAAATACCTCCAAGATCATCAAGTCCAACTATTAATTGAGTCCAACCAATAGTCTCTCAGGGACAGCTGGGTAATTCCTGCTTGGGGTGAGATAATTGATGAGCTGATCTCCTAAATTCTCCATGAACTGCATTTTCTTGGCTGCCCTGCTTCCTTTTGCCAGCCTGTATCTCCAGCCTGACCTTGTGTTGCAGTGGTTTATTGGACAGGCAGGAGGTGCCCTAACCCTGTGCTTTTGGAGATCTTACTCCTCTCAACACCCTTCCAGTTCAGGGGGATCAGGCTCCTCCTCAGGATAAAAGAACAAAAAAGGGCAAAGAGAAAAAGAATCCTATCAAATACTGTTTTCTTCCTTACAGCTCTTCTGTCTCTCTGGCAAACCTGAGATTGCCTCAGGAGAGAGGAAGCTTTTTTCTCTGCACAGTTGTGGGTTTGGATGAATCCTTCCAGGTCTGGATGTCAGAATCCAACAGCCTGGGTAACTAGTTATGCAAAAAGATCAGTTAGGAAATGGAGACAACCCTATTGGAGAAATGTTAAATATTCACAACATTCATGTAGCACGAACCAGAGAGGACCTTGATTATTTTCCCCCGAGTTCTATTGCTCGTCGAGAGCCTTGAAATAAAATGCTAATTTGCCAAGACCTGGCAAATATTCCCTGCTCCCAGGCCTTTCTCCATTAGCACTTGAAAACCACAGGTTCCTTCACAAGCCATCCTTGATGTTTTATAAATGTTATAGCTGAGACATTGCTTCTACTCCCTTTAATGCATTTTTTACAGCTGCAGCAGAGATATTATTTCCATTCAGGCTGCAAAGAGTCGTCCTGGAAGGGACTTCAGTTACCTCTCCTGCCAAAACAGCACATGCTACCTACCTGCTCAAGGACTCCATTTCACATTCACTGTGCAATCTCAGCTGCAGAACTGCATGTCAGGAGCCTGATGGATCCTTACAGGCACAAAAAAAAGCTTTCAGAAGAGAGCTCAGCCTTGGCTAAATTTCCCATGGATGCATTTCCATGAGAAAAAACACCCGGGATGTGGAAGAAAAGAGGTGTTAATAGTGTTTGGATTAGAAATGGTGCAACAAGTATTGCAACGAACAAACCTTCTCAAGGTTCCAAAAGAAGATTGTCTTCAGCCTAGAAACCTCAGTCTAATCTGCCCCTGTGCTACCTACAGTGTTTCTTTCCAGGGATTGCTAAATAAACCCCATCAACTCTCTTTAAACTGTTGGTTTTTACTCAGCCAGTTGGTCTCTGATAACAAACATACACACACAAGCCCATAATGATCCTATTGAATATTAAATGGGAGGAGGAATTAAAAGAAAGGAGATGTGCATCACTTTCCTTAGTATCCTTAGGATCCTGCCCAGGAAATCAGTCAATTTGAGTCCCACCCCAGTTCATTATCCAGTGTGCAAACTCTGGTGTGTGCTGCAGAAGGCACAGAGAACTGCTCAGCTAAGCCAGTACTTCCTGAAGACCTGCTGGAATCTCAATTTTAGGTTTTATCCCTTCTTAGTGACTTTGTCTAGTGAAGCAAGGAACAAAAGTCACAAAGAAAATACTAAGGAGAGGATTTCTTATTTCTTCTGTGATGGGTAGCCTCAGATCTGGTGGTACTTACTAAAATGCTTTGCTCTAAAATATGCATTTCCTTTAAAATAACAACTTTGCTGCTATTATTTTTTGCTCATGATGATATCCAGTGGTTTTCCAAAGCAGCAAGCACAGTGGTGAGGTTGCTTTGGTCAGCCCCGTGTTTTAAGAACTCAAGGGGAATCTTTTTCCTGATTCCAGCTGGCGTTAGATCAGTTGTGTAAATATCACCCTCAGATGAGATCTGATACAAAACAATCTCAGTTGAAAGAATCCATTTACCAGAGCTGTGTTTTCACATTTTAGTTCCCAAACGCTGGACACATGCCACAATGTACAACTTCTCCTCAAGCAGAATTATTGCAGCATAAATCTGTGCACCTCCTGAGCTCAGAGTCTCCTTCAGCTCTGGAGGGGAGGCTGTAACTGCAGGGAGCTGGGTCTGTTGCTTTTGAGGTCTTTGAGATGTAGCCCTGCAGCCAAAATTGGCTTTCTAGGCTTCCTCAAATCGTGCCTCCTCACCCCATGCCTTAATTTAGCTTCTGGAAGAATCCTTAAAGTTATTTACAGAGGAGTCCCAGTGCTCACATGAGCACAGCTTGCAGACAAAGCTTTCCCTGGCTCTGCAGCCCAGCACTGTGTGGATGCAAAGCTGTACAAAATGCCTGGCAGCTGTATCCCAGAGAAGCTCCATCCCAGAGGAGTCATATTTTTACTGCATTCTCATCTTCAGCAGAAGAGGAAAATATATGAAGGAGCAAGACAGCAGCTGCTAGAGAAGATCCTACCAATGCATCCCACTCTGCTTTCCATACGTGCATGGGCACAGCACAACTTTCCCATCCAAGTGATTCTAGGATTCTATGATTACAACACAGCTACAAGTTCTTTTCATAACAAAAAGGGTAAGGAAATTGGTTTGCAGAGTGATTTACAAACCCCCAGTCACTCTATGGGTCTGACACCAGATCTGCTCTTTAAAAGTTTTTCTGACAGTGTTGCCCCAGTGAAGGAGTGGAGTTTTACAATCTCCTTCCTCTGGTACATACAATTGAAAAAATGCTTTTAACTGACCTAAATTTTACTTACTGCAAAATAGTAACTCTACAGGCTGAAAAGCTGATTTTTTCAAGGAGATTTGTGCCTAGTGACTCACATGAGTTCTGCAGAGTTCTTAGCTTTTGGCATAGCTCAATGTGGGGGTCCCAAGCCTGAGGCCTTTCCTTTTTGCCTGTACCATTCAATAAGAAATTATTTTTAATCCAATACTTATTTCAAAGTCAACCTAAACTATGTTTCTACTTTCTTCTACTGTATTTTTTCGATTTTCAGCCTCACCCTAATCAAGGGCTGCTGTTTTAACAGGCAACCCCTTAGCTTGATGCTGATGTAGGCCATATGTTCTTTTCCTCCCCATCTCTTCACTTTTGGATATTACAACTGAAATACCAACCCCTGAATGCCCAGGGATTTCCAAAGGCCAGAAGACATCTGCTTGCCATCACAGATGTTTGCAAGTTAACACATGGATGAAATAATATTAGTCAGTGAGATTCAGAACTGATTCAGATTTCCCCAATTAGGCATAAATGGTGCTTTGATGAAGAATTAAACAGGGATGAAAAAATTGAAATGTAGCAAACAGTAAGACAAGAGTTGCCAAATGGATTTCCACCCTTCAGACTGGAGTGAAGGCACCCAAATCAGCTTGGTTACAGGAATCAATCTTGCTATAGCAGGAAGAAATGCCTGTGTGGACTCATTTTGCTCTGTTCTCAACAGGGAATGTACTACAGCAGCTTTGTGGTTTCTGGATAAGTGTGTCTGCAGCACGGGTCAAGGCCAGGCTGGATGGGGCTCTCAGCAGCCTGGGGTGAGACGCTGAAATGTTTAGGGTTGATGCTTCCAACATTTGCCCTTTTGTGCTTTGCTGGTGCCAGGTTTGCACCCCAGAAGGGTAGGAAGAGAGTTGCTGGGTGTGTGGTGTCATTTCACTCTAACATGCCCCAAAAGTTCTATTAACAAGAACCTGAGTTACCCTCACCTCCTGAAGCAGGTTGTAACACCTGGTCTGGTGGAAAATGTCACTAGAAAGGGGGTTGGAACTAGATGGTCTTTAGGTCCCTTCCAACCCAAACCATTCTGTGAGTCCAGGGAGGTAAGTGTGAGTTTAGAATCCATAACAAACCAAAGAGGTGAAGTGGAAAGTGATTATATAATGCACAAAAAAGGGAGATGTGCCAGCAGAGATGAGTCCCACAGGGAGATCTGGGTGGGTGTCCCTTTTCTGGGGGGAGCCAAGGCAGCCACTTTCAAGAAAAATGCAAAGTGAGTTTGTCTCTCCAATTAAGCTGGAATTTTCACTCTCCATAAATATCGTGCTGTTCAATTGCTGTGTCTATATTGATCTCCACAAAAAAAAATCACGTTTTTTTTCAGTGGGCTCCTACTGGCTGAGGCAAAAATAATTCCAGAAATCATTTATTTCTTCAGAAAGTGTGGGAGTACTTGTCCCTGCTGCTGTCAGTTCCCATCCATCCCTTTTATCAGGCAGTATCAACACACTCTCTTCCAGCGAGGACTGCTCAACAGTCACACAATAAAATTGATTCATTACTTATTTTCTCCTTATTATCTTTCAATTGCTCCAGCTCTTGATGCCACTTAAAGTGGACATTAGCTCTTTGTAACCAGTGTGTGAATGCTTTTTCTCCAAGCTTTCATTACATACATTTCCATTTAGTCTCATTTCACCATGTGTCTTTCTCATGAACTTCTTATAATGCCTTTATATACATTTGTGTATGCTCTATCATGGTGAGGAGTGAGAACGCAAATGGATTTCTTGGAAAAGCTGGCCCAGGTGCTCTGAGGGTGTAAATGAGAAGTATTTAGTGCTAGAAAGAGGTTTTATTTACAGGAGCTGGCTCTTGAGCTCTCCAGAATGAAAAAGGCCAAAATCACTAAGAATGAAACTCAACTTTCATGCTTGTCTTTGGCATAAAAGCAAAACTGATTCAACTCCAGGAGGAGCAAGACTTTCTATTTATAATTAGCCTTGAAATGGAGATGGGAGCTGAGAGCTTTGTTTTGGGACAGGGGGGAAAGATAATTTAAACTTCTGTCTTCTTTGGGAAGGATTACAGTGATAGTGAATTTAATACAGTTTTGCAGACTCTGATTTGTACTCTGGAAAGAAAAATCTTCCCAGTTTCCACACTCATGCAGAGTTTAATTCAAAGAAGTTCAAAACAGTGTAGCTTCAGTGGAGCAAACCTCATAAGTACCTGAAAAATTTTGTCAAAAAAGTAGTTATCCTATGGGGAATCTCTGCTCCCTACTGAATCTGTGGGACCAGGGTTTCTTCTCGACTTTGGGTTGGATTTGGGACTCTTCTCACCCTAAGTTTCAGACCAAGGTGTCTCACAGGCTGCTTTGGGCCTGGAAACCAGTTTTCCTTTATTGAGACAGATCATAGTTAATTCTCCAATGTGGAAGTTTGAAAGTCTCAAGCATAGATAAAATATTTGCTTTTTCCCCTGGAGGGAGATGAATTTCTTTTCCAGGTCCCTGCAGTGATTTCTCCCCCCAATTACAAAGGGGATTAATACTTCAGCTGCACTTATCTCAATATCTCCTGGCTCAGACAGATGAATACAATCTTCAACATTTCATGGGATCAGATTTCTTTTTAATTAAAGCAGCCCTTTGTTTCACTGTGGCTCTAAAATTCTTATTTATCATTAAATCCTTTAGAAGTCTCTTAGGAAAATAATTTCCTGCTCCCGGTTTTACTGAGCCTTTGGATCTCCTATCTCTTGTCACCTGTAACAAAGTGCTGTAGGAAGGAGTGCTGCTGTATTGCTTTCATGTTCTCCATCAGCTCTGATATGGATGCTTGCTATAAAGCTTCATACATAATATATGCCATGTCTTAAAGCAGCCCTGTGAACGACTGTACAGCTGTAAAGGTTTCTTAACTCAACCAGCCTCGAGCTACCAGCTATAAAAAGGCAGTTAAGCAGATTAGCATTAAAACTACCTGGTGAGATGAAAAATGGGGAGGCAGAACGACCTAATGATGGATCCTTGGACTGTGACCAGTCACGTGGGGAAGTCACCTTTCTGTGCCTCCAACCTGCAAGCCCTGGCACTAATCATTTTTGGGATATTTCTCTGTAATTGCGAGGTTTTCCCCCACAAGGGCCACCTCTCTGAGCACACACAGGGAGGATTTTCCAAGCAGTCCAAAGGAAATGTTGACCCTCTCCTACTGGGTCTGAGTTTTCTCGGTCTCCTTTGAAAGTGCTGCCTTTGCTGTGCAAATGCCTTTGAATGACTTTGCATGCTGAGTTTTCTTCCTTTTTTCTATGGCAAAGCTGGGGAAAAGCCTTTGGAGCCTGTTCTGCCAGGGAGTGCGGTCCCATTCCTGTCCAAAAAGCTTTTACTGGCCCCAGTTTTTGAAAAGCTGAGCTGAATATCAAATGCATTTTAAAGCTTGTCATGAGGAAAATCAAAGTCCTTTCCTACCTTGACACCTGTTGTTACCAGAGGAGGAACGTGAATTCTGTGCCCTGTGCTGCCACACGGATCAGATCTGGATCAATCTCCATGGACATTTCCCAGTGCTCCCATCCTACCACTGAGCTGGGCACAAGTCACTGCATAGGAATAGAGGAATGTAAAAGTTACAGACTCACAGAATGGTTTGGGTTGGAAGGGACCTCAAAGATCATCTCATTCCAAGCCCCCTGCCAGGGGCAGGGACGCTTTTCCCTAGACCAGGTTGCTTAGAGCCCAATCCATCCTGGCCTTGAACTCTTCCAGAGATAGAGCATGGAAATATCCCCAACATACTGACATTTCCAGAGCAAAACCCCCAATTCTGTCTTTCAGAATGCAGTCCTGGGTACATCCATTGAGATATTCCAAATATGTGACATGGACACTGCCCTGGCCAGTTTAAGAAGGCGTTTTCTCACAAACTTTCATCCCTTACATTGCTTTTCAAACAGAAATTGTTCTCCCTGGCCCTTGTTGGTATCTCTCCCAAAGTCCCCTTTTGCCTTTGCCCCTACTTTTCACTCTTTGTTTATGCTAATAGCTAATGAGCTGCCTTTGTGCATCTAGGATAAATGGGGTATTTCACAGACAATAACATAATCAATTAATTGACTGCAATCATGATTTTTTTACCTAAACAGTACTTTAAATCCCGTGCTTGTCAGCAAGCAATTCCTCTTGACAGGACTGTGCAACATGCTTTTGTTTGTAAGGAGGCAATTTAAAGGACATTGAGATGAGGACTAAGAAGAGTTGTCAGGGTAAAGCCTTCTCTCATTTTACATTATGAAATTGTAGGTGCGAGCAAGAAAGCAGCAGTTTGTGCCGAGCAAACAAAAATGTGTTTTTTCCTGTGTAAAGAGTTGTGTTCCTTTAGACAAAAAACTTTTTTTCAGAGTACTAAAACCTATTCTTTTCTCAACATCATGCCAAGAAGCTTTTACAATTATGCCTCGCATTTATAATGAGAGTTGATCAAAAAGTGAGGAAGGAGAAGATTTTTTTCATGTTAAAATGTTTTAGCTGTTGGAAGCACACCTTCCCCAGTGAAAATCCTGTCCAGTGCTAGTGAAATGTTACCTGAATCTACCCTGCTAGTGTTGTTTGCTGTAAGGGCACATCTCCAGCCTCTGGGACAAGTCTTGTCTGTCCAGCTCATGGCTGGCCTCTTCCCAAGGCCACTGGCCATGTCCACCTTGGTCTCTTCTGGGGTTGAGGAGGCATTTCTCTATCCCCAAGGAAAAAAAAAAAGTAATTTGCAGAACAAGAAGACTGAAAATGCAGCACATGAGGAAAATCCCTCCCTTGTAGGAAGAATTTATTTTCCAGGTCCCTGCAGTGATTTCTCCCACAATTACAAAGGAATTCTTTGGAATCCCTCCCTTGGGAACCTGGCAGAATCTCTTAAGGGATCTTGCTGGGATTGTGTTGGAAAACCATGCAGGACTGAGGAAGATAAACTCATCCTCAGTCACACTGTGCACAAAGGGGAATCCTTCAAATTCACCCCTGAATGCACCCTGGATTCATCAGGGAACAGCCTGGTTCAATCCAAAAGAAAACCTGAAAGATGGTAATATTTCTAATGTGTGACAGGAACAAGCTGGGAAAGGAGATTTTTTCACATTACAGCTGAACCCACATAAGAATAGGGCTGGCATGAATGTCAGAAATTAGGAGATGTCTGGAGATGCCCACTGGAAAAGACTCCTGTCCAGACTGTAAATCCTGGCCTCCAGCAGTGCCAGTTTATAAAATCAAAAGGGAATCAGCAATTAGATTGAATTGCACAAAATCTCTGTCTCATTAAATGTCACCAGCTCTCGCTGAGCACACCCCATGCCGTGTTTTAGGGTTTCAGATCAGTTCCACCACATAAATCAGAGTGGTTGACTCAGATGACACAGTCAGTGGCTGAGGGCACATTCTTCTCCTGGCACTGTGGGCTCTGTGTGAGGGTGTCTGCTCACAGCCAAAATCCAGGGTTTTTTCCCCATGATCCTTCCTGTATATGAATTATGAAAGAGTGCAGCCTTTATTGTGCTCCCTGGAGTCCAGCAAAACCCAAGCCACTGATGGGATACTCAAGGAAGAGTCCTGAGTTTGGGAGCTGAAGTTGTATCTCATCCCCTCAGCAGGAATTTCTGAGCAGCCAGGATGGGTGCTGTGGATTTTCACCCTCTCTACGTGTGGCAGCAGCTACAATTTTTTCCCAAGCTTGAATTTTTTGGGGTGTTTTGGCTGCAAGTTTGTGACAGACGTAGGAGCTGAGTTTCTCTGCAGGATTTCAGAGTGGGTGTGAATTTCAAACAGAGCAGATGCTGCTCTGGGACCAAATCTTCCTGAGGCTCCTACAAGCCTGGGGGTGCCTGAAGGTAATCAGACATGTCCTGGGCAGGCTTATTGAGAGTCTAAAAGAGGAGAAAAGGGTATCAATGTCATAATAAAAGTAAGGACTTTGAGGAACTGACTTGATCCTGGAGTCACATCCAAAGGTGCTTGCAGCTTTTTGAGTTCCTTAAAGATCTCCTTACTTGCAGCTTTTTGAGTTCCTTAAAGATCTCCTTACATTCCTAAAACCTATTATTTGCAATGGGAAATCCAAGAGGGGTTAAAATATTAAATATTTTTATGCACCTGGCTTTTAGTTTGCCTAGATTTCAGTCTCCCATCTGTACAGTGCTTCCTTTCTAAAGACAAAGTACAGCATACTGATAAGGCACAGAATATGGCATTTTTCAGCAGCAAATTCTTCAAGCAGTTTATAAAACCAGGGAATTATTCCTCTTTTTGTTTTAGGGATGGGGAAACTGAGACACAGAGGCTGTTATTTTTCAGGGGTCAGCCAGTCTAGGGTAAAAAACCATGGTCACCTGCAGGCAGGACATGAACTACCAAGGGGGCATGGTCTGAAATGAGATCAGAAAATTCACCTCATAGAAAAAAAACACCTCTGTTTCCTTCTTCACTTATAAGTCCACAGCCATGCCTTGCTCAGCAGAGGTCTAGTGAGAAAAGTATTTGTACACCTTCCTTCCTGATCCCTGCACTGAGATACTTAGTCCTGAGCTCGTTATGACCTTAAATATGTTACCTATTACCTTTAATGGCATAGTGTAGACTCCACTCATATGCATCCTTATTAAACGTGCTTAGCAACCTGGCAGTGAAGAAGTAGAAGTGTCAGCCTCTTCAAATTAAAATAAAAAATCAATTATGCACTTAGGGGCAGATGGAGATTAAGCTGAATACAATGTACAGTCACTCTGTTGTGGAAGCTGGGGCTTTTATGTGCAATTAGTGGCATTTCCTTCTTAATCTTCCTCCTTAATACAGAAGGAGCCATTAAAAGAGCAAAAGCCATCCACGAGCCTTTTTCATAGTCAGCTTCAGAGAGATACTTCTAAATGCATCATTTTCATCTTAGTACTGTAAAAAAAAATTAAAAATAAAAAATCCCTCGAAGTACTGATATGACCTTTTAATATTTTGCTGTGAATTTGGGAGTGGTGCTGATTGGGGGCTGGAAGGAGGGAGGAGAAGGCCAAATGGGTAATTGTTAGATAACAATTTGTTGCACAGTGAGATGTTTGCCAGAGAAATTTTGGGCACAAATTATGTTGTGGATGGGCTTTTGGGCTGTTGTGGGAATGTGCCAGGGAATTTCTGCCCACAGCTGACCAGCTCCTAAATCCTGTTAGGTACCAAAAACAGTGAAATACCTGAGCTGGGTTCTGAGCCCACCACACAAGCAGGGCCCTGAGAGAGCCAGACCAACTCAATGTTTTGCAGACTATGATAAAGAATTCGCTCCACGTGCAGCAATGACAAGAAATGCAGATGTGATGCATAATTTACACTTTAATAAAACGTGAGCTCCTGGTCATCCTTGTCAGCCAAGAGATTTCGGTCTTCTTCTGCCATTATGGATATTCCCATATGAAACAGGAGGGAAATGGAGAATTTACTTGTTTGACACCACAGAGCTTGGCAGAAACACCCCTGTTAAGTGAAAGCTGTAACCACAGTGCTGCATCTGAGATCAAACTCTATTTCCATTGTCACAGCCTTTCCCTGGAACTGCATATCTATGTGAGAGCTCAGCTCCTCCTGCCTCAGTTTCCCCAGCCTCCCTTCCCAACACCAGTAGAAGCTAAAAACCAGGAGGAGTTTTCCTGCCAAGGCAAAGCCTGTAAATACTTGAAATAAATAAAGAAGCTGTTAGTAAATGGTAGAAATGAACAAGTCTTTGATATGAGAGTGGATCTCTCCTGTAGTGCTGGCATGATCAATAAGGCTCATAGCTGTGAGCCTCAGTATTGAACCTCAGTGCTGTGATTTATTGGGTATAACATGTGCTTCCTTTTCATTTACTGCTGAGATGGGAGGGCTGTTGTCTAGCACAGAGACCACGCTTTCTGGGCATTCCTGAGCTGCAGGCAGGAGGTACTGGCTCAGATTTTCCAGTTAATATTAAAGCCAGTTATTGCCCCTCTGCTGAATAGCCACAACCTCCGAGCAGCGATTTCTAATCAACAGGCAATAAAAATAAATGAAATTGGGTAAATAAAGTGCTTTGGTCTATGGAGTTGGTGTGTGGGTCTCCACATGGAGTTTGTGTCCAGGGCAGCTGCTGCTGGAGGCTGTGGGGGTGCCTGGCCCTGAGACCTCCCATTTGAGAGGTGCTGATCCCTCTTCCCTGGTATTCCTTGAGTTCCTGCAGGAGAAGGGCTACACCAAGGGACCTTTTACCTCTCCAGGGGGTGTTTTGCCTCTGCAATCCCTGCACACAGCGCTGGTGCTGCCAAGAGGTTCAAAGCCTGCGAGACCATAACCCAAACTGAGTATTTTATGAATCCCAAGCCAGCAATTTCTTTGCTGTTCACAGCATTCAAGAGGCAGGACTTTTACTGTGAAGCATAAAGAGGGAGTTTAAACTTTGGATTAACTTCACTTATGCTAATCTCTTCTTTAGATCATGCCTTAAAACACCTGCCTTCAAAGCTCAGATACATTGGGAAAAAGAGAGGTATCAGAGAAATTCAGCCTAAATGTGATCTCCAGGAGATGGCACTGTGAAACAAGACTTTCAGCATCCTAATGCCACCTCCCGAGGACCAACTTCTCTCTGAATAAGGGCTGGTGGATAAAAAGAAGACAAAGGTAGAAGTGAAAGCCCTGGTCCTCATGAAATAAGGGCCTGATGGTGTCTTTACCTCCTGTAAAGATTGTGATAGGGTGGGGTGGAAACTTGGAAGCTGAAGGCCACAGTTTGTTGAGAGGAGAGGGAAAATGCAGAGAAGCTCTGCTGTGAACCCAGGAGCAGTCCCAGGAGATGAGTATGGCAGAGAAACTGATTGGAAGTGCCCTTGACTGTGGAGGTAGCCCCAGGTGATGTCCTGTGTCTCCTCTCTGACACCAAGCTCCTGTTAGACACTGTCCATCCTTTAGCTCACTCAGGCTGGACACTGTTAACCAGCCCCAAATAAATCCCCAGTGTCAGCTGAGCAGCCCTGCCCCTTGTCCAGTGTAGGGCAGTTTGGTGCCAGCGTCCCAAAAGCAGCCAAATACCTCCAAAAGTGGAGATAACCACATTCTTTGGGTTAAAAGGAAACCTGTCTGCCCCCAATGAACTTCTGCCCAGTCTCACAGTGTTTATCACAGGTGAAGCTCCAGAACCTGAGCTTTGCCATTTTACCTGTAGAAAAGTTGGCTCAGATCCCCCCATTTGCTCTGTGTGCAAGGCTAATGCCATTTCCTCATTTATGAACACAAATGTCATCTCAGCACCATGTTAAGCTTGTGGGATGCTCTGAGTCCTTCAGGCACCTGCTTAAATTTGGGCCAGAAATGGATAACCAAATACACAACCACCTACAAATCCCATCATGTCCCCAAGAGCATTTATCTTCCCAAGCCAGGAGAAAAGAGAAAAATTAGAACTTTAATGCCATAACAAGTCTGTTTGTGTGTGTGCTTGTGCCTCCTTGTGCAGGAGATATTTTTACATCTCCATCTATACTCCAAAAACATGAACCTGCTGAAGGCAACAGCCTGGAAAATGGGAAAATTTTTGTATCTTAGCAATCTTATCCTGCAGATCGGGAACTGCTAATATCTGATCTAAAGTAATGGCATTGTCTGAATTTCACTGGGTTGGACAGTTTTCTTGTATCCAGCTATAGAAAATTTGGAATGTGAACAGTTATATCCTTTGGGAGTGATATCAGAGGCAACAGCAGGTGGATGTTGATTAAAACTTGGGTCCTTGGTACTCAGGTAAATCTTTTTTATCACTGCTACTTGCATAAAAGTGCTTTAGTTAAAAACAACAACAGAATTCAGATGTGGAACTTCTGTTCCTAACTTGAAATAGAAGATCAGGTGTCATGGTTGCCAACAAACGTAGCACTAAGGAGATGGACAGCGGTGGAATTAATGGAGTTGCTTTAGATCAGTGGAAGATACATCCTTGAGTGTCACTGAGTCTGAAACTGGAGCTGATCTCAGTGTGGGTTTCTGCCAGGGCTAAATCCATTTTACATCTTGGGATACTACACTGGCACAATTCAGTACTTCTCAAAGCACTTTCTTTTTTTCCCCAATAATGCTCTCAAAGGTAGTATTAAAATGAAATCTCTCAGCAATTCCTGCCGTTCATGTCCACTAAACCAATTTGTATTCTCAGCAGTGAGCAAGATGCAAACAGGAGCTGTTAGAGTCATCTCCAGATCTGACCTGATATAAATCTGCACCTTTTCATTCATATCTGAGAGCTTTGCTGCAGCAGCCACTTAGACAAGTGTCAACAACAAGTTCCAAAGGAATTTTGTTCCTCAGCTTTAATTACTTTTTTTTTTTTTTCCAAACCACTTCTTTGGACACCATCCCCACATCCACAGACCTAATTTAGATTACAAACTCTTAGAAGGCTTTCTTCCACATCTCTCCATACAGGGCCAATTGAACCCTCAGTACTTCAGAAATAGTCTCTAAATAAACCCAAAAGAGGCCAGGACAGAGAGAATCAAGGTGAAGATGGGAAAAGAAGCTCCAGAGAAGACAGTGGAACCAAAATTTCTGAGAAGACCTCTTAGGCCTGAATGGAAATAAAGCACAAAGGCATCTGGTGTTAAAGAAAAGGAGAGGGAGAAACACCTAAAGCTCTGTGAGAGCCACTGTGGCTGTGTCTGCCCCTAAACTGAATGATGCCACCAGCTTCAGATGAAGAGAGGCTGCAGCCAGAGGAATCTCAGTGTAACCTAATTCAGAGCAGATTAAAAGGAGAGAGAACACAGATATGGTGTTTGCAGAGCATCTTTCAAAAGTATGTTGAAAATTTGAAATGTCACCGTGCTGAAAATGTCACCCACTTCCACAATCATCTGGATAAACAGGACTTCAATGCTCTCCTGGCATCTAGTTGGGTTTTTGGTCTTATTTTGAAGTTCTGACAGTGTTCCCTTGCTATTTTGAAATCCCACCCAACCCAAAGCCTGAAAATAGAAACTATTTGATTTGTATGTTTTCCAGGAAATCTGCTGGAACAGGAGAGGCTGAGCCCATGCCCATGGCCTCTCAGAGTGTGAATGGCAAGATCATGGATTGTTGTGAAGAAACACTGTCTGCAATATTTGCTCTTTTTTTTTTTTTTCCCCAGTCCTCACTATCTTCTCAAATGTATTCCAGAATCAAAATATTTCATCTTTATTCCACTCCTCACTTGTCTTCTTGCACAAAATCCATAAGAGGGTGGTGGAAGAGAAAGGGATTGGAGAGAGTGGAAGAGAAAGGGATTTGGGAGGTTCTGAGATGAATCCTCAGCAAGAACCAGTGAAAAGGGTGCTGGTGCTTGCAAAAGGGTGGGGAAGACCTGGGGTCATCTGTGGGAAATCAGCACTTCCCCGGGTGTGAGATCACCCTCCCTGCTCCTGCAAGAAGGGACACTCACAAAATCAACCTGGAAACTTGAAACCTGGGCTTGGGAATGACCAGAGAAAGGCAAGTGGAGACAGCACTTGCATCTGATCCCAAGGGGTGACGTGAATTTGGCAGCCCAGGTGTGGGGATGGACACCGCAGCGTTTGGCGTTAATTCCAAAGGAATTTGTGGAAAGTACAAAGTCCAGGACTGGTTGAATCTGCCTCAAAGCAGAGATGCCCCTTCCCTCTGCCCTCCACCAGACCTGTTGAATGTGTGTGCCCTGCACCAATTCCCACTTCGGAGGATGCTCCAAAAGCATCCACTTGAATCCTCAATCGTACCAATCGTTCCTGCAGGGAGACGGGAGCTGGGGCTCTAAAAATCCCCATCAAAGATGCTTCATGCAGTCCCTGAGCAGCGCTGCAGGGGGGAGGGACGAAAACTCTGCAAAATTCACCCCCAGCCCCGCTGCTGAGCAAACCGGGGTAGGGGAAGCTCTTGGATCTGCGGGCAGTGGGAGCATCCCGAGAAACCCCGGCTGCAGAGTGGGGCTTTATCCCCATCCCTCCCACCTCAGGGGATTTTTCTGACACCTCCCCGAGAGCAGGACCAGCCGGGCGGGGGGCATGGGCAGTGGTGTCTGGCATGATTTCCCAGCCTTGCAGCGGGACTGATTTTCTCGGGAGGGGAGACCAGAATATCTGTGCAATCTGAAAAATCCCGCAGTGTGGCTGTGCGTGCAAACACCCCCGCAGCAGCACAGCCGCGCACACCGGCGTGCAGCGCGATTCCGCCGTGAATCCCCCGCACTCGCCAAGGAAAGGAAAAACCATCAAATAACCCAGAAGAAAAAAAAACCCATCCAATAACCTGAGGAGCAAAGGAGGGAAAGTTGTGCGCGTCCCTGCGCGCCGGGAGGGCGGAGGGTGCCCACCAGTTGATTTTACATCCTGCCTTGCGCCTTCGCCGGCTTTTTTTGATATATTTTATTTATTTTCTGCAACACGGAATAAACAGGTAATGCCGGAGCCCGGCGAAGCGGAGGGAACGGGCGGGCTGAGGGATGCGCCGCATTTTTTGCTTTCCCTCTTTCCCCCATCTTCTTCCCCCCTCTCCCTCCCTGGAAGTTTCTTGGTGACACGGAATGAGGAGGAAAAGCGAAATAAAAGGTTGCGGGGAGCGGTGGGGAGGGCAAGCCGAGGGGGCAGCGCTCCGGTGTGGACGGCTCGGTGCTTTATGGCATGGAACGCGCGGGCGGCCAGCCCGGGATGCCGCGGAGCGCTGCCCCGCGCCGCGGAGCGCGGCCGAACCGCGGCATCACTTCCACGCCTGGGGTCCATCCCTGCCCTCGCCCGCTGAGCCCAAATACCCGGCGGAGGCGCGGCTCAAGGCGCGGAGGCACCGCGGGCGCGCAGCCGGGGCGGTGCGGGGTTGGGATGCGCGCGTGATTATTTTTACGGATTTAAATTTTTTTTTCCCCTTCTCTTTTGGCTCATCCCTTTTCTTGAAACTGCTGAGAAAGGTCACCGAAGGCGTTGGCTGCTAAATATTAAAATTAAAAAAAAAATAAAAAAAATTTAAAAAAAGAAAGAAAGAAAAGAAAGAAAGAAAGAAAGGGGAGGAAAAAAAAGCCCTAAAAAGAGCGGCAGGCATGCGCACTGCGCGGATGCCATATTGGAACGAGCCAGCCGCGGGTGCGGGCGCAGGCACGGCTGGGCTCCGCTCCGCGCCGCACCGCGCACCGCTCCGCGGGGGTAAAAAACGGGAAAACACCCCAAAATAAGCCAAACTCGCACAGGTAAGGCACCGCGCCCGGCAGCCACCCCTCCCAAGCCCTCCCGGCTGGCGTTTCCCTGTATTTTATTTATCGGGTTTGGCAGCGCTTGGGTGGAGAGTGTCGCTTTCCCCTTTCCAAGATGTATTAAAAAATTTTTTTAAATTTTTTTTTTTTTTTAAGCGTGAGAGATGGGTGTGGATTTCCCCCCCTCCCCCCCCGTTTTCCAGAGGCTGAGCCCGCGGTGGAGTTGTTGGAAGTGTTGGCGTGCCGGGGCTGAGCCCCCGGCCGGGACCGGCGCTCGGAGCGCGGCTGCCGCTGCCCGGCTGCGCCCCGCGGGCCGGGAGGCTCCGCGCCGCCTCGGATGCATCGCAGGCGTGCGGGGCTTGCATTTTTACTTCCACACATCGCATTTTAGATATTCTCATCTCCGTTTTCCATTTTCCCCCTCCCTTACCGCTTTTTTTTTTGCTCCCCCCCTCCCCTTTTAAATTTTTTTTCCTCTAACTACCTTTTCCCGTCTTTCTTTTCCTTATTTATTTTTTAAAATTTTTTTAAAGTTATACCAATCGTTTTTCTGCTTTCCTGCCAATCGCTTGTGCGACCTCCTTTCGGATTTTACAAGGCTGATGCTCATCTCTCGGAAAGAGTTATTCTGGGTGTGCGAGTGGGTTTCTTCTGAATCTGTGGGGGAAAAGGAGGGGAGAAAAAAAAAGCTGCTGCAGGAGGCGAGAGGGAAGGGGGGAAAAAAAAGAAAAGAGAAGAAAGCAATCAGCTGTGCCAAAATGTGCAGCCCTGATCTAGACATATTTTCCCGTAGCGCTCCCGAACTGCGGTAAATGAATATTTATAAAGCTTGTTCAACATGGCGGGTTAAGGTGTCTTCAAAAAACTGCAAATAAACATTTTGAAGGGAGAAAAAGAGGGAAGGCGAAGTGCCACGCGTTTGGTTCAACTCTCTTTTGTTGCTCGGAGAGGTGCGGCGGTGGATTCAGTGCGGAGGGATGAGGATGGGATCCCAAATTCGGGGTCCTGCCCCCGCAGGACCCGGCGGTGGGAAAAGTGCCGGGGCATTTGTGTGTGCTGGGAAGGGACGTGTGGAGTTGGAACCGCGGCCGATTTGCCTTTGAATGCCAAAATCGCAGGCGTGCCTTGAGAAAATAAATAAATAAATAAATAAAATGAGCGGGGAGAGAGAGCGCTGATTTATTTTGCATTAGCAATAGACGTGTGTCGTGGGATGAGATGTCCTGTTGGAGCTGTCAAACCTTCCTGGGCGCAGTCAGCTGGGGATGTCTAGGATGGGGTTTTTGTGGTTTTGGGTTTTCTTTGCTTTTTGCATGTGTTTGTTTAGCAAAAACACTCTGGAATTGCTCCACGCGGAAATTCGGGTGGCAGGCAAGGGACTTGGGCAGTGCGAGCTGCATCTCTTCTGCAGAGAGACCCTAAAAACCCCACGGTGACAGAGGCGAATCGCAGCTTTTGCAAAGCAAGGGAAGGAGTTTGCGGAGAGTTCTCAGGGAGTTGTTTGTGCCTTTCCCAGCTGCCTTTTCCAAATGTGTTTTCCAGGGGAGTGGGGGAGTGAGGCTGCCTCCGAGGCAAGGAAAACTTCCCCGTTTCCGTGCAGGGAGCACTTCGGTGCCGCTGTTCTGGGTTTTTTTTCACCGTGCTTTTAAGATGTTAACTTTGGAGCATCTGTGTTCTGAAGCGTGGGAGGTGATGGGATGCTCCAGCATCGCAGGCTGTCAGTGCCTGGGTGTGGATGGAGGAGCCAGGGAGAAGCCAGGAGTGGCTGAAGAGCTGATCTGCTGCTCATTTATTGCCCTGTGCCTATTGGAGATGCTTCCCAGAACCTCGCTGTGATTTGACTTAGCAGGAGTGGTTGGCGATGCTGTTTTCACTCCTTGTCGTGCAGGGCAAGGTTTCCAGTTCCAAAAGGGCTCTGATCCATCATTTCCCCCTCCTTTCTCCAGCCCTTGTGGACCAAGCTGGCTCAGGGATCCAGGAAACTCACATTGCAGGGTATGGTGGTGTGGAGGAGGGCAGAGGAGAAGATGGGGGTGAAATTGTGATTTCTTACCAAAATAATAGAAAACTGCATTAATTATAAGCAGAGAGGCTTGGAAGGCAGTTATCAGACTGTGGTGGGATTTGGGTGGCAAAATGCAAGAGCTGCAGTGGGGTTTCTTTGGGGTGGGAAGGGATGGAGCCATTGCAGAAGGGGAAGGTATCTTCCCTCTTTCCCCATTCATCTCCCCTTTGTTCTTTGGACAGGACAGCTTCTAAAATCAGATTGTGCCCCTGGTGCTCTGGGGAGGAAAGTGTGGTAGCAGAGTGGTGACCTTGTGTCTGAGCAGAGAGCATCACCTGGTTGTGTGATGGGGGCGTGGAGATGGAAGGGATTTGGAAATCTGCCCTCCCTCTGAACCTGGGGCAAACCTTCTGCAAGGAGTTTTTTCCTGCCGTAGAGAAGGGTGCTGGATTTAGTGCAGTTTGTTTTCCCTCTCTAGAAGCCTTTAGGTGAAAACAAATTTGATTTCCTTTGCTACTGGCAAAGTAAGAGCAGGTGAGGAAGGTTCATTCTCTGGTGTTGGGACTGTTGCCTGGGTGAGCAGGGATGCAAGTGGCTTTTTTCCTCCTCTTTTTTTTTTTTTTTTTTCCTCTCTCCAACAGATTATTTATGAAAGGGAAGAAAATATCCTCACAAGTCTAATAACTTCAGTGCTTATAAAGGATTAGGTCCTAATAACTCCTGCGATAAGATGGAGGCTGTAATCTGTTACTAAGTGAAAATCTAAAAGCCATTTAAATAAATGCAGCAAAGAGCTATCCAGAGATTGGTACCTTGTACACAGCAAGAAAAGAAATTTTAATTATTTTTTAAGGGGTGCACAGGGTCGTGAGACAGTAAATACATTATAAGCAAGACCGTTTAATTTCAGTTCTATATTGAGAAAACATTTGCAAATATTCAACAGATGTTGCATGTGGCAGAGGTGGAGAGTGTGTTTTGCACAGATGTAAGAACATCTGTAGGAGACAGTATACAGTTATATGGCTGTGATTATGAGTGATAATTGACTGGCTGGACAGACAGTTGATGTTTTAATGAAGCATTTATTAAAACTTTATGGAAGTGTTACTAGAAATGGAGTAAACACCACAAGTGCCAACGTTTTAGGCTGGGGATGCTTTTCCCCCATTCCTGGCTGGTGCTGTGCTGAGCTGGTGTTTCTTGGCTCACTGTTTCTGGCCTTTCAGAGCTGTGGAATGCTGGTCTGAGTGAGGGGATGTGATGTTAACCTTGCTGAAGGACAGGGCACGGTAGGGAAGGTGCTGCTTTGCTTCTCCAACAGATATTGGGGAGGAATTCTTCCCTGTGAGGGTGGTGCGGCCCTGGCACAGGGTGCCCAGAGAAGCTGTGGCTGCCCCTGGATCCCTGGAAGGGTCCAGGGCTGGGTTGGATGGGGCTCTGAGCCACCTGGGACAGTGGAAGGTGTTGCTGCCCGTGGCAGGGGTTAGAACTGGCTGGGCTTTGGGTCTCTCCCAATCCAGCCCAGACCATTCTGTGTTTCTGAGAGTCTTCAAGGGCATTTCACTGCTTAATTTCATGTTGGTGTGGGGCAAGCAGAGGCATGGAGAGTCTGAGGAGGTCTACAAGGATAGTGATGGTTGAAGAAGATGGCTTGCCCCTGTCTGTGTCCAAGTGATAAAGGAGTTGTGAAAAACTCCAAAAGTTGTGACAGATTGCCAAAACTTGAAGCAGGGGAGCCAGAGTTCTTTCCATGAGGATTCACGGAAAAAAATCAATGCAAGTGAGCACAGAGTCCATGTTTTAGATGACCTGAAGGTGTCAGAAGTATTTTATTACTATGAATATTGATGCAGAGTCTATCAGCTGGTGCAGCAAGGTCCTCAGTGCTGAAAATGAAATGCTGTTGATAATAGTGGTGTCACCTGCAAATAGGAGTCTGTTCTGTCATTATAACATCTGCTCCCTAGGAGCATGTTTTTTTAGAATTATTGTAGCTGATGGTACCTTGTCAATATTTAAAATTCATCATTGGAAACTGTTGATCTTTGCATGACAGACCCTGATGAAACCTGTCAAATCCATCCTATAGGTTTTTTTTTGCCAGAAGATTTCTCTTTCCTTTATTTTCTGTGTCTTGGTGTATGACTCCTACAGTGGTTAAAAATGTTGGAGTTGCAAAATAAGGAAATACAGAAATAAGAGCAAAGACTTTTCCAGTGACTTTTAAAAAACTCCTGAAAAAGTTTATTTTGAGATTGGCCTTTTGTAAGACCTTTAACAAAGCATTCTTGTGAAGGCTGATTTGGAAAATAGGTTCACAGTTACTCCCATTTTTATGAATCAGAAGTGTTGATCTAAAATAAAATAGTAAGAAAAAGAAAAGAAAAAAGCCCAAAACTAAGCAGCTCTTGACAACTGACCCAGAGATCAATTCTGAGTAGGTGTGAGGTTTAAAAAAAGTATGTGCAGAATCCTTGCTATTTTTACTCCCAATTCCTGCTTTCATAACTAATACTCTTAGCATCACTGGGTGGCTTGTGCAAAGGAGACATCTTTTCTTGGATAAAGTTCTGAGACCCAATTTAAATATAAGTTAATTAGAAAGCCTTGCATTTATTTGCTTGGCAATGAAGTGGAATTCCCTTCTAAAATCCAGGAGGTGACGTTATGCCCCCCCCTGCTGTGTAGGAGATCAGACTGGACAACCACAGGCTGAGGATCCTTAAAATCTAAAGGGTCATAAGTCCCTTGTGGAGACTTTTGGGTAGAAAGCCATAGCTCTCCTTGGTGCATCAAAAATACATCTTCCAAGAAAGTTCTGGAAAAAGCAAAAACGAACTGGTTCTTGGAAGGTGTTTTGAGCGTGGGCTCAGTACAAGTGTAAGATCAGGCTCCAAGATGTTTGTTGAGATGGTGATGAGGCATTAAACCTGGATGTTTTGCAGCAGTTCTCATGAAAGGGAATCCAATTTGTTTTACCGTGGAGAAATTGGGTGGGATTAGCCCTGTAAAGGTGATTTGTAGGACTCTGTGTGTTAAGATGTCTTGTGCAGTTTGGTTCTGGATGGACCTTGGCAGGGCTCTGCTGGCTGCCCTCACATGTGCTTGGTGAAGGGAAGGGTCCTCCTCTTGCTGCTGTTGTGCTGTGAGGTGGTTGGAGATGGTTGTGAGGGCTGGATCTTCTTTAAATCTCTCTTCTTTTGGCAGATCCTGCCAGTCAGCGGAGCTGCTTCTGGATGTAAAGCACTGACAGGGATGAAAGTGTGTGTAGGACTAAGCCCAAGTGCTGATCAGTTGTGCTGTTTAAATGAGCCAAACAGTGCCAAGATCTAAAATGTCATTTTTTTTTTCCTAAAAAGTGTTGGAATCAGATGGCAGATGTTTCCCAGATTCTGGTTTGCATCTTGGGTTTTTTTTTTGTGGGTTTGTTTTTTTTTTTTTTTTAATGATTCTGACTGCTGCAAAGACATAAAAGGCAGAACTGATTGCCCTGGACAATGGGAGTTTGGTTGATGAGGGACTCCTGAATTGGGCTCTAAATTAAGTCCGTGAAAACAGTGTTTTGTGTTTCCTGCTGGGTGGCTTCTGTCGCTGGGCTGATTGGTCCCACTCAGGGGGTCTGACTGATTAATTTGGTCCATGTGGCTGCTGTTCAGAGGTGATAAGCATCACAGGATGGGGGTCGGAACTCGGTGATCTTTAAGGTCCTTTCCAGCCCTCACCACTCTTGTTCTGTGATTTTTCTTACAAGGTGGGGCATCTCAGGATGATAAAAGCAGCTCTGTGTCTTCAAGTTGTTGTCTCCTGGTTTCAGCTCCATTTCATACACAGAGGTGGGAAGAGACAGAGTGTTGTATGTGGTTGTTGCTGGGCTTCTTCCTTGCTGGTTTTTTTCCTGTTATAAAGGGCATCAAGGACATTGTCCCTATCTTCATGGCCCTGGTTCAGCTGAGAGCTTTAGAAGATACCCAAATTTAAATATGCCATATTTCCAAGTAATTGGTGTATGTTGGGTGTTTAGCATGGGTAGAAGTGCTTTACCAAAGTGGGGGGCAACATCATGGAAATTGCCTGTTGAGTGATGAAGAAGGTGGCAGACACCTGTTAGGTGACAGAACAGCTGGAAACAGGAAAGATTAGTATGTGGTGACCTCCCTCTCCTTGGGACACATGCTTTGTGGGGTGCTGAAGGTGGAGGTGTCCAGGGTTCACAGGGGCAATGGTAGGAGTACGGGTAGGGCAGCAATGCCCTCTTGCACTTGCTTGTAAAACTTCCAACTCACTCAGGAGAAGGAAATTTGAATTGAAAAATGCTTTAATTTTTGAGATTTTATCTAGTCCTCGAAGTTTGTGGCAGGTTTTGGCTTGAAGTCCATCTCTTAGGACAGCTAAGAGGGTGATGTGTACCTAAGCCTGGGTGTCTGCCTGTCATCTCTCTCTCCTTTTTTTTTCTTAATTACTGCAGAGCTTTTTGCTGTAAACAAGTTAAGAGTCTCTAATTAGGTTCATTTTACTTTCTGTTATCTTATCTTACTACCATTTATCTTTGTGTGTATCCCGGACTCAGGAGCGTGCAAGGTAGGGAGGATGAGAAAATTGCTTTGTGGAACAGGTTTGTCTCTGTTGGCCCCAAAAGTGTGAAGCTCTTGGCACCAGTGCAAGAAGGGAGGAGAGCAAGGACCAGCTGAGTTACAGGGGCTGCCTGTAACCACCTTGCACAATCCTTTCTCCACCATGTGTCTTCAGAGAAGTTTGCTTCCTGTCCTTCTCTGACTTTGAGATAGACAATCCAGACCATTCCTGCTCTGGTGGTTCCATAATTTCCTGTTTTTACATGTTTTCCCTCCAGATTTACTCATTTATTTTCTGATGCTGCGCAAATGTTGACTTGAAGAGCAGAAAGATGAGCCCTGTTGAGTGGCTGGAGCAGGGGGGCTGGAAGGCATCTTGGACTGGCCATCCCTTACCCCTGGGCAGGAGTAACTCTAGCAAGATCAGTTTCTGGACAGATTAGCATCCTAACTCCTCCAAAAAGCAGAACTCTATGCCCTTCCCACAGTGTATCCTGCTTCTTAACCAGTTTTGTTATAAGTGATTTCTTCCCTTGCCCAAATCATGTCACCTCCCTGCAGTTTAAACCAAGCTGCCTTCTTCAGTCCACCAAGAACATGGAAAACAGATTATATTCCTTCCCTCTTCAGCTGTTTTTAATGTATCTGAATATTGTGAACGTTCCTGGTTCTCCAGAGTACATGGGATTTGTGTCTTCCACCCCAGAGTGCAACACAGAGCCGTTCAAAGCAGTAAATTTCCCTTATTAAAATCCTGTGGGGTCTTCAATATGAAAGAGAAATTGTCAGTTGATATAAGTGAAAACATTTGGTGAGGGAAGCTCTCAAATAAATAGTAAAAAAAACCCTCACAGGAATTTGGAAGAAAAGGTCCTTAAAAGGTTTCCAACTGGTGTTTTGTGTGAGGGGAGAGACAGGCCCTTTTTCTAGGAGGTGAAACTGTTACTTGATGTGTTCAATAGCCCTTTTGAATGAGCTTCCACTGCATTGTGCAGATGCTCAGGGATGTAAATATTGTGGCAGGCTGCCACTAGCAATGCATCCTGGATCATGTCCCACAGGGATGAGATCCTTCCATCCTGCTCCATGAACAGGACCAGTACCACGTGGCATCTGAGCATCTCCCTTCCCCTGGTTTAGTGGAGGGTGTCCCTGTGTCCTTGTTTAGTCTTGCAACCAGATGATCTTCATGGCCTCTTCCAACCCAAACCATTCTGTGGCTGGTTCAGCTTATCTGCTGGGAAATTTGGGTATTTAAAACATGAGCAGGTGCTGTGCAAGAATAGGAACCCCCTGAGGGTTGTTCATCTCATCTGAATTTCAAGTGTCTAACTAGGACCACTTAAGTCAGTCATCCTTTGGATGTGATTTTTCTTGGCTTGTTTTAGGCTGGATATTTGGAAAAGGTTCTTCCCCAGAGGGTGATTGGGCACTGGAACAGGCTCCCCAGGTCACAGCACAAGCCTGACAGAGACAATGGAGTGTTCAGACAACACTGTTGGGCATGTGGTGGGATTGTTGGGCTTGTCTTGTGTAGGGCCAGGAGTTGGACTTGGATGTTTCTGGTGGATCCTTTCCAACTCCGGACATTCTGGGATTCCCTGACCCTGCAGCCCTGCTGCCTCCTCACGTGTCACTGTGCTGACAGGTGGGACCATCTCCAGTCAATGTCTATTGATGGGTTTTGGAGGGGCCAAAATGAATCCCAGGTCACTGGGAAAGCAGTGGAATTTATTTTTCCACCATTCAGGACTCAGCATTTCGTTGGCACTCACGGTTCACTAGCCAGGCAGGAGGTTTCAAGGATACAGGATCTTTTTTGTCTTCCTTATGTCAATCCTGGTTAACCAAGTGTGCATTGGAGGGAGAAAGTAAGTTTTTCAGGAGTAGCTTTAAGGAAGAGCCCTGGGGGTGCTTGGATTTGTGTGTGGGTAAGGGACCTCCCCCTAGAGAGAATTACTCCAAAGGAAGAAAAACCAGGATGGAGTGACAGGAGATGAGAAATGTAAAATGGTGTGAGGAAGCCAAAGCTGTGCTTGTACAAAGAGCCAATATTGATACAGATGACAAGGCAGCACTTTGGAGATAAAGGCAGGGCTGAGACTGACAGCCGTGGGAAGAAGGAAATAAAAGAGATTCTTTATTATATTGCCTGGCTTTTCCTGCCCGTGAGTTAAGAGCCTGGATCTGAATTAAATACCAAGGGAATAGGAGCTGCGTGGGGGGAAGAATCGGATCAGTCTGAACCACCACTGTGCAGAAACAATGAGCAAGGGATGTGAAACCAGGGGATTTCCTCCCTCCCTGCTCTTTCAAATGCATTTCATAGAATTTTCCTTTGTGCTTCTGCCTCGTGTAGTGTCACCTTGAGCCTCTTTGGTGCTGTTTCCCATCACCTTGCTCCCAGGCTGGCAGTGTGGCTTGTGGTGCTTGATTTGGTTTCCAGTGGATTTCACACTGGCAGAGGAATTGGAGTACAGTGGTGTGTGCTGCTTGTGTAATGTTGATGATTGCAGGCCAGCCAGTGTGCTACTGTTAAAATATGGCTGGGGACTCTATTTGAAGTGTTAATTAGCAGCAATTAATAAGAAGCGAAAAATTAATACCCGGTGTCAGCTTTCTTTGCTAGTTAGTTATATCAACACTAAAGCCCAGAGCTATTTTGAAGCTGATGTTTGCGTAAGAGTTTGGTCTGGTTGTCACATGGTGTTGGGAAAATACTGAAATGTTCTCCTACCATCACTGGTAAACTTGTTATTCCTGAAAAAAGCCAAGTAATGGCCTCTAATAGATCCAGCTTGCTTGGGATGTGGATGCTCTCGACTTGATGTTTCAAAACCAGTAAATTGTCCATAGCTTATGCAAAAAATACATTAAAATAAAATTTGAAACCCCAAAAATGTTGATGATGTTGCTGAATGTGCCTCCTGGATTCTGTATTTCCCCCTTTTAATTGAAGTGGGCTCAAACCCAGTCCCAAGTGAGGCTGCTGAGGATGGGTCCCAGTTGTGTTCCAGGCACCTTGGGCAGGTTCCTGCTGATTTGCCCATCCATTTTCCATTTCTGATGGGAAATTCCATGATCCAGGGGTTTGAGTCCCTCTCATGGGTCTGGTGGCAGGTTTGGGGCTTGGCTGTGTAAAAAAAAAAAAAAAAAAAGCAAATACTGTTGTTGTCTGATTGGGCACCTTCAGCTTTTTATCAGCTCATAACTTTGTTTTATCAGCATCACAGAGATGTCACAAGATTCAACTACAATACCAAGAGGATTATGTTTCTTCTTGGTATTTATATTGTTACTCCTGAGCTCTCCTTAAGATGATGGATTTGTTGTGTTTAAACTGATTTCTCTGTTTCTCTCCATTCTTAGATTTTTTTTTGGTAGACCCTGGTTATCTTCCATCCTTGTCTGGTCCCTGGCAAAAATTAAAACAGCCACATCCACACAAGGTTTGGCTTCAGCTGGCATCTCCCCTCCTCTCACATATAACAAGCCTGATGTAAAGTCCTGATACTTAGCTAATTTATTATTAATGATATTTATGGAAGTGTCTCTATCAAAGGAGAAGTGTTGGGGTTTTTTTTTTTGACTTTCAGTAAACGGATTGCTTCTAGTTCCATGGTTAATTGAAACTTAATATACACTGGGGATGAGTGATGTGTATGTTCTGAGGTTAGCTGCACTCAGAATACTTGGAGTCTATAATACACTTAATTCATTAGCAAGTCTCGTGTCAACAAAGAATAAAGATGTGGTGCTGTAGTGGCAGTGGGAAAAGGGTCATATTTGTGGAGTCCCTAAAGTCTGCTGAGCACTGTGTGAAGAGACCAACAGCTGTATTGCTCTGAGCTGGGTTATTATCTTCCTTTTCAAAAATCCTTCTTTTTCTTTCCTTATCAGATTCCTTTGGGGTGGGGAACACACATTCCTACCTTTGCCTGAACAGCTTTCAGTGGGGGTTGAATCGCCTGCCTTGGTAATTTGCTTCCACCAGTGTTTTTTGGGGTTTTTTTGTGAAACACCCATGGTTTTTGCAGGTTTTAATTTCAGCTGTGACTGCTCCAGCGGACAGTCCCACCACAGTCCACCTAATGGATATCAAACACTTGACATGCTCCTCATCTTTTCTAGTTCTAATATAACTGCTCACACACGTCCATTCCTTCCTTTAAATTGCCATAGGAGCAGCCTTAAAAACTGGGAGTGAGAAATCCACAGCAGAACACACTCCTCCTTTCTATTTTATAACCATCATATCTAGTCTTCTAGAATATGCCTCCAGAGTAGTAAAAGTTGAAAAAATCCCATATATTTTTACAATCTTATTACATCCTGCTTTGCCTGGCCTCTGGCAGTAAACTTCTTTCCTACTTTTAGTCACACGTTTTGCAGAGCATTTGGCACTGTGCTGCCAGCACAGTCCTCTCTGTCATGCAGGATTTGGAGGCTTCTCTGATAAGCAGGACCAGTCCTCCCCATCAGATATTCTGGACACACACACCTTCCCATACTGCCTGTCTTTGCTTTAGCATATCTTGTGTGAATAGCTGGTTCCCTCTGTGCCCATAACCCCAGCTCTTGGTTTCTCTTTTCCAGTCGTCCTTTGACACCTCGTAATTCATCAGCATCTCAGAGTTTTACTGAAAAGCTCACTTTGGAGTTCTTTTTAATCTACTCCTAAAGATGTATCTCAGAGTATTGCTTGTCTGGTGGCTTAGTGTGGCTGGAAATACAGTTCTCATTTAGTCTGGTGTCTGATGCAAGATCTGGTTGGCCTGGGTGCCCTTCCTCATATAATTTTTCACTTCTGTGTATTTTTATTCCACTTTGAATTTACTATGGTCACTCCTTCTAGAAGAATCTCCTCTGCTAATATAACCCAAATTAAAATGAGTTAGTGTTTGCTATCCTGCATGTTAAAATTGGTACAGTTACCTTAGGTCAGTCCTCATTCAATAGATAGTTGCAGCCAGCACTATTTCTGCATTTTGCATATTCAGTTTTGTTTTTTAGAGTTACTCCAGTCTCTTTCTCATGAGTATTTTTCCTTCAGTGTTTCCTCTGTTTCATTATCACAGATCTCCCCCTTTTGAAGTTTGAGTATTTATGGAGTGAGATACATCTCACACAGTGTTGGCCATCAAAAATCTGGAAATCAAGGGCTGAAATGGCTAGAAGATGGTGGAGATGGTTTTTTTAGCGTGGGTTGTGCTGCCTTGTGGGCTCATCCTCCTTTCTCTGCTGGTAGCATTGGGAGCTGGAGGGAACTTTGAGATGTGAAGCCCCTGGATGCTGTTTATTACCTTATTATCTTCTCTGTTGTCATTTTTTTTGCTGCTGTGGTTCTGATGTTATTGCCACTAAGATCCTGCACTGTGGTTTTTATCCAGCCCCAGCTTCAGGTTGGAGAAAAGATTGCAGGATGAAAGGGTCACCATCAGAGAGACATGGAATGTTTAGGCTGTCAGAGATGTCTAGGATCTTTCATTCCAGCCATATTGAGATGGGATGACTCAAAAACCATCGGGAAAGGCTGAGGGAATGGGTTGGTGTGAAATAAATCACTCATTGCTTTTTTTTAATTTTCCTTTTAGCTTGTCCTCGTTGCTGCAGGATGAATTAGGGAGGCAAAGCCTCTTCCTCTGAGCCATGGAGACGAGGGCATCTTTCATTGCCAGCATGAGAGAGACCCAGCAGCTCTCCCCAGAGAAGGATCCCAGCCCTGCCAACGGCGATGGGGAGCAGTTTGATTCAGGTGAGCTGCCCTTCACCCCCCCCGAGTCCTTGTCACTGCTGCAGTTCCTCACAGGTAGAGCTGGGAGCCAAGGAGGTGCTGGGAATGCCTGTACAGCTCCAACAGCTCTTGTACAGCTTTTTTTGGGTCTGATGGGTTGGACTGTGTTCTGTGATTGATGGGAAATAGGAGCTTTTCTTCTTCTGGGCCTCATCTGCAGTATGTATATGCAGCTATTCAAAATTTAAGCAAACAGCCATGCAAAACCTTTCCCAAGGCATCATACTGTGTTCTTCCAGCTTCCCCACCATTTTTTGTTCTGTTGAAGTTTTGTGGTTAAGAGAGACGAAAAAACAAACATTCAGAAATTGCCAGCATTTCTCCATTGACATTCTCCCTCGTTTCCTTCACTATTTTTTGGAGTGCTTCAAGTGAGGGAGCTTCACAAACACTGAGGAGAGGAGAGCTGGTCACATGCTGTCCTTGTGCTCATGACTGGATGCTTTGTAATGCTCTGGGATGGGCTCCTGGAGGTGTGAGGATTTGCCATGCTAAATTTGGGTGTTCTGTGGTAGATGCAGAAAAGTACATGCTATATTCTGGTGATTTTTGATGGAATCAGGTGCTTTAACTTCCCATATCCAGCCTTAGCAGGAGGAGACTGTCCATTCTTAGAAAAAAGTACATTATGGCTAGACATAACCTACTTTCTTTCTAAAGCCAAGCTTTTCCCTCCTTCTCCCTCAGCATGTCAGTAATTTGGCCACTCAGCCTTCAGTTTCCTCGCTTCTTGTAGCAGCTCAGTGATTTTCCTGTTTCCTTGGACACCAGATCCTTGAATTTCTAGAGTGGACATGTCTGGGCTTATCTAGTCACCACTGGATCTATTTTTATCTGTGGTAGAGGGATAGGAGCCTCTAAGATGAGATTCAGTTGGGCAACCAGAGGCATTTTTTTGAGAATGAGAGGAACTGGCCTGCAATGCCTAAATTTTGGTGGGTATAAGGATTTTGATGGCTTTCCAAGGCTGTGCCAAAAGTTTGTGGTTGATCAGGTGTCTGTGTGTCTCCCTCTCCTCACACGTGTTTTGAAAACATTTCAGTGCTCTGTTCACTCAAAAAGTCATGCATGTGTATCTAGGTGGTATAAATAAGATGTCTAAACAATTTGCCTTGAATACTTTCTCCTACAGTGAAGCCTGGGAAAAAAAAAAAATCAGTGTTTCTGGAGCCACAGGGTTTGGGTCTTTTATCCCTTTTCTTTTCCATAGCTGAACATCCCAGGGGGCTGTTAACAGCTGGAACAGTTGCATTTTTATAGTGTCAATGCATGAGCACTTTAAAGCCATTGAGAGGCTCGCAGATAATGACTTGTTGATTTTATTTGCCATCCTGGGCTTGTTTGTACATCACCGTATTGTAAACCAGCCAGCCTTGACTCTTTCATTAAGAAAAAGCTCTGGACCTAAGTACCAATAATTGGAAAGGGAGCTGGTATGTAAAATAGATTTAATGGCAGATTTATCACCTTTCAGGGTGTCCTGTGCTCCTCAGCAGTTGAGTTTTTCTGATGGATGAGGAAATTCGTGTGCAGCCCTGTTGTATGTGTGGGTGATGTTGGGTCCTTTGGGCTGGTCTCATCCCTGTGCCACTCTGTGTCTGCTCTGGATTCCCCCCTGCCAGAATTCCAGCTGGGAACAAAGTCCATTATAAAACCATTTTGAAAACATACAGTCCCTTCAGAATCCGTTGTGGTGAAATGAAGCAAAATAAACCACTGATGGTGTGATAAATGAGTACTCTGACATTATTTTTACAGACCTTGTAAAAGTAATTTCCTGATAAAGTCTGCAGATAAAACATGGTAGAGGAGCCAGGCTGGTGATGTGTCAGAGAGGAATGAGCTGACAGGGAGGGAAGGCTGCAGCTCTCACTCTGCCTCTCCTCTGGGCCTTGAAGCCTCTTTATTTGGGTTTAGAGGGGAGATATCTGGGTGGTATTTTGTTAAACAGGTGCTGTTGTGAGTTTTGCTGGACGGCATGTGAAAGAACTTGCCAGTGAGAGTCTCTGTGCTGGCCTGTGGCAGAGTAGGTCAGGGTTAATAAGGTTGTGAAGGACTTAATGCATCCATAACTAGCATCAATTTTTATTTGTTAAAAAGCTTTTTCCAAATTCTGGAGAAGTCTCTGACCCCCCTGGAGACATTTCTCCTTGCAGGGGCTGGAGATTATGCACTGAACTGCCTGAAACCCTCTGCTCCTACTGCTCTGTGGAATGAATGTTTCCCATAAGACTGCTGAGGAAGGCTGGAGAAGAGGAGACGTGCTGAAGGAGAGACTTGCCTTGGCTCACACAGGAGATTAGAGCAAAAATGGGAATAAAAACTGAGAGTACACAGAGAGCATCCCAGGCTGAGGGAAAGGGCTCATGCTCTGAAATGGAAGTGCCTGACCAGGAGAGAAGAGAGCCCAGAGCTGACCTGGGAGTCATAGAATCACAGAATTATTTAGGTTGGAAAAGACCTCTGAGAGCTTTTTGTCCAGCCATTCCCCCAGCACTGCCAAGGGATATGGGGACACTAAGCCATGTCCCCACATGCCACATGTGTGTGTCTTTTAAATCCCCCCCAGGGATGGTGACTCCACCACTGCCCTGGGCAGCCTGTTGCAAATGTCTGTTCATGTCCTGAGGTGGAGATGCCCTTGGGATTGTTGGAACAGCCCCTCCCAACCTCACAGACACAGCTGGATGCAGGAGCAGGGAGAGGTGAGGCAGAGGGGATGACGCACTTTAAGTTTTCTTGTCAGGTGCTTCTGACTTCTGGTAGGATGGGGATTGGTTGTGCTCAGGGTGGAAAGTTGCTTAAGCAATTTTAAGCCTGGAATGGATAATCATATCTGTCCATCTGCTGATGGACTAACATACTTGGTTTTGGAGGCTCAGCCTTTGAAATCTCTGCACGCTGCTCTTCTCTCTAACATTAACTCCGCAGGGTTGCAGACATGAAGGCTGAAAAATACCCCTGCTCATCTAAATTGCCTGCCTGCATGATACAGAATTTTTCCACCAAGCTCCTACCTTGTGGTTAAGTTGTGGCTTATCATTCAGTCAAGGTTGAACAAACCCTTCATTCTGGGTCAGATATCTCAAGTAGAGCCAGCTTCTGTGCCTGGAGGTTTTTGCCGTGATTGCAAAAATCAAAACAAAGCCTATTCTTTATATTCTGTGATGAATCTGTCTATTTTTGGATTGTAATCATGGAATTGGGTTATTTCTTGCTGAGTTGAAGAGTCATCTGGTAGCCCCTTTATCACTGGAGTTGATTTGCATCTCCATACTTAAGAAGATGCCTTGAGTTTAGGAGTCAGGGTTGATGCAGCAGCGTGCAAGTGTTTAACAGTGTTGACAGCTCAGCTTTGAACTTCAGACAGATCTTTACCCTCCACCAGCTCTGTCTCAAAAACCCTTTTCTTGTCCCGTTTTTTCCCCCTCGCCTACATGGGTTTGGTGCCACAGGCAGCAAATAAAAACTGTGTCTTCCCCTTTTAATAATGAGAGATTCCCCTTGCACAACATCATTTTCTCTGGTCCTGGAAGCTGGAGACCTGTAGCAATAATTGCAATAAATTAACCCTGCCTTTTTCTTCATAAAACTGTCTGGGGAAGGTTCTTAATTCAGTTTGTCATGAGTCACTTTAATTACATCATGACCACTCTGATGAATGTTTGGGCAGGTAAAGGGTCTCGCAGAGTTTGCCTGATAAATGCTTATTGCAAAGAACTCACTGCTAGACTGTAAATATTTTTGCTCTGGGGATGAAACTGGGCTTGCGAGATTGCTTGGGAACAAAATGAAAACAATCAGATTTGGCTGATTTTCTGTAAGTGAAAGAAGATTTATTTTTAATTATTGCTGTGTGTGTTGCAGAGAAGGTTTGGGGCCTTGGCTCTGCCTCAGTGTGGTTATAAAGGAAGGAAAGAAAGAGTGGTCATGTCCAGCCCTGCCTGTGGGGAGGGATTGTGTGGGGCAGTGATGTGGGGGGGGGAGGGAGCATACAGAGCCCCAAACCTGAAGGGGAGCAGGGAATAAGAAGGTTCAGGTGTGCTCAGGGGTTTGGGGAAAGCAGCTGTAGCTTTGGGGGAAGAGGGAGTCATGGGGGGGTTTATCTCACATTTATGGGTGCAGTGATGCTGAGGAAGGAGAAGAAGGGTGGCTGGAGTGAAAATGGGTCTCACTCACCCCAAGGGTTGGGGTGTTGGATGTACACACAGCTCAGCCAACAGAAGCATCTTTTAATTTATGACTGGGACACTGCTGAAATTAACAGTGCTGGGGGAGCCACTTTGAGGGCACAAGGACATTGCACCTCAGTGATCGTGGGCAGGCAGCCGCCTCCCTCGCTGCCAGGGAGTCATCAAATGCAAAATAAAAGAGCACAAGTGCCTGCTGCAGTGTATGACAGTTTTGTGCCCCCACTGCCATGGAAGCAGAGTCATTTCTGGTCTCAGTGTTGGCTGCTAAAGCCCCAGAGTCTGCTGAAAGCGTAAGTAAGAGCTGGTCAAAACACAGATCCTTAAAGCAAGCTTTCTGTTTTCCCTTCTGTTGATGTTTATACTGGTTGCTATTCTCACCATGAACTCTTTGACACAACTTTTGCCTTCTTTGGCTGTGTTTTAGGCTGCTTTTCTTTCTCTCTTTTTCAATTTCTTTTATTTATTTTTTTTTTTAACAGATGAGGGCTCCAGCATTGAGGATGCAGACTTCAACTGGGACGAGTTCCTGGAGGAAACAGGAGCCAGTGCTGCTCCCCACACCTCCTTCAAACACGTACGTGCTTCCTCTGAGCCTCGTGGGTGTTGTACACGTTCCCTCTTCTGGCTTTCAGGGGCTCCCTGGAGAACTGTAGTGGAGTCTTATCATTCTGGGCAGAAATTGTCCCTCCACACATGTGACAACCAGAGTGGGAATAGCCCCACAGCTGGTGTTAGGTGACCTTGGTGTGCTTGCAGCCAAAAATTTGAGTTCTCTGTCTGTGCTGCTTGCTTATCCTCTGCCTTTGAATCACATTTTCCATTTCTGAGGGCTTCTGTTGCTCTCTTACTTATAATGAACTCCTTTTTTTCTCTTCACCTGTTTTCCCCTTGTCCGTGCCAGCCTGTAGAGATAAATCTCAAAAGTGTGTCTTATTTCCCCAAAGCTCCTTTTAATGCCTGATTTACTGACTGGCAGAGTCACTCAGGACTAGAGTTCAGTGTGGCTCATAGGAAAGCATCCCTCAGCCTCCTGCCTGGAGATGCTGTCTCAGAAGTGTGGGAAGCAGGGGCTTGGGCAGGTGGTGCTTTTCCTGGGTGGGCATGGAGCCTGCACACAGCTGTGGTAGTGGCAGGTCTGTGCTCTGCTGTGTTAGCACAAGCAGCCTTTGAAGGCACCTCTGGAGATCACCTGGTCAAACCACCTTTGTCTCCAGGTAATTTTGTGGCTTGTTTTGTAGGGCTAAAGGAGCGGCAAGGATGAAAAACTTCTCTTTTATCTAGATCTGAAAAGTCAGTACAGTCCTCCATTCTCTATTTTGATTTCATTTTAACAACAGTACCCAGAGTATTGCAGGGTGAAGGACCATACTTCTCTGTACTGGAGATTTGCAGGGCAGTGCTTGTTGTGGAGTTTATTCTTGGTCCAGCAGCTGTTTGGAGAGAGCATCTTGTCCCAGATTTCTGCTCCAGGCTAAAAGTAGAAAGTTTTGTTTTCATGAAGCCCTTAAGGATGTCTTCAGTTGTGTGGAAATACCCAGCTCATACTGCTGATCCTGCTGGCTGCAGTATCTCACAGTGCCTCAATCCTGGCAATGTCAGTGTGGGACAAATTGGTGCTGGGAACAGTCCTTGGTGACTCCTTCACAATCCTCAAAATCTGTCCAAAAACCTGAAAGCTGCCAGAGAAGATTGTATTACCTGTCTGCCTGATTCCTCTCTTGATGTGATTTCCAGTCACAAGTCTCTTGGCTTCCAGAGTACCATGTTGGTGTTATGGTGAGCACAGGGAGAAAACCAACAAATGAATCACTCTGCAGGCATCAGGCTCAGGTGCTTCAAGCTGCAGCTGCCAGTCTGTACTGGGAGGAGGCCAGGAGATCCAATTTGTACTGGGACATGGGCCAGTCTGTACCCTGGATTATTTATGAGGACTCTGAGCATCTCTGAGATCCTCTCTTAGCACCAAGTAAAGCAGTGCATGTCACAGATCCCCTTCAGTGCTGGACCATCTCCTGAGGACTCTCTCAATTGTTCTGTGACTCTGGGCATTGGTTCTGCTGGAAGAGCCCACACAAGGACAGGCACATGGAGTGCAAGTGATCAGTGAGTTTGGCTGGGCAGCCCTGGGGTCAGAAGCTGGAGTTGGATGAGTGAGGGATTACTGCTGATGGGCCAGAGGAGTGTTTTCTCAGCAGCTTGGCATCCCCAGTTCTGTGAAATCCTCAGTTGACCAAGTAGATGGTGTGACATTCATCTTTGTAAGTAAAAGGGTAATTTTAAACTGCCATTTCAATTGGAGTAAATCAGAGACAGGCTCACCTGGATTTATGATCCCTCTGGATTCAGTAGTTGATAAGGTTCTAAGAGACCTGCAATGACCTGTCCTTAAACAACTCCTAAGGAGTGACAGGTTACATTTCAGATGGTTCTATGAAGACAAGGCTGGCACCTGACCAGTGCACTGGCATCCACCTCTTCTTTATCAGCAACAGCTTGAGGTATCCCATTGGTCCTTGGAACACAGGTTGTGCTACAGGAGGCCCTGGTGTTCATCAGCAGTGTCTCAAAAGAGATGCACTAGCAACTCCAGTGTCCTGAGGCAAGTTACAGGTGACCTGTCACTGCTGAGATAAATGGAATTGACACCTCCATCAGATGGCAGGACCATGACCCAGACAATTTCCTTCTTTCAGTGACAGGTCATACCTTGTTTCCCAGGGTGCTGGGAGGGGGAATTGGTTGAGGCTTGAGCTGCTCAGGATGGGTGCAGTGGAAATTCTCTCCTTGATCTGCCTGGTTCAGCATTCGGCCCATGATTCTCATCAAGCCTCTAGAGGTGCTTCAGTGTTGTTATGTGACTAATTATTGTAGCTGGGCTTAACTCCTAGAAGTGCTTCGTACCTGCCTTTCTGTGTCCTGTGATTTGCCTGGTGGAGCTGTGCAGTGGGAAATGAAACTTCATTTGAGCTATGCTGACTGTATCCAAGGCATTAGTGACATTTAGGGATTGAAGAGGAGTGCCAGTCCTCTCTTGGATGTAGAACACCTGAAGATCCCACTCCTGCACTCTGGAACATGTGGGACTTGCCTGATGGGATCTGAGCCTGCGAAGCAGGGTTGGAACTGCCCAGATGGATGGAGAAGGAGGTGGTTGGGTTAAAGAAGCACAGTCAGCTCATGTCCTATCCCAGGCTTGCTCTTTAAGGGCAGCATTTCTCTGGAAGGGGAGGGGGTCTCCCCCCTTTGTGCAAAGCACAAAAGGTAACACCATGCCTTTCTCATTTTGCAAGGTTGAAATTAGCCTTCAAAGCAGTTTCCAGCCAGGCATGAAATTAGAAGTGGCCAACAAGAGCAGCCCAGACACGTATTGGGTGGCTACCATCATCACCACCTGTGGGCAGCTCCTGCTGCTGCGGTACTGCGGCTACGGGGACGACCGCAGGGCAGACTTCTGGTGTGACGTGATGACAGCAGACCTGCACCCCGTGGGCTGGTGCACACAGAACAACAAGGTCCTGATGCCTCCAGATGGTGAGTTCTGCCTGGCTTGTTAGGGTCGTGCTCTGCTGTTGGGCTGCGGGTTCACCTCCGGGTTTCTGCTCGGTCTGGGATGGGCGCTCCAGCTCCTCAGCTGGTGTTGGGTGGTGTGGGCAGGGTCGTGTTTGCCAATCAGCCTCCAGCAAAGGGTTTTTGCCCCAGTTGGTGACAACAGAAGGCACTTCCATAGGGAGATGTCTTCTTATTGCTGAACAGCAGTGCTGTGATTTTCACTTCGGGGAGAAAACCGTCGTGTTCTTGCAGAAAGAAGGGGTGAAATTCAAGCCTGAGAGCAAACTTAAGTGAGCAAGGCCAGTTTGGGTGTAACCAAAATCAGAAGCTCACTTTGCACTCAAAAGTATTTTGCCCTGAAAGTTCAAAACCTTCCACCGCCAGACTCTGGCAGCTTTTAATTCCAATGGTAGTGATTAAAGATAGCAGAGTTTGGTCATTACTGGTTAGGGCATGTCCTGATTGGCAGCTCTTAGGTGCACAAAAGCTGAATGGAAGTGCAGGTTCCTGAGTGGCCCATGTGGAGCAGTTTGTTAGTAATACAATTTGATCCCCAGTGTATAAGAATATAAATATATATATATATATATGCTATGTGCATCAACAGAGCAGCTGTGGTGTATCCTTCTACTACATTGCTCCAAGCAGAGGCATATTGTCAGTGTTGCTCCTAAGTATTCCTGCCATATATCCCATTTATTCTGGATCAAGGGAAGAAGAGATGAGTATTCAGCCTCCAGCTTTTGCATAAATTCAAGGAAAGTCTCATTTAAGGATTCTGCTGCTGAAGTTACTCTTTCCCTTTCTGCTATGTGTGGCCGTTGAAAACAGTGCCTGTGCCAGTTGTGTGCCACGTGGGAATTCTCCTGGAGTAAGTGTTCCCTGACTTCCCCCTGAAGTGAGCTGTAGACACAGTCTTTGAATCAAAGCTGACATTCCTGCCTTGCATATGCCCAACTGTGAGCTAAACTTGTGTTCTGGTCTGTGTGTTTTGAATAAACACAAGATTGA